>BLBF01000049.1:2819985-2885267 GCA_015471245.1 Laticauda colubrina | reverse complement strand
GCCCTTCACAATCCCCGTCTCTACGGGACGGTTTAGGTCCGTTAGGACCGACCAGGGGTGAAAATATCAGCTGAGATCTCAGAGCCCCGAGATCTCAGCTGTAGCACCGAGACGAAGCTCCGCCTTCTCCCGAACGCCCTTTCTATATACGCTGCAAAAGTGTCCAGGAAATGGATATGACTCCTCCTACTGACGTCATAGAGCTGGGTCTGCCGCTATAAAACCAATCAATCCTTAGCTGCTCACCATCTTTAAGGCAAAGATTCTTGACAGACATAACGTGTCTCTGGAAGATAAACAAATTAGAACCAACACCACCACCCCAATGAACTAGGGCGGGACTGGACACTCTTGAAGCATATATAGAAAGGACGTTCTCAGGTAATTCTACCAATGCCCATTCTCATAGACACTAAGAGTGTCCAGGAAATGGGATATACCAAAGCTTGCATGTGCATTGGAGGGTCAATGTCTGGTCACTCCGACTGTGGAACCACCTGCTTAAGTATCCTCTGTCTGAAGGAGGCGTCTTCTGAAGCAAAGGAATCCAACCTATAATGATGTATGGATGGCGACGGCAACGCCCAGGTAGCTGCCCTGCAAATCTCCTCCAGCAAAGCCTGCGTAGATCAGACAGCCGAAGTAGCCGCACTTCTAGTGGAGTGGGCCGTGATGTTCATAGATGCTGGCAGGGACAAAGCTTGATACACCTTGGTGATGCAAGATCAAATCCACCTCCCAATCGTTGAGGGAGCCATCTTGGTACCCGAGGAGGTGGGGTGAAAGGACACAAACATGGTCTCCGATCATCAGAATTCTGCTGTCCTTTTGATATAAATCTTGAGGGCTCGCCTTACATCCAGTCTGTGCCACCTACACTCCAACTCATGTTGTGAGTTGGAGCAAAAATTAGGCAACATCACATCCTGTGTCCGGTGAAACTAGGAATTCACCTTAGGAACAAACGTGGGATCTAATCTCAATACCACCCTGTTCTCATGGAATACACAAAGATCTTGCCTAATGGAAAAAGCCGCCAAGTCCGACACCCTCCTGGCCGAAGTGATGGCCACCAAAAATGCCACCTTAAAAGTCATTATTTGAAGAGAAACTGACTTAAGGGGTTCAAAGGAAGGCCCTGTAAAGGCCTGTAGAACTGAAGGAAGATCCCATGTGGGAAATCTGTGAACCGCAGGAGGACGAAGGTTAGTCACCCCCCTTAGAAACCTGTATATGGTGGGATGATGAGATAAGGAATCAAAACCCTCCCAGGCCAAAACAGAGGACAGAGTCACCACTTTGTGGTGAAGAGTATTGGGGGTGAGACCCTTTTCAAGGCCATCCTGGAGGAAACTTAATACCTCTGCAATGGATGCCAAGGAGGCACAACAGCAGACTTGACCACCCATGAGCAGAAAACCTTCCAGGTAACATCATATATGCGTGAGGTGGAAGGCTTCCGGGAGGCCTGAATGGTGTCAATCACCCAATCAGAAAATTTGGCCTCCTTCAAGGTCTGCTGCTCAAGAGCCAAGAGGTTAGCCGGAACTACTGAGTTTCAAGTGGATCAAGGTCACCTGATGCAGGGAGATCCTGTCATCCAGGATCCTCCATGACCGGGCCACAGACAGATTCACCAGATCCGCAAACCAGGGTCTCCTGGGCAAATGGGGGACCGGGAGAATCAGTTCTGCCTGTTCCTCCAACAACTTCCGGATTACAGATTGGAAGAGGGGGAAAGGAGACCTGGAGGCCAATGACTCCAAAGCGCATTGGTCCCCTCTGCTCCCTGGGTCGGAAACCTGGTGAAGAATCTGCATACCTCAGCATTGAGGGGAGTAGCGAATAGGTCCACTGCTGGGGAGCCGAATCTGTGGGACAATGTCAGAAACAGTGAAGGGTGGAGGCTCCATTCCGAATGGTCAACCTGGAACCGACTCAGCCAGTCAGCCTGGGACATTGTCGACCCCCAATATGTGATCTGCCTTTAGGGAAAGCAGATGCTTCTCTTCCCCGTCTACCCAGGCGTTCCACCTCCCTCATGAGAGCCCTGGACCTGGTGCCCTCATCTGTTGACATGAGCTTTTACGGCCACATTGTCTGTCATGACTAGGAAGTGGCAACCCATCACTCTGTATCAGAAATGCTTCAGGGCCAAAAAAATGGCCCTGAGTTTGAGCCAAATTGATGGGGCAAGTCCTGTCTCCCTGGGACCAGCTGCCTTGAGCTATTTCGCCCTCTAGATGGGCTCCCCAGCCCTGGAGGCTGGCATCCATGGTGAGCAGGACCCTGTTTGGTTCCCTGAAGGGAAGGCACCGCCCTACCATCTGGGACTGCCACCACCTGAAGGAACAAAGAACCTGAGGTGGAACCTGCACTCTGATTGATGAATGGCTGATGCCTGCCCTTTGGAATGGCAGCAGGAACCACTGAAGCCCTCATGCATGAAGGCGGGCCCACGGGACAATACCAATGCAGGAGAACATCTTCGCCAGGAGCTAAGACAGGAGAGACAACAGAACGGTGCATTGTCTTCTGATCTGGATAGTAAGGGCATTGAGGCTCTCCCCACATTCTGGGGAGAGGAAAACTTGGCCACGGGAAGTATTGATGATCGCCCTGAGATGTTGCAGCCTGGTCATAAGGGAGAGGTGGCTTTTCTTGAGGTTGATTGAGAAGCCATAGTCTCGCAGATACTGTACCGTGATGCGAAGATCTCAATGGGCTGAACCAATAGACTGCAACTGAATCAGGATATTGTCCACATCGCACTGGACCCTCACCGGAATAGCCCTCAGCGACACTGCCAGAGCTGCCAGCACCTTTGTGAAGACTCTGGGTGCCAATGAAAGATCAAGTGCTGGAAGTGGACATTCTGGTAACAGAAATGGAGAAACTGGCGGTGATGAGGCCAAATAGGAATATGGAGGTAAGCCTCCGTGAAATCAATGGAGGAAAGGAGGTTGCCCTCTCGTACACTCTCTAAAATGGAATGCAGAGTTTGCATTTTAAAGCACCTGTACAGAATAAGCCTGTTAAGCCGTTTAAGGTCAAGGATGGCCCTCCACCCCCCTCCAAGGCCTTCAGGATGACGAAGAGTCAAGAGTAAAAACCCAGTCCTCGTTGTTCCATCAGAACTGGCTCAATGGCCCTAATTTCGACCAGGTGTTGAATGGCTGACTCCACGAAGTCCCATCAAAAACTGTCCCTTGATGTAGGGCACTGAACAAAAGATCTTGGGGGTGGAGATATAAACTCAAGCTGCAGGCCAAACCATACTATTTCCAGTACCCAGGCATCTGAAGTTGACTCTTCCCATCGAGAGGCGAAAAAGGCCAAATGGCCTCCAATGGGGGGGGGGGGGTCAACCGCCTCTTTACTTTGAGAGATGGAATGAATGACCTCATCCCCCACAAAAGGGCCATTTACCCGAGGCCTGTTGTTGCCTGCCTGAAGCCTCAGGACATTGGTCTTGGCATTGAGGGAATGTTCTCTGGCCTCTACAGAATCCCAATGCAGATTCAGATCTGAACGTGGCTGGTTGATAGTATGGACTGGGACGATATTCTGACCTCTTCCCTCCGTAAAGAGAAGTTTTCTCTTGTCCTTGGTTTTGACCAAGTAAGGTTCCAGAGCCTCCCCAAACAGCTTATCCCCTGAGCAAGGGACCAATGCCAATTTCCATTTGCGCCTCGCATCCGACAGCCAGTTCTGAAGCCAAAGGAGTCACCTGGCCGCCACAGAACAAGCCATAGCCCTGGAGGTGAATCTGGCTTAGTCCAAGGTCGCATCAACCGTAAATTCTGCAGCCGCAATTATTTTGTTAAGATCCTGGTGAGCCCTGGAATCAGTGGCTGGGAGTCTTTCTTGAAGCTTATGGAGCCATCACAATGAGGACCTCGTGAAAAATAAGGCAGCCATAGATGCCCTGATAGCCCATGCTGCAGCCTGGTGGGCGCGTCTGAGAGTTTGTTCAGACCTCCTATCCTCTGCCTTAAGCATATCTTCAGGCTCAGTGGGTGTGCCAGATGAGAAGAGGCCACCACCGGGGCATCTCCCATAGGGACAATGATGGCATTGGCCAAGGCCAGTCCCATGTTATAAAAGCGCCTATCGTGCAATGAAGGCCATGGTCCCGCCCCTGGGGGCGATACCCTGTTCCCTAACCAGATCCAGGAATATGGTGGAAGAAGGGAGAATCTCAAGTGTGAATCACTGGTTTTGTGAACAGATAATCACTGTGGCCTGGAGGGGCTGTCTGAGGCTCTGGTGCCACTTCCTCAGCTGTCAATTGTGCTGGAACCAAGGCTTGTGTAAGAGAAAAGGGAAGGTTGAAAAGGGAAGGTTTGTAACCCCAGTAGAGGAAGGCTGATCAACTTTAAATTCTTCCTCCTCAGACATATTGCAATCAACAATGTCACCCTCCTCCTCCTCAGAGTGAGAGTAGTGACTGCAATCAGAAGGGTTAGGATAATCTTCTTCCTCCTCTTCCCCCCTCAGAATGAGGTGGCCAATGGATAGGGAAAACTCTGATAGAAGGAGCCACCCCTTAGGGCAAGGAAGACAACAAGGACTGACCCCCTTAGGGGCAAAGAAGCTGCTAAAACTCCTCAGATATACCCTAATGACACCATATCCTTGATGTCATCATGGCAATGGCCTGAAGTGGGTTCTGAGGGACACATTCCAGCAGTCATAAGAGTATAATTAGCTGTTGGCTTAGGCCTGTGACCTGGTTGTACACAATGACCCAATGGAAGGGAAGGCCCTGGTCCCCAGGATGCCTGTCTGGAAGAAGGACCTTTCTTACTCAAGTCTTGAGGCATATGCTCCCCCCTCCAACCTCCCAGGAGACCAATCTAAAAGGTGACGAGCAGAAGCCACTTCCCCACCCCCTGCAGACATATCAGGGCAAACCTGCAGCATGCTGGGAAGATCGATGAATCTGATCTCTCATCTGCACCAATGTCTTTTCAAACTGCTTTTCCAAAGCAGCATGTCTTCTCTTCTCAGCCCTAAGCTCTGATTTGGAAGTCTTTTGGCTTTGATTTTAGCAGCCACTTCTGTTTGTAGAACGCCTTTGTCTTTTCCTTGTTTTAACAGGGGCTGGAGGATCACAAAGTTGTTATGGCCCCATGGAGGTTTCATGTGAGGCTTCCTTCTCCATTATGCCAACAGGAGGTGCTGAGAGCCTCCCCACTTTAAGTGCGGCCTGTAGCAAGGGCCAAATGAGCTCTAAGGCTGTGAGACCCAATCAGTATTCACCAAGAAGAAAATGAAAACAAAACCTCTCAAATGGCTGCCCGCCACGTGTGGCAGCCCAGGAAGAGCCTCAATGCTCTCCCAGCTCAATAGATCCTGCCGGACCCGAGCTGCTTTGCACTAGCCTGAAGAGCTGCGAAGCGGTAAAATTTGAGTCAGCTGTGAAGCAGGGAGAAGAGCGACAGCACTTTTTGATCTTCGGGCTGCGTGGGAGGCTCATTAGAACACTCCCTGTAGGTGCAGCCAGCCAACGAGGCAGTGCCGAAGCCTTGACACTGCCAGAGAGCACATCGCCGCCCTCCTGAAGCCTTTTCTCAACCAGAGCCCTAGGAGCACCAGAAACAATGAGGGAAAGAAACCCTTATCAAATATAAAGTAAACTCTTTTAAACTCGTGCGAAGCTCAGACTATCTTCCAGAGACTAAGCTCTAAGTCAAGAGCTGAGTCAAAAAGATGGCGAGCAGTTAAGGCTGATTGGTTTTATAGTAGCAGACCCAGCTCTATGACGTCAGTAGGAGTCCTACCGATTTCCTGGACACTTTTTGCAGCATGTATGACAATAGCTTTTCATCTACCCAATTTAACCCTCAGAATGCATGGAGAGAGGAATGGTCCAAGGTGTTTTTTTGTGGCCTGACCATTGGTGATCCCTCTATCAAATCACTTGCTTTGCCCTACCTAACTCTGCCTGGACAAGACTGAACAGAAGTAGGTGTGATACTGGAAGAAATGCCTCTACCCTGTATTATTGAGGATGGAAAGTTTTCCCTATGTTGCAATTGTGATGTTGATAGGCAAACCATTAAATATATTGTGCAAGACTGCATTCCCTGGTTCCCTAGAAGGCTTGCACAAAGCAATGCTCAAGGTGATTGCCTGGATAGCTGAATTGGACATCCAGTTATGAGGCCACTGCCATATCTCCAAATAGGTTTTGTATATACTGTAATCACATGCATTGTAATTACATGCATTGTATGTACTGTAATTACATGCTTTCACTTCTCTGTCAGGTTTTTATCATATGCTAAATAAATAAATAATAAGTAGAAAATGAATTAATCAGAAGAAATAAAAAAAATAACATTGCTAGAAGTATTGGAAACTTCAAATATGCTAAAAATGATGGTTCAGATGGTTGAAAATGAAAATTTCTTGCTAAAAGAAAAAGACAGTCTGCCGCTTGTTAGAAATGGTGTCGGGGCTTCTGCTTGGGCAGGGGGTTAGACAAGATGACCTACAAGGTCCCTTCCAACTCTGATTATCTGCTATCTGCTCAATGTTTAAAAACATAGATCAGCAATGCCAACCTAATATAAATAGATGAACAATCTGGGTAAAAACAAACTTTTACCTTCCTGTGCTTAAATATTTGCAAGTAAGTAAAGCCATGAAATAAAGAGATCTGTTACTTGAGAGAAAGACTAGGACAAATCCTGACATATTAAAATGCAAATACATTATACAGACAACAAAAATATTGTGATGTTATAACATATGGCTATGAAAGTTGGAACACGTTGGAGTGACAAAAACATTGATCCTTTGAACAATAATTCAGTAGTCAGCCAGGCAAGGATGGTTAGCAGCAGTGGCAACCGGGGCTTGCAACTTGCCCACACTCATGCAGCAGAAGGCAGGCAGTGGTGGATAGGGGCAGGGGCCAGGGCCAGCAAAGGAAGGGATGGGCGGGGGAGAATGAGGAAAGAGTTTTTGAGCATGCACAAAAAATGTCATGTATCTGTTGTAAAAAAACCCATTTTTTTAGCCTAGAAGTGGCAGAAAGGGCGGGGGCTGGGGCCAGCAAAGGGAAGGGCAGACAGGGGAGAATGAGGCAAGGATTTTCACACATGCGTGAAAAATGTTGCACATGCGTAGTAAAAAACCTTGTGTTTTGGCCTGTAGGGGTGGAAGAGGGAGTGGAGCCAGCCAGGGGTTGGTTTTACCGGTTCTTAGAACTACCACTGACGTTAACAACTGGTTCTATAGAACCAGTGTGAACCAGTAGAATCCCACCCCAATCACTTTTTCAAGATAGATTTATCTGGCATCAAGTCAGGGAGAGGATGTAAGGATTTCTATGAAAATTCAAGGGGAGATGAACAGAAATTTGCCATTCCCTCCCAGAGATGTACCTAACATCCCCCCACTATCCCCATATACCGTTAGCCCTCTGAAAGGCAGTCAAATTGTGTTGTTTGAACACAACATTCAGAGGTTAGATTCATTGAGATTTGGCAGAGTAGATAGCCATCTGCATCTAAATGTATTGTTTCTGTTCCCTTGATGTTGGTTTTTACATTTACGTTAAACTGAATATTAAAGATCTTCTAATGTACAAAATGTGTGGATGCTAGCATTATAAATATGGTATCCTAAAATCATTTTCTGATGAGCAATACTGTTCATGGGTAGCAGTTTTAGGTCAAACCTTAATGAATGACCTTCGTGGTTACTCTGGTATGTGCAAGCTTTCATGTAAGTGAAAAGTGAAAAGCATACAGTACTTGAAAATAAAAAATGTTGTATTACATTTGTATTGATAAGGTCCAGCTATGGTAATGTGCTTCTAGAAAGAAAATATTGAACTCAGTAACAATACAGATGGTGTGAAGCAGCCTCATGCTCTTAGTTGATGACAGTACTCTAGTGTTTTCCAAAACAAGCTGACTTTATCTTTCTTTGTGGTATCCGGTGTTTTGCATATTTCAGTCTGATCCTCTGACTCTTTAAGTTCTGAAAATTCTTCTTTGGGACAGTCATTCTCTTTCTTTGCACGCCCACTCAATTCTTAAATCGCAATGTGCCAGTTCAGGAAGCAAGGTTGTCTTTGCAGATATAAAGCATGCTGGTACTGAAAGCTTTCCACTGAAGGTAGCACACTTTATTTATTTGTCAAATAGAAAGGCTCTTTTCTGGTGCATTCATTTTCCTTACAGTTTGGGGTTGTTTTTTGACATAAAGGGATGTGTTAAAAAGTATAGTTAAAGCAGCAAATTCTGTCCTATCGCTACATTTAATCCATTAGGCTAATATATAATGATATCATGATGTACAGTGATGCCCTGCCAATGAGAACTGAAAAGAGAAAACTACTGCAGTTTACTAGTCTCAGCCAGTAAAATCAAGGTGTTGTGCACTGCAATGTAACAAATTTGAAGAGCCAGAAATTAACCACCACTGGATAGGAACGTCTCTGGAGATTCTCAGTCATCCAGGTCATGGTTGTCCCAAAGTTGTTTTTTCAAGAGACAACTGGACTTTTTGGTTTTTCTTTGAAGATGTTTCACTTCTCATCCAAGAAGTTTCTTCAGCTCTGATTTCCATTCCCCACCATCCAGTGACAATGGATATGAAAGGCATTTTTCTATGCTATTAAATGAAGTCAAAATTAGTTATCAGGACTCATTTTTATACAGCATTACATCTAAAGCTAATTGACTTCAAAGCAATGTAGAATCCCTATGAGGAATGAATGAAATGGCACCATTAACATTGTAAATATTTTTATTTTTTTTTCTAATGAAGCATTTTGTTTTTGTAAAAACTATTAGCTATGCCCACTCTGATTTTTCCTCCATTCCTCTTCTGCATTAATGAGAACTCTAGGAGTATCTATTCTTCTATCACAAAATCCGGTGTACAAGAATTGTAAGGTGCTCAGAGTAACTTGATAGTGAGATAGGCCGCATATAAATATAATAAATAAAATAAAATTCTGAAAAAAATGTAGCCATGAGAAGTTGTGAAGATGCTGTTCCATGCAACATCTGGAAGTAAAAAAGAAATAAAGGCCCATTTTGAAGTACATCAGCTTTTTATTTTTAGCAAGAGAATGAGCAAGCTTACAATAATTGGCTTTATACAGTACATTGGTATTTCCCTGGCAGCAAATTATTGCTGCCATGCAAAACAACTTACAACTTTTGATGTACCTATGAATGGATAGTAATGTGTTCTACAACAGCAGAAATATTAGAACTAAAGTTTCTAAGATGCTTCTTTTTAATATTATTTTTTAAAACTTAATGTCTCAGTTAATAAAGATGCCTATATTTCACTTTATACATTTTAATTGTGAGTCACCCAGAGTTACTTTGCAGAGTGAGATGGCAGCATAAATTTCACCATTATATAAATAATAAGTTTGGTGGTCTGTGTGGTTAGGATGCTAGGATGGAGGTTAGAAAGCCCACATTTGAGACCTAAGTGCTACAGTGAGGTGGGGTTGAGCTCCGTTCTTTCACTCCAACTTCTGCTGACATGAAAGGAGCCCCCAACTGGGCAGGAAACAGTGATGTCACCAGCTAATCCTTTTAACCCGGAAGTGCCTCAGTGCTTCTAACACAAATGCAATGCAATTACATAAAAGATGCAAGAAGCAAAACTCTGCCCAAGAGACTGATTTATGCAAATCTCACCAGATAATCAAGCATAATTACACTGGGGCAGGGGTAAAGAATGGTACAAAAAATCTTGTAAAATAATCCAGGTTAAGGAAGAATGCATATTCTCCTAACTCTTTAACCCTTCCTTTTAGTGCCAGATTGTTGATGGGGCTCAAAAATTACTAGTCTGTCATGTATTTGAAAGAAAAATCATATACCCATGAACAAGATGCAAACTAGATGAAATTGCACTGCATGGTAAAGGAAGAGAGAATATGTTAATGTGCACAACATGATCCTATGAAACACTCTGCCACTGCTCTTATCCTTTTTCCCCAAAAAAGTATTAAAAGTTAGATTTGCCAATTGGCTTGGAGCCCCGAGGAGTGCACTCATCACAGGAGATGGTTGATGGGGTAAGAAGACCTCATCTTTATACCATCCATCCCTTGGTTCCTGTTTTTTGTAAATTTTTAAATTTTTAATTTACATGGTTTTAAAATTTTAACTGTTTTTCCATTATCTTTTTTATGATTTGCAAGTCATTTAGAGTTCACCTTATTGGGGAGATAGTGGTATATAAATTTATTCGGTAACACCCTTCTCTTGAAAATGTCACTTAAAATAGTTGGCAATCTCTTGATTTCTCTTTTGAATGACTAGGACTAAAGTCATTCTGGATTAAGCGTCTTTTTTTTCCTGTTAGATAATTCACAACCAGTTAAGGACTTGAGTATTTTTCTTCAATTTCTGCCCCTGACAATGGAAAACATCGGTGGAAAGATATTATGTCTGGGTCTCCATTTACTAATTGAAAAAATAATAATCTTTTTTATGCATTGTTTATATTTCTTTAAATCAAATGTGCAACCACAACTGTATCAATGTTTCCCCTTTCCCACTGAGAAAGACATTCCACATAAACAACCGTTTACAAAACGTTCACTAATGTTTCCAAGATGGATATTGGCAGGCCTTGTTTTGCACAGAGAAGGGGGCTACACCTAAACCTTGGCTTTCCAGATAGGACTGAGAAAGATTGTGGTGTATGGTTCTGGAGAGCTCTTGCCAATTCATGAAGATAATGCTGACATATATAATCCAGGGTTCGATACAACACAAAGTTCTCAATTTCCTGCTTAAGATATTTGATTTCCCATCCTCAACTTGATAATCTCCAAATATGATTATCTATAAATCTGAAAGGTAACATATTGAGCAGGATTGGTGTACAAAATTCTTAACTTCTAGATTCACGAACTATGTCATACTGACTAAACAGTACCCATTAAAATGCTACCCATTTTAAGTCAAAACAGTGTAATCTGGGGATGACAGAAATATCATCCTCTGCACAAAAAGCATTTCCCTATAGTTAGACTACAGGGCAAGGTATGGCAATGGTACCAAATGGTACTATTAAGTGCAGAATGATCTATTTGTACATTGTTTCCATTTATTCACATTACATATGCATCCACTTACTTCCCTTTATTGTTTGACATTTGCATATTTGAGTTCATCAGGGCCAGAGCTTTCATTCTTACTCAGCATCTTTTCCCCTAGAACAGAGGTGTCAAACTCAAGGCCCGTGGGCCGGATCTGGTCCATGGGACTACTTAGATATGATCCACAGGGTCGCCCTGGAAACAGTGAACAGTGAGACTCACCATGAAGGACAAAACATTGACGCGGGTTTTGAACTGGGTATGACAGGGCTGGCCGGACAAGACGGAAGGGGAGGAATTCAAGCCATTTAAAAACAGACAATTAGAGCTGTCAGCATTAAGGGGATGTTTGTTATGGGGAGACAGGGTGATTGTACCGCAGCCATTAAGGGAAAGAGTTTTGAGATTGCTGCATGAAGGGTATCCTGGGATGGTAAAAATGAAGGCCCTGGCAAGGAGTTACATTTGGTGGCCGGGGATAGACAGAGATATTGAGACCTGGGTTGCCACATGCTCACCATATCAGGAGTCCCGATCTGCCCCTTCCTCAGCATCCCCCCTCAAGTGGGAAAAGCCCTCAGCACCATGGGGCCGCATACACATAGACTTTGCTGGACCCTGCCAGGAGCAAATATTTCTAATCATGGTCGATGCCTACTCTAAATGGTGGAGGTGCTTATCATGAAATCCATTACAACTGAGGCAACAATCAGAGCATTGCGGAAAATATTTGCTACCCACAGGCTCCCCAATGTGCTGGTTTTGGACAATGGCCCGCAATTTATAGCACAACAATTTGAAAGCTTCCTCGCCCAATTGAGGATCCAATACGCCCTATTGGAGCTGGCTCACCTGGCCGTGAAAGGGCAAGTGGAGAGAATGGTCCGAAAAACCAAAGACAAATTGCTGCTAATCCAATGCAAAAAAGCCAGTGCAGCAACAAAAGCCCAGCAGAAATGCTCATGAACAGAAAATTAAGGTCCACCCTGGACAGGGTCCATCCAAACTACACAAACGACACCCCTCTAAACTCCACTAGACACAGTGTATGCACACAACTACATGGAAGGGGGAACCTGGGTCCCGGCGAAAATAATAGAAAGTACCCGACCCAGATCATACAGACTGGAGGTAGAAGGGGGAAAAACATGGAACAGGCACATAGACCAAATGTAGGGCTGCGTATCTCAACCCCCACATGGAACAACACAATGAGACCCCAGGAATTAGAAACCCCACAAAGGCACATTGTTAGGAATGTAAGTCACCTAACAGTTGGGTTGGAAAATATATAAACCAGGAAAGACATTTTAATACTGTCTCTTTAAGGGAATGCTAAAATTGTAATTGGATGTGGTTCCTCAAATGGCCATAAGATGGAGTCAGAAACCTGGGTTGTTCTGTTCTGTTGTTGCTGAGAGTGTTGCTGTTTTTGGTTCCTGAATTTTTTCCTCTATTGACTGTTGCTGATCATAGTTCTTCTTGGATTTGATGTAAGTCTGTTACTGAACTGTTTATGACACTGAACTTTGTTATTGGATTATCCCTGGACTGAAAACTGACTGCTTTAACCATGAATGACTTGGACTGTTTGTTGAACTTTGCTTAACGGTTTTACTGGAAGTAAAAACCTACATTTTACTATACAGTGTATCTGTGTGCTGGTTCACCACTTTCACTACATCTCCGTTTGTGCTCATTCTCCTAACAGAGAATTACCTTAACGCACATAATAGTAAGGCTAACCCCAAACAGGATAGCGGAAGACTTATCTGGGGGGAGGAGTCCAGTGTAGTACGTCTGAGGCCTCGAGCTCAACAGAAACTGCCACGTCTCCGGAAACTTTAGAGGTGCTTCCAAGGGACGAGTCTGGAGCAGTGGCGGACCTATCCATTCAGGCTGCTGCCTCAGGAACAACTGAACTGTGCAGGCCCAGTTGCACCCACAAAAGCCCTGCCTACCTGAAGGACATCTGCCGTGTATGCAGTGATTGGTCGGTCTGAACTAAGAGGCAAGGGGTGTTAAATGTGCATTACACTGTATTTACATGTGTTACATGATATGCAAAGTGGACTCTGATGTCAGACTCCACCCACTGGTTCAGCCCCTGGCGGGAAGATTTGAATCCCTTCAGTGGCTGAAGTATTGGACAGCACCAGCTGTAAAAAAGCTGGCACCTACCACGTTGTTACTGTTTGATTCCGGCTTTAAAATAGTTTCCTCACACTCCTGAATCCTGCTCCTCACTCATCTGAGCCCTTTCAAGAAACACGAGATTTTTAAATTCCTATCCTGCCTTTGTTTTACTAGTATGTCAGTCTCGTACATCCAACTATATCTGTGTAAACAACCTTTTGGAAAAATGAGTGTATTTGCATGCAGTTTTCATTAATAAATTGGAAAAAAATGGTACAGCTAAGCAAAAGGCTCCCTGCTGAGCTCTGAGCATAATTTATTGGGCTAGTCTTTCTTGTGGTTTTATTTCTTTGTCGTCTTCTCCCACCATCATGATTCTTCTTTTCCAAGCAAATGGCATCATCATGAAGCAACAACAACAACAAAAAAACTCCAAGAGAATTTTCATCTGATCTTGTAGCCATGAAATTGTTTCTTTTGTCATGACAAATTGACAGCATCTATTACACCTCTAACACTAGAGCTAATTTATTTAGTAACATATTATAATACATCAATCATTATTTCAGGGCAACAGTATGAAAAATCCCAGAAGATTTTTTCAAAACATCAACTTATTTGAACTTCATAATATTGGAAAAATAAAATAATACCCTTTTATTTGAAAATAACATTTTCAAACTTGAAAAACAAATGAATATTTTTCTTCAAATATGGCTTGCATTAGGCTTCTGTCAGTAGGCCTAGAACTGAGGAATTGAAGTCTGCCCTCCGCCATAAAGTTCCCAATATGAGTTTAGGATTGTTGGTTATCTCACCATCTGAGATACCAAGAAAAGTTCTGTGTGTGTGAAATTACTGTAACCTGCAGATATAAAACAATATACTCCCTCTGTATCAGAAAAATATCAGAAAAAAATCCAGGCTTCATGCATTTTAAATTTTTAATTCTTAAAAATAAGGAAGGAATCATTATACAATATGCTTTTACCTATTTTTTGTGTTATTATACAGAGGACCAAAGGTAAAACAGAAGAATCTGGGGTGCTAGAGGAACTCACATAAAATTAGGGTATCTGAGAGTATTCAGCTTTGAAGAAAGTTAAGGAAAATTAACCATGTACACTGTAAGGCGAGCAGAAAGGCATTATTCTCTTCTGTAAAGGCCCGGTCCCACTCCACTTACAGATGCAAAGAGGATGTAAAACGTTACAAAAAGCTTGCCATCCATTTGAAAACGCTATGCATCCGTTGTGTACTCACTGCATACGTGTTTCATACGCTCTATCCGTTGAGCATCCGTCCACTGTGATTTCATTGGCACAAGAAGTTTTGAGTTGCACAAAAATTTTTGAACGGATGAACTTTCCGCCACATACGATGTACATCCGCGACATATATAGGCAACAAACATTCTATGTCCGTTATCATCCGTTAAACGTCCTCTGTATCCTCTCTGCATCCTCTGGCCATCCCCTCAACTCACATCTGCTGCAGCTGAAAACGGAAAAAGGGAGGAAACAAAAGGTACACGGAATGTCTACACAGCGTTGGTAGCACGGAAATAGAAAAGATGTAAGCGTATGCATCTCGTATATAAAGTATTCAAAACAGACAAAATGTTTGTATCTGGGATGTATCTCGTATATTTAGGATGTCTGGAGTATGTTTACAGTATGTAGAAGGACACCAAGCGGACAACCAATATTTTCTATAAAAAGGGGGAGAAAATCATCTGGATCTCAGTACGAGTCCAGCAGCTGTGGTGTACAGACCTCTTCACCCTTGGTCTTGGTTTTCAACATCATCAATTGTTCTCCACCATGGATAATGACACAGTCCATATGATAGCTGCGCTCATTCATCACCAGAACCAAAACCTGTTCAGACTGTATCACGTTTTACACAGAAGGAGAAGAAGGAGACGTCCAAGAGTTGTGTTGGTCCAAGGATGGATCATGAGAAGAATGGAGTTTGGACTGTATGACCAATTGATGGTAGAGCTGAGGAATAAAGAACCTCGTGTATTCCATCACTTCATGAGGATGCCACCAGCCATGTTTGATGAACTTGTAGAGCGTCTGAGACCCAGGTTGACCAAGCCGAGCACCAACTTCCGTCCCAACCTGGACCCTGGACTGAAGGTGGCACTGACTCTGCGGCACCTGGCCTCTGGAACCACATACAGAAACATGCAGTATGCATGGAGGGTTCCACACAACACATTCAGAATTATGGTCAGAGAAGTGGTACAGGCCATCATTGAAGAATACGTGGAGGAGCTCCTCAAATGCCCCACCACTGAACAAGACTGGAGAAAACTTGCAGAAGAGTGGTATCAGAGGTGGAACTTTGCCCACACCGTTGGAGCCATAGATGGGAAGCACGTGGCCTGCAAAGCTCCAGCCAACTCAGGGTTCACTTATTACAACTACAAGGGCTTCTTCAGTATCATCCTCCTTGCCATGGTTGATGCTGACTAAAGGTTCACATACATCGATGCTTCAGGCAACGGGTCAGCTTCAGATGGCCAGATATACAATGCCAGTGACCTCAAGGATGGGCTGGAATGCAACTTCATCATGGGTTTTCCACGTCCAGACCCCCTACCCAATGACACACAAGATGTGCCCTACTTCATCGTTGGTGATGACGCCTTCTCCGTCAGAACCTACCTCATGAAGCCGTACACTTCAAGATATCTCACCCGTGAAGAGAGGATCTTCAACTACTGGCTGTCCAGGGCAAGACGGGTGGTGGAGAACGCCTTTGGCATCCTGGTCAACAGGTTCCAGATACTTCTCACCACCATGTAGCATCACCTAGAGACTGTGAGGAGCATCGTGGAAGCTTGCTGCATCCTGCACAATCTCATGCGCACCCGCTACCCAGTGTTGCAGAACAGACTTGTCAACCGTCAACAAGGGAATGGGGACATGGAGCCTAGTGAATGGAGGCAAGGACGTAACCTGATAGACACTGTGGATGTACAAGGCCCCAGCAGAGCTTCACGTGAAGGGAAGAAGCAGTGCAACCTCCTGAGACACTGGTGCAACTCCCCAGCTGGAGCAGTGGAGTGGCAAGCAGGATGATAGATGATTAATGGATGCTTCCTTAAAGTTGTCGCATAACACTGATGAGATTGTGCCATGTATGTTGAGTGGTCCTACAATGAATAGGGCATTAACAAAGAGCTTTGTTTATTTTAAAATGTGTTGATCAATGAATAAATTGTTTTTGATAATAAAGGTCCATATATGTGGCAGCTGGGATGGTGGACCATACAGTCCCATTATGCTTGCACTGGAGGTTTATCTATCCCACAACTATCCTTATCTATCCCACAAGCATGCAAAGGCTTAACCATTTTTTCAAAGTTTTCACCAACACTTTATTAAGTAAAAAAAATGAACCAAGTAAACTAAGCGTCTTAAGCAAAGATAATCTTTATTAACTTTCTTAGGTAAACTTTATGACTTTATTTAATAAGCAAAATGAACCAAGTAAACTGTATTAAGTGTCTGAAGCAAAGATAACCTTTATTAACATTCTTAGGTAAATTTTATGACTTTATTAAATAAGCAAAATGAACCAAGTAAACTGTATTAAATGTCTTAAGCAAAGATAAACTTAATAAGTAAACAACTCAGTCTCTGACACTATTCTCAGTGACTCTGAGTCATGTCCATGGTCTCACCTGTTAAGCGGGCAGGGACTGTGGAGGTGGCTGTGGCTTGAGTGATGGTCTGAGGCACTATTGGGTTGCTTGGCTCCGAGGGTATAACAGGGGATGGTGTGTTCAGGAAGCTATACAAGAGCTGACTCAATCCCGTGAGGTTGAGGCCCTTCATCAAGAACTTGAGATGTCAGGCCCAATACTGATGACAGATTGTCCGTTGACGGGCTTGGCTGTGGGGTGGAGGAAGGAGGAGTGTAGCTGTCTGGTCTGCAGCTGGGTGAGGACTGGCATCTATGGCGTGCGATGAACCTGGGCCTGGACTAGGAAGTTCTGCTTCTGCTGTGGGAAGTCCTGGTAGTCGTAGCCTTGGTAGGTGAGGGGCTGTTGAAAGCCGTGGAAGAGCTGTGAAATCGCCTGGGGTGGAGGAGCAGACCTGGACTGGGTAGGAGCAGCTTCAGCTGGGCCTTGAGGGTTGTGCAGAACTGCTGTGATCTTCTGCTTCATCACCTGGTACTGGGCCTCGGGCAGGTCCCTCAGGGTCTGGCTCACGTAGGTGATGAAGGGCTTCCAGTCCGAGGATGGTATGTCGCTGTGGACCAGCTGAGAGAGAAGTTCTGTGCTGGTCTTCATTGTGTCCCTGATCTCCAACAGCACACTGTGGTCCTGGCCCTCCAGTCTGCCTCTCTGCCTGCATCCTCTGGAGCTGGAGGTGGGGGTGGGTTGGTCTCTGGTGGCTGCTGCTTCTTCCTCCATTTGTGACAGCAGGGCGTCATCCTCCACGGGATCCTCCAAGTCTGCCGGCATGGGGAGTGCAGCTGTCGGTGGGGGGTCTCTGCTGTGGGGCCCTCTGAAGACACCTGCCTGGAAAGGGTAGCTGGCTCCTGGCTGGAAGAGGACTGGCTGTCTGTGGGCTGTCTGAGGGAGAGGGGTCTCAGAGGGGCTGCTCCTCGGTGGCGGATCTCACCCTCCAGGAAACTGCACTTGGCCATGACGTACATCTCCCGGTCAGTGAGTTTGACAGCGGCCTGCCCGGATTTCTTGAGGAGTAGCTTGCCATACCAGGTGTGCATGTGCTTCCACCATCCCAGGAGTACTTCTGCAGTGTACCCCAGGCTCTCTGCCTTGTCTCTCCAAGCTGCCTGCTTTTTCTTGGTGTCCCAATACAGTCTGTGGCCCTTTCTCCAGAGGTACTCGTTCTCCCTCAGCCATTCCAGCACCTCCTCCTCATGGTCCTCGGAAAAGGTGTACTGTTTCCTCTCTCCCTTCTCCTTCCCTTGCCTCTTCCTCCCTCTGGCAGGGGCTTCAGCAGGGCCTTCAGGGGCTTCAACAGGGCCTTCAGGGGCTTGAGCAGCAGGGCCTTCAGGGGCTTGAGCAGCAGGGCCTTCAGAGGCTTGAGCAGCAGGGCTTTGAGGGCCTTGGGGCTGGTCCACCACAGCAGCAGCAGCTTCAGAGTCAGTGCCAGAGGGTGGGATCCTGTTCTGGCCTTCTTCACCTTGCCAGGGCTTGAACAAGTAGACACGGCCTTCCTCTTCTTGCCTGACGAACCATGGTGTTCCTGCAAGATATATGTGGCAGCACGTCTTTCCCCTGTATGCTGACTGCGTGTGTGATGCATCCTTTCATATCCGCGGAGCTGACGCAATTCATACTCCCTGCATGCGCAGTGAACGCTTTGCATCCAATATACATCCGTGCGGCATCCCCTTTGTTTCCTATAGGCATCCATGATGCATCCGCTTCATCTGCTATGCATGCGCCCCTTCTGCTATGCATCCGCTTCAAAATTCTCCCCCGGAACCCCTTCGGAGGTGTCATCCACTTCCATCCGCTGTCATCCGCTAGGCTTCCTATGAACATCCGTTTAACATCCCCACTACATACTACCCACGTCCGTTCTTTTCTGTTCTGTTTATTCAAATTTTCGCCACTTTTTGGAGCAGATGACAACGGATGGAGCCACCCTCGAAATTTTGCTCCTCCACTGTGTCCTTTATGCATACATTTTGCGTCCGTCGGCCAGTGGGACCGAGCCTTTAGTGTAACAACACTAGAAGCAAAACTCATCCCATGCAATCAATGGTAGGAGACTCAAAAGTAAAAATGCTTCTGATATGCATAATAACCAGAATTCTACAGTTTTTATTTTGTTTCTGATAAATAGCCCAAATGAAACTACTACCAAATGTGTTAAACAAATGCATGGAGAATGGGGTTATTCTGTTTTACCTCCAATATCATAAGCTTTTTAAAAAAGGAGGGGACAAATAAGTTTTAAGCAAGTAAAAAGGAAGTCTCCCATAAAGTTTTCTAGCTGGAGAGGAAAGCTGTGAAATGAATGTTTTTTTCTATATACTATTTTGACAAATAAGATAACAAATTATAAACATATGCTTTGGGGATAATTGCTTGGCCCAAGTTAAAAGTGCTTCCTAATTATTTCTTTATCTTTTAAAATACTTTTAACAAGAAAAATATGGATAAAGTCACCTGAGACCATTCATGTTTTTATAAAATGAATACAATACCTACACCCAAACAACTTTTCGACCAAATTCTTCCAAATCTCATGTTCAGAAGCAGTTAAAAGTTTGACCATACATGATATGGAACACAACGATTCAAAATCTGAGTTTCCATAGCAGCTTACATATGTGAGACAATACTAGGAAAATTGGGTTTGTTTACCCTCTTGAAAATCTAAATCAATTCAGCTTGCTGCAAATGCCCTCTGAGATTCTTCCCAGAAGGCAGCACTGTGATTAGATTTATCATAATACTTTCAGCAACACGACAATGAAAACTTCCTACATAAAAAGACTCCCAGGCCCAGTTGCTTGCCACCAGGAATTCAAAGTCTTCTATCAATAGCAAGCTTTGTGAGACATTGAGATTATCCCAGCAGCTGCCCCAAAGTAGGGTTGTGTAAATGCCCATAGCTAAAAGGACAAACAAGTTTATATAAAATAATAATAAAGTACTCTCGAAGGAGAAAACCAAAGACAATTGACAATTTGTATAATGTTTGGAACTGTTGTATCCTGTAAAACTTTTGATCAAATATAATGAGCATAATAGCAAACCATGTACAGGTTATGACTCTACTAATACCCTTAATGGATAGGTGATAAAAGATAAATGTGTCCCTTTGTACAGTATTTCCAGACTGGATCATCTAATGACAAGACCTACTGCATTAAGGGACATTAATGTTGTTCTGGGACAGTGAATAATCTCTGTCCCTGTGGACCTTTGGAAATCATCCCAAATAAGCATAAAAGCTTGAAAAGCTTGTACATTAGTGACAAAATTCCATATCTTTTGACAATGGTCTTTCTATAGAAAGAAACCAGGTTCTGCATTTAAGTGCCATAGCATGGGGGGTGGGGGGAACGGGACACAATTAGAACAATTATTGTTTTCCTAACTTGTGTTACAAAAAGATAATTACTTTTTAAATGCACTAAAAAAATTCTTGTGTATGAAAAGACATATGGCTATGATTTGGCTATTTGAAGGCAAGAAGCAATTTATCCTTTTGCAGAAGCAGAGTTTTTTATAAGCCAGAATACTGCTATAAAAGCTACCTGCTGAGTTATAGGGTCCTCTGGTCCAGAAACTTTAGAATCATTTTCTGCCCCAGAAAATGTTAGCTCTTGACAAGCAGCATAAAAAGGCCATGTTTTGCGGAAAGGATAAATCAATAAATACATCAATCTACTGACTTGGTTCATACTACACCCCTGCTGTTATTATAATATCTTTGTACAATTATATAATGTAACCACATTTCTAATACTACATACAGATCAAGGCAGCACATTTCAAAAACACTATTAAATGACTGAGAAGAATGCCAAGAAGATAATTTAAATTATCAGGGATAAAGGTCATGTTTTTGCCAAATATGTCAATTAGATTTTCTCTCTAAACCATATTTCTCAAGAAAATTCAAGATTAGATAAACAAATGCACTACTACACAGAACATTAGGAAACAATTCATACAAGTCTAACAGGACCCAGAATCTTGCCCATATACTTGTTAATCACAAGATTAAGCTTCTCTGATGGTTACAGAATTTGAATGCAGATAATCATGGACTGCATGAAGAGAACACCTTCCTTACAAAAAAGATAAGTGGTTGTAGATAGCATTTCTTTTTACCATAAGAACAGTCTTGAGATAAAAAAAAATTACTGGAAAGAGTTTGCATCATTATTGGCAATTAACAAAGAAAGGCTCAATTCATATTCTGTAATCTATTCATCTTGAATAAATTAAATGGACCTAACAGGAGATTGCAGGTCAATCTAAAATGGAATCCAGCAGAGACACAATCACAATTAAGTAGACATGTAAAAAGATGAAGGAAAAAAGGATATTGTGAACAAGAGAGATGCCAAAAACTAAAAACAGACCTCAGTTGGTAGGCTGACAAAATGCCTATTTTAGAAAGGAACCAAAGCATTTGGAGACAGATGCCACAAGATATTGTTTATTGACATGCACAACAACAGGGATCACTGAGCTTCTGGCCAAAACAATGCAAAAGAGTCCAGTCTAAAGCACAATTAAATGTTATATACCCAAGGAATATTTCATAGTTGAATGCTAAAGAAAGTAAATTGTACTGTGATTTTTACATCAGGAAGCTAGCATTTGATAATATTACAGGATGGCCTTACTGTAACTATCCAGGTACTTCTTGATTTTTTGATACTAACAGGACTCTAAACCACCCAAATTACAGATATGGGCATATTTTATTTTATTGCACTTTGCTTTACAGTGCTTCAAAAATATGGCATTTTCTTACAAGATTCTCCACCAGCAAAAAGATTTCAACTTGTTGAAGAATGAGATGATTAGTTTTTTCAATAAAGCATTGTTTTAATTAATAGACATACTTTTTTTTAGTCATGCCACCGCACACTCGATAACTACAGAAAAAAGAAATGCAATCAGAAACCAAAAGTATGTGTGACTCACTTTATTGCAATATTTATTTTATTGTACTTGTCTGGAACTAAACCCTAAATATCTCTGAGGTATACTTGCATTCAGTGTTTATGACATTTATTTCATAATCTGAAAGAGTTTAAGAAAATAATATGAAAGTCTCACAGCTTCTAGTAAATCTGAACCTGAAAAAAAATCTAGCAAATAGAGTAATGTTCAGAAATAAAATTCCCATTCATTCTGTATCATAGGAAGAGTGATTTATTTTTACATGCAGAAATTATATACAATTATATTATATACAATTAAGTCTGGATAAAATCTTTTAATGATCAGAGCTGCCAAGTGAATGACCGTAGTAACTGGCTTGAATTAAATAGTAAAAGCAATATAATTTATGTAATATTTATGGAGGGAAGAATTTAATGGCTTAGATGGAAGAGTGACTGGTAGTGCTGATATTCTGCTCTGTTCAGGGTTCCTTGTATTCCGGAGAATATCCAGATGCAGAGATCTGCCCACAACTGTTGAAAGCCATTATGCACTTATAGAATTCTTTATTGGCCAAGTGTGATTGGACAGACAAGAGGCAAAGGAGACATAAATACTTTTATATCGGTTCCCAGTCTTAATGAAACAGCTTGAGATTAAATAGAAATTTGATTGTTGATTATGGGAATGAAGAGATTAATTTGGTAGGGATTTTCAGTAACTACAAATTGACCTCAAAATTTAGCAGGAGGCAAGAGTAGAACAAAAGCATTAATAAACATCATTCCAAATAGTACACATGGATATCTGTTTATTTCCATGCTTACAGAGAGAGAAATAATACAAGTGCTTAAAAACCCAAACTGCCATTAATCCTGCTATTAATACCAACAGTATCATTAAGATTTCTAATCAGCTACTTCACAGGAGATTTGGGTATTTGTCTTTTCCCAATACACTTTTGTAATTTGACTATTTTTCCAGACTAATGTTTGCTACTTTCTGCTGAGAGATTTTGTTCACTGAGATTAGAAAATTCAACAAATTTGGTTTCTCATGCTATTTAACATAACATTTCAAATATGTTTTAAAGTCTATGCAGATACCACAGAACTTGTAAGAGAAGTCCTCTTTACTCCAACCTCGAGAATACTTACCCAGTATTTCACAAGGGATGCAGATTATTTCACAAGGGATGCAGAGAAGTTTGGGATACTAAAGCACAAAATTACATGAGCAAATTTGTGAATGTTTAAGTAAGACAACAACTTATTATCAGTATGAAATACCATCATAGTTAACATTTGCCGTCTCTTTGAATATGTCTCAGAGATGCTTCCATTTGAATAAAATGCTCTATTGTATGAAAAACAAATAATTTGACTATGCTCAATTATTCTCCCAAATATTTCAGCTTTTAAATATGAATACACTAACAAGCCTTCAATCAAATATTCCACTATAAGTAATCAACCTATGACTATAATTGAGCCCAGAATTAGAGTTATAGGTCATAGTGGTTGTTAAAAGGGGTTGCCATGTGACTATGCACCATGTAACTCTGGCCTTTTTTTGTGGCAGATGTTAAGCCCTGTTCTTCATATGCCTCTGTTCCTCATTTTTAAAGAAATCTTATGAAGAATCACTTAAAAGAGCATCACAATACAATGTTACAAAGAGATCTATAAAGAACAACTATAGCGGTGGTGGATTCAAATTTTTGTATTACTGGTTCTGTGGGCATGGCAGGGGACGGATACTGTAAAATCTCCAGTCAGAAGTGGTATTTGCTGGTTCTCTGAACTTCTCAAAATTTCCGTCACCAGTTCTCCAGAACTGATCAGAACCTGCTGAATACCACCTCTGAACTATAGATTCATACAGAATTGAGTAACTATGCATGCAACAAGCTGACAGTTGAGAAATTATAGAGATAAACTTAACAATTGCAAGGGAGTATTTCCTGAAAGCATACAGCAATTAACCATTCGTTTTATATGTGCAAGCCTATATACAAAGCAATAAGCAGATAATTAGCTTAGAAATAACACACTGAAAAAAAACTAAATTATCCAGATTAAACTTCCTATTTATAGCCTAGATCAGTGGTGCCAAACTCATGTCATCAATGTGATGTACTTGGATTTTTTCCCCTTTGCTAAACTGGGTATGGGCATGACCAGCACATGATGGCATCCAGCCCGTGGGCCAGGAGTTTAACAGCCCTGGCCTAGATTCTTCAGAAGTCTTTTTAAAAAATGCTCTTATATACTGAATTTACAACTTTAATTTACAATGGATTGTTTGCTAACAGCAGCAAACCACAATGCAATAGCAAATAACAGCAATTGCTAAGGAGGAAGAGGAGGAATGAACTCCTACTTAGCAAAACTGCAAGATTATCAGTTAGGAGTTTGATGGCTAAATCAGAGTTTGTCCATTACATTCTAACTAGATCATTGTATCAAATAAATTACAACTGTATTATAAAATAGATCTCTATGACTTTGACAATAAGTTGTCAATAAGATTTCCTGATAGAAAAGCTACCTAAATACAGTGCAGATTTCTTAATTTCAGCAGAAATTGCAAATAATTATAAACAGCAAATATTTCACATTTTTGGTTGCTGTTATTAAAAGAGGCATTGGTCCTACCTGAACGCTTCTTCTCAGGGAGCCAAAGGAAGAATCCAGGATGGGGTAGTCTCTAGTCTCCTAGCTCTGCAGACCGAGTTGAAAAACTGGAGACACATCCCCTGGTAACGGTCCCCAGTTCTGAATGACATCAAAGCAAATTCAGCTGCTCCTCATCCTCAAACTGATAGCTCAGTTTATACTGCGAAAAAAGGGACATTTCCTCCCTACTCCAACCTGACAGAATATAGGGTGGGACTGGATTCTCCCTTTGGCTCCCCAAGAAGAAGTGTTCAGGTAGTATCAATGCCCCTTCTCCACTGAGTTGAAGGGAGAATCCAGGATGGGACATACCAAAGCTAGCTGACGGCTGTCCTACAGAAAGATATGGATTGGTCGGAAGTCCCCACCTCTACATGAACACCCTACAGGACTCGTCATCCAAAGGACGCCTCTGCTGAGGCAAAGGAGTCAATTTTGTAATGTCTTAAGCCCATGTCACACTGAACCAATGGATGCAAAGAGGATGTAAAACGGACAAAAAACGTTGCCATCCGTTCGAAAACGCGATGTACTCACTGCCTCTGTTTGGCTTCCTCTCTATCCGTCCAGCATCCGTTTATGGACGTTTTATCCGCTCCAAAAGTTTTGGGCTGCCCAAAACTTTTGCGCGGATAATGTATCCAATTCGTCCGTTCTGCATCCACTACGCATCCATTATGCATCCGTTACGTATCTGCTATATCCGCTAGGCGTCCGCTACACATCCGCAGAACTCCATCCGCCTGGACTCAGGGAGGAAGCAGAACGGACGCAGAACGGATGCAGAACGGATGCAGCACAGAAACAAAGCGTTTAAAACGGAAAAAACGTTCGCAGAGGGGACCTATCTCAGATATTAAGGATGTCTAGAGGATGCCTAGAGGATGCCTAGAGGAAAACCTATACTGCCTATAAAAAGGGGGAGCAACTCGCCTGCATCTCACTTTCAGAACAGCAGCTCAGCGGTGCAGACCTCTGCAGCCTTCATCTGGCTCTTCCTCTTCAACAGCATACAGTCATGTCCACCGTGGATTGTAACAAAGTCCTTTCGGCAGCCACCATCGTTCTGCAACAGTGCGAAGCCATCTACAGGCTCTGTGAACTCTACTGCGAGAAGAAAAGGAGCCACCCAAAAAGAGTCTGGATCCGAAGATGGTTCGCCAGAAGAGCAGAGGACGGACTGTACAACAAGCTGATGGTGGAGCTCAGGAACGAAGACACTCGGGCGTTCCAGAGCTTCATGAGGATGCCTCCAGCCATGTTTGACGAAGTTGTGCAGTGCCTGATACCCTGGTTGACCAAGGCAAACACCAGCTTCCGGCCCAGCCTGGAACCTGGGCTCAAGGTGGCACTCACTCTGCGCCACCTGGCCTCAGGGACCTCCTACAGGAGCATGCAGTACGGCTGGGGGGTGCCATCCAACACCATCAGCATTGTGGTCAGAGAAGTGGTGCAGGCCATCATCGAAGAATACAAGGAGGAGCTCCTCCAGTACCCCTCCACTGAAGAAGGATGGAAGCAAGTTGCAGAGCAGTGGTATCAGAAGTGGAACTTACCACACTGTTGGAGCCATAGATGGCACGCACGTGGCCTGCAAAACGCCAGCCAAGTCGGGGTTCACTTATTTCAACTCCAAGGGCTTCTTCAGCATCATCCTCTTCACCATGGTCGATGCTGACTACAAGTTCATGTACATTGATGCTTCAGGCAACGGCTCATCTTCAGATGCCCAGGTATACAACGCCAGTCACCTCAAGGAGGAGCTGGAACGCAACCTCATCGTGGGCTTCCCAGATCCAGAACCCCTGCCCAATGACACACAAGATGTGCCCTACTTCATCGGGGGGGGTGACGCCTTCTCCCTCACAACCTACCTCATGAAGCCCTACACTTCCAGACTCCTCACCCGTGAAGAGAGGATCTTCAACTACAGGCTGTCCAGGGCAAGGCAGGTGGTGGAGAACGCCTTTGACATCCTGGCCAACAGGTTCCAGGTACTTCTCACCACCATGCAGCATCGCCCAGAGACCGTGAGGAGGATCATGGAAGCTTGCTGCATCCTGCACAATCTCATGTGCACCCGCTACCCAGTCTTGCAGAACAGGCTCGTGGACCTCCAGCAAGGCAATGGGGACATGGAGCCTGGGGAATGGAGGCATGGGCAAAACCTGATCGACACTGAGGATGTGCAAGGCCCCAAGAGAGCCTCACATGAAGCGAAGAAGCAGCGCAACCTCCTGAGACAATGGTGCAACTCCCCAGCTGGAGCAGTGGAGTGGCAAGACAGGATGGTAGATGCTTAATGGATGCTTCCTTCAGCCTGTCTCATCACACGGATGAGATTGGGCCATGCATGTTTGGTTGGCCTACAATGAACAGGGCGTTTAATAAAGAGTTGTGTTTGTGTTGACATGTGTGGATAATTATGACATTATTATTGATAATAAAAGGCCGTAGGTGTGGCACCTGGGAGGCTGGACCATACAGTCCCACTATGCTTGCACTGGAGGTTTATCTATCCCACAGCTATTACCCATCCCACAGGTATCCCTGCCCATCCCACAGCTATCTCAACCCATCCCACAGCTATCTTAACCCATTCCACAAGCATGCAAAGGCTTAAACCATTTCTAAAAGTTTCCACCAAGACTTTATTAAAAAAAAGAAATGAAGCAAGTTTGTGACTCAAAAATAGACTTTATTAACAACAAGCTATAAGACAAAAATGAGTCTCTGGCACTCCTCTTGGTCACTCAGTCTCAGGGGTGAAGGGTGCAGGTGCTGTGGAGGTGGCTGGTGCTGGAGTGCTTGTCATCAGCTCCTCCAGAAGCAGAAGCAGCAGAAGCCCCAGCCCCAGAAGAGCGAGCCCGTGCTGCAGAAGCCCCAGCAGAACCAGAGTGAGGGCCAGAGGGCGGGATGGTAGCCCGGTCTCTCTTGCCCAGGCTGGCAGCAGATGGCTGAGGCTTGCTCTGCTTCCGCATGGCTGTGGGGTTGCTGGCTGGCAGGGAGGCTGGCAGGAACCAAGGCTGGCAGGCAGGCTGGCCCCAAGGCAGGCACCAAGGCTGGCAGGCAGGCTGGCAGCAAGGCTGGCAGCAAGGCAGACATGCAGGCAGGGCAGGCAAGGCAGCCAATCCGTCCGGCAGCAGGTCTTTCCTCTGAATGACGACCTGCTTCCGAGCTGCTTCCGTTATATCCACGGGGCTGACGCAATGCATCCTCCCCGCATGCGCAATTAACGCCAGGCATCCATTAGTCTTCTGCTGTGCATCCGCTGTGCATCTGCTTCATCCGTTCGGCGTCCGCTCTGCATCCGCTGTATCCATTCCGCGTCCACTTTGCTGAGGTCTCCCGGAAGCCTAGCGGACATGCCATCCGCTCCCACCCGCTTCCATCCGCTGGGCTTCCGTTCCGCATCCGCTTTGCATCCACCCTGCGTCCTCCCCGTGTCCGTGTTATCAGCTCCGGTTATGCAAATTTTTGCCCCTTTTGAGAGCGGATAACAACGGACGGAACATTTTGCTCGTCCGCTGTGGTCCTTTTTGCATCTATTGGGCAGTGTGACATGGGCTTTAGAATGATCGTCACCGATAACCAGATTGCAGCTCTACAAATGTCCAGAATCGATGCCTGCATTACCCAAGCTGCGATCACTGCACCGGGTTCAGTGCGCAGTGATTCTCCTGGGAACAGGAAGGCTCTGTAACTCATAGGCCTTTGCAATGCAGGCTCTGAGCCAGTGATTTACTGTTGAAGGTGTCATCCTGCAGCCCAAAGTTGACAGCTGAAAGGAAACGAACAGGGCTTCGGTCCTCCTAAGAGAAGAGATTCTTTTGATGTAAATACGGAGGGCCCTCCAAACGTCCAAGGTGTGCCATTTTTGCTCCAGTGCATGGATAGGCTCTGGACAGAAATTAGGCAAAATCAACTCCTGTGAACGATGGAATAAGGAGTTCAACTTGGTACAACCACCCTGTCTGCATGGAATAAGCAAATCCTTCCTGATGGAAAAGGCCGCTAACTCTGAGATATTCCTGGCTGAGGTAATAGCCACCAAGAATAACAGCTTGCACATGAGTAGGCGAAGGCTGACTTTACGCAAGAGTTCAAATGGGGGAGAAGTCAGTGCCTGCAGGACCATAGGCAAATCCCAGGTAGGGTAGCGGTGGCCCACTGGTGGCTTCAAATTCATGGCTCCCCGAAGGAAGGCTTTCACCCTCGGTTGTTGGGCCAGAGTAGTAGAGCCTTTGACCAAAATCACTGAGGCCAAGGTAGCCACCTGTTTCTTCATGGTATTGGGGGAGAGACCTCTATCCAACCCGTCCTACAGGAAGTCTAATACATTTGCAACAGAAACAACAGTGGGTTCCAATTGGTGACTAGCGCACCAACTGTAGAAAATCTTCCACGTTGTGTTATATATCCTGGTCGTGGAAGGTCTTCTGGCCACTTAGATGGTCTGAATGACCTTTATGGAAAACTTATCCCATTTCAGGATCTCCCGCTCAAGAGCCAGTCAACTGAAACCAGGCTGGATCTGGGTGCTCGATCGGGCCCTGGCTGAGGAAGATCTTGTGCAAGGGAATTCTCCAGGGTCTGGCGACTGACAGGTCCACCAGGTCGGCGAACCAAGGATGCCTGAGCCAGTAAGGGGGTCACAACAGAACTTCCGCCCTCTCTATCACTACTTTCCTGATTGCCCCCTGAATCAGGGGAAGGGGTGTAAAGCATACAATAGTGCCTGGAGCCACCTGCACCAGACAGCGTTGACCCCTTCTGCTCCCCGTGTAGGAAATCGAGCAAAGAACCCTGGGAGCTGTGTGTTCTTTGGCGATGCAGATTCAGAATTGGGCGGCTGAAGCATTCCATCATCTCCTGGAACAGACTGGGATGCAGTTGTCATTCCAACTGGTCGACCGTGGCTCTGCTCAACCAGTCTGCCTGAATGTTGGACACTCCCAAGATGTGTTCTGCTCATAAAGACAACAGGTGGCTCTCCGCCCACCTGCACAATTGAGTCACCTCCTGTATTAGAGATCTGGAGCAAGTGCCCCCCAGCCAGTTTATGTGAGCCTTGGTAGCCACATCGTCCGTGAGAAGAACATGTCTCCCCACCACCTCCTGCCTTAGAACCTTGAGGGCTAAGCGGGCAGCCCTGAGCTCTAGCCAATTTATGTTGTGGGCGAGTTCCTCTCATGACCACCTCCACTGGGTGACCTGGACTCCCAAGTGGGTTCCTCAACCATACAGACTGTGTCAGTGGTAATCGTAATCCTCTGGGGCTCCCTGTACAAGCATCCCTGTTCCATGGCTTGGGACTGCAACCAATGGAGAGAACGAAGAACTGGCAAGGGGACACAAACCCTCTTTGGTGAATCACCCCTGCACGCCCTCTGGTAGGGGAGCAGAAACCAATGAAGGGTTCAGGAATGGAAGCGGGCCACGGGACAATCCCGATGCACAATATCATCTTGCCGAGAAATTGAGACAGCAAGATGATAGGTGCCTCTCTGGAAGACAGGATCAGCGATGTGACCTCCCTCTGTTTCAACGTTCCTGTGAGAGAAAAATCTGCCCTGCGAAGGTGTCTATGATAGCCCCCAAATGCAAGAGCAGAGTCTATGGTACCAGGTGGCATTTGCCCAGGTTTATTGAGAACCCGTGCTCTTGAAGAATTCTGATTGTCGACATCAGATCCTCCTCCACCTGGGGTCAGGAAGAGGATGCTATCAGATGCTATCCAAATAGCATTGGATTCTTGTGGGTAAGGCTCTGAGGTGAGCCACTACCACTGCCAGGAGCTTGGTAAAAGTCCGAGGGGCTGATGACAGGACAAACAGGAGATCCCTGTATTGAAAATGGCGGCCGCCATAGCAAAACCTCAGGAACTGACAGTGGTTGGGGTGTATGGGCACATAAGAGGTAGGCCTCTGTCAAGTCTACCGAGGCCAAAAAATCTCCCTCCCACAGTCCCTCTAAAATGGAGTGGAGGGAGTGCATCTTGAACCTTCGGTAGATTAAATGTCTGTTGAGCCCTTTCACATCGAGGATTGCTCGCCACCCACCCGAGGCCTTTGGAATCACAAACAACACTGAATAGAAACCCTGCCTCTGCTGGTCTATCAGAACCAGCTGGATGGCCCAAATATCTAGCAGATGGTGGATCACCAATTTCATGAGATCCCTCTTTGAGGAGTCCCTGCAGATGGGACAACACACAAAGGCTCTTGGGGAGGGAGGAGAGAAACTCCAGGGAGAGACCCAACCGTAAGGTTGACAGGATCCAAGCATCCATCGTGGTCTATTCCCACCTCTGCCAGAACAGTCCCAGACAGCCCCCTGTGGGAGATGAGGCTCAGGTGTCACTTGTTATGCCTGAAGTGTCTCTTGGAGCCCCTAAAGGACCTTCTGCCCTCTTGCCTCTAACTCCCTCTGGCAGCAAAGGCCAGTCTATCGGCCTGAAACAAGGATCTTTGGAAGAAGGACCTACTTTGACGGGGAAAGCCTGCCCCAGCTTCAAGGAGGGCTTCCTGTAGTAGGGAAGAGACCTGTAATCAAAGTGCCTCCCCTGGGAGGGCAGGATCTTTCACTTGTCCCTGGTTTCCATCAAAAAAGGATCCAGAGCCTCCCCCAAAAGCCTCTCTCCCTGAAAGGGAGACGACGCCACTTCCATTTCGTTCTGACGTCCATCTGCCAATTTCTTAGCCAGAGAAGCCTACGTGCTGTTATGGAAGAGGCTATAGCTCTGGAAGAAAATTTGGCTGACGTGAGGGTGGTATCAGCAGTCAATTGAGCCGCAACTATAATCTTATTCAGGTCCTGATGCACCTTGAGATTCTCAGGTGGGATTCTGCACTATAGCTGCCTCAGCCTCCGCAAAGAGGCCCGAGTAAAAAAAAGATGCAGTCGTCAATGCTCCGATGGCCCAGGCATCAGCTTGATGAGGTCCCTCTCAGAACCATAAAATTGGCTGCTTTCTGAAGGGGAGGCCGAGCACTTTCTGAAGTGGATTGGCTGTTCTGTAGAAGCCTGCCCCTGAAGGACGCCTCTGTTAGTGTCCAAATAAGACAGCAGGCGCAGCTGGCTGACCTCTGCCTGCAATTCCTGTCTTATTGTTTGGGAGATCCAGGCTCTCATGAAGGATGGCATTACTTGCATCTGGGTCTCCTCAGGCCATAAGCCAGTTGCTGTAGGTGTAAAGGTGGCTGCAGGCACAGGTCTGGCTCCACTGGAGACTTGGCATGCAGGTGCTGCCATCAAGTTCCCCTGAGGTGGCTCAGAAAAATTGTGAGGTCTCTGCCCTGATTTGGAGGTTTCCCTGCAAATCCTGAGTACTTGAGCCACCAGGAGACCAGGCAGTCATATACTGCCTATCTGCCAGTTGGTCAGGCTGCCTGTCATTTTGTGGAGGCTGAGTTTGAGAGGTGGCTCTGTTTTCAGCCATCCTGGACTCTCTCACTGCCCTGACAAACTGTTTGTCTATGGCTTTTTGTCTACTCCTGGCCTGCCTATCCTCAGCTCTAGAGGGTCTTTTAGGGGCTAGAGCCCTGGCTCTAATCCTAGCTGCTGCCTCCAGACCAGCAGACCTGGGCTTAGGTGATCCCTTTACAGCCTTCTCTCTACCCTGCTGAGGAACAATTCTTGATCAGCTCCCCTGGTGGCCATCTTGAGCCCACCAAAAATAACTGTCACTTAACAGAGGGAGAAAAAGGGAAACAGAAGTAATGAAAAAAAATATTTAGCCTCCGCTGTCTGCTACAGTCACAGTGGCTGTCCATCACTTCAGGAGCCTAGTGCAACCCAAAGTGGTGAGCTCAGCCCAGCTCCGCAATTCAAAAGCCAAGTCAGAAAAAAAAGTTGAAAAAAAACGGGTGACTCTTTGAATTGCAGCAAACCCTGACAAGTCAGAGGCTTGCGAGCCTAGCACTGGCTGCAGCGCAATTATCAGGCAGACTTAAGTGTCTCGCAGCTGCAACAGTGCTCTAGGGACTGGATAGGGGGTCAGGATTCAATCCCAATGGCCAGAACCCCCCCTCCCCAAGGACAATCCTGGAGACGAACTGCAAGATTGCCCCAAAACACAAGAAATACCCATTGCCGCCAAAAAAAGGGACGCATAGCAGCAGATGCAGCTAGCCCAAGTCAAGGGAAAGTGGATCAGGAGAAGGCAAGTTGAATAAGACACCGACTCCCACCCCCCCAGTCCAGGCCACATGGGGCTCTCAGGGTCACCTCCACCCAAATTCCAACCATAAAAGGAGAAAACCAGTCCACCAGCAAGGAAAGTTTAAAAATTAAATAATAAGGAAGAAAACACAAACTGGAAAAAAAGGTGCGAAAAAATGAAAGTGCTGGACCAGCAAGCCGGCTAGCTTTCAAATCTGATCTAAGCCTCTCTGAGACAAAAAATTTAATCCAGGGGGTGAAAATTCTTCTACAATCCTAACTATTCAGAGCTCTTAAAGGGTGGTCTGAACATGCTGAGACTGAGTGAAGAACTGGGGACCATTACCAGAGGGTGTGTCCTCATTTTTTCAACTCGGTCTGCAGAGCTAGGAGACTAGAGTCTACCCCATCCTGGATTCTCCCTTCGGCTCAGTGGAGAAGCACTCTCTAATTCCTGCTGTTTAAGTTTCAGTTTGAACAATTCTTATTATTTTCATCCCAACAGAATGTTGGAAAGAAATTATGTCAAAGGGATTCAGACTTTAACTGTCCATTGGATAAAACAGAACACAATGGGACCTGATTGGGTAATACAGGAAGGAAAAGCCAGCCAAAAAAAAAGACTGAATTTAAAACTATTTTCTATTTTCAGAAAGTAGAAAAACTCTCAGTATGTCTCTATGGGAGAGGCAGATGGGCAGCAGCTGGGAATGCTACCAATTGCTCCATTCAAAGCCTCTCTCTCTCCTGGTGACCTAGAGTGAAGTACATGCAATTTAGCCTGTTTCCCAGTACACAGATAAACACAAACATATTCAAATGCAGCACAATGGGAAAGGAGAAACAAAGAAGTTACAAAGAAGACAAAAAATGACTTTCTGTCTTAGTCACTGGGGCATAAGATACAGTGGCAGTATTCAGCTGGTTTACAGCAGTTCAGGCAAACCGGTAGCAAGGATTTGGTTAGGTTGCCGAACTGATAGTAACTTCTGCCTGGCCATGCCCCCAACCCAGCTGCTGCTCGCTCACTTGCCCCACCTGCATGATGTCTGCTCACTCCATCCGCCCGATGCTCGCCGCCTAATCACTCCTTAAGGTATTTCTTTTTTTTTTTCCTCCCGATAATCACTTCTTACTGCTTCACCCAGGCTTCCCTGAGGCCCAGGAAGGCAAAAAAATGGAGAGAGGGGGCACAGCCCCCCCCCTCCATTTTTTGCCTTCCGAGACCCCAGAAGCTTCTTGGGAGCAAAAACACCCCCCCAGAGGCTCCTCTGAGGCCAGGAAGGCCTCAAAACAGAGTGTGGAGGGGTGCTGCATACCCCCTCCTATGCTCTGTTCTTTTCTTCCTGAACCCCAGGAGAGCGTTCTGAGAGCAACCCTCCCCAAGGCTCCTCTGAGGCCAGGAAGGCCCCAAAACAGAGCGTGGGAGGGTGCTCCATGCCCCTTCTATGCTCTAATTTTTTCCTTCCTGAGCCACAGGGGAGCCTTCTGGGAACAAAAATGATCCCCCTATGGGGTCCCGAGGCCAAGAAGACCCAAAAAACAGGGTGAGGGTGCTGCAAAACAAAGTCACACCCATCCAATCACATGACCATGCCCACCTAGCCACGCCCACAGAACTGGCAGTAAAAACTAGTAACTTTTGAAGAATCTATCTTACTCAATTAGAATTATGTAACTAGAAAACAGTGTTATAGTTCCTGTGGCCCTCTAAATATGCAGCCAAAACTAACATGGCTCACAAGAACACCTGGTTTTAATTCAACAGCATGTGGAAGGCCAAAAGTTAATTACCCCTGTAATAAAATAGCAGAACTCAAGAAAGCTTTTAAAACATGTGGTTAGCATTTAGGATTTCTGGTTTGCAAGGCTTTGGCGGCGGCAGAAATCCACTACTTGTTGATGAACTGAAAATCGAATTTAAAAAGCTAAAAGAAGAGGACCAAGAAGGGAAGGGCTCTTCTGGATCTGTTTTCCATTTTTTAGAAATGACGATTTATATCTACCAGAAACTACAAGAACAAGATTGGGATGAAGAAGAAGTCATCTTTAATGAATTAACAACTTTAGTTGGGGAAGAAAAGGGAAAGAGGGGAAAGAGAATGGAGAATTTAAGACTTAAAAAAACAACCAAAAAAGGGAAAAATAAGGTGAAAAATCAATACAATGTCAGAAAGCAACAGAAAAGAAATACAGAAGAAGGTGAAGATTAAGAAGGTGGAGATTAAGAGACAAGGGGGTAAAAAGACAGGATTGGAGAAGAAAGGAAGGGAAAAAAAGGAAGAGAAGTTACAAAGGTTTAAAACAAGATGTAAAGAAACAAGATCTATTTAGAGATAGTGGGTAAAAATATGATTAAAAAAGAGATACTGCAAAGTACATAAGATTGAATTGTTGTATTTATATTTGAAATAATGTTAGAAAACTGGATTTAATAATAGAGCTTAATTTGCTATGGATTATTGTTTTAATTATATTATAAATTTATTACTTTTTTTATTCTATAATATAGTAAGTAGCTTTAGAATGTACTCAGTAGAATCAGAATGAAAAGTATGTATTATTTTAAGTGTTAAATTTAGGGGAAAGATTTAAAGGCATCATATTTCAACCAGTGATTACAGGAGAAATTTTGTGTTAATGATAAAAGATAATAGAAAATTGAAATAGAACACACAAAGATATACGCATAATGATTTAAATTGAGATGAAATAAATAAAATCGAACTAAAAGAGTGAAAAGAGGAGAGAAGTTATACAGAAAATGTAGAATGGTAAATAAGATATGAAATGGGATAAAAAGTGAGCATGAATTCGAATGTATGTCTGTACAAAGATGTAACCTGGGACTAAGCCGCTTTCCAAAAAGAAGTTTTATATTTTTATGTTTCGTGTTTTGTTTGTGTATGTTTGTTTATTGAAAACTAATAAAAAAAATTAAAAAAAATGTGGCTAGCATTTTTTGGGAATAAACACATGTTTATTTTATTGTCACAGGTCATTACCTATATTGAATATGAGTAGTTTACTTGATGCATCTTTGCACATTATATAACAAAAATTGTTATAAAAAGCATTATACATAAAAAATAACAATTTCCTTAAGACACTATCATTTTAATGAACATACTTTCCTTTTTCACCTAATGTGAATCAGAAGTACAATATGAATTATTTTGCAGAAAATTAAAATTTTATCAATGTTGTCAGAGGGAAAGGAAAGATACTATTCTGCTTTTCCATAACAAGCTGCAGAGAAATGTGTTTTAAAGGGATTTGCTATGAAATTGGTACAAATATTTCTAATTTGCTTTGTGTCAGAAAATTGCAAGCTGGCCTTGGTTTATATACATTCAACAGACATGCCTTTTCTATTACAATATCTATATTTCAATATGTGCATGGCTGAACCAAAGAAACTAAAGATCCTGATGACACAGTTCTTTTGCAGATTTTAAGGGAATTAAATTAAGTACAAGCAATTGTTTTAGCCAGAAATTACTGAAATAAAAAGCCTGCTCCTTGCAGATTCTCACTAAAATTTCTAAATTTTAAAATTAATGAAGCTTTTGCTAACCTTTAAATGACCAAGTCCATAGACCAAGGAGGAGGTTTAAGTTTCTTTGAGACAGCCCAGGATGAACTACAAAAAAGAGTAATCCAGAATCATCATCTTTTTCTCCAGCTTTCTTTGTCTTAATCTATAAAATCATCAATCCACAAAAGGTTAGGAGTAGGGAAGAAGAGGGCTGTTTCTACCCACATTTGACATGGGAAGAGTTTTTAATGGCTCTCGCTTGTAATTTGGTTTTCCAAGTACTATACAGTATCTCACTACTGCAGCTCTGTGTGGGCATAAAGAAATGAAACGACTGGGTTTCAAACCATCCGAGAAATATTTGAAAAATAGATAAATATATGTAAAAAACTCATCAGGTAAAAATGAAAAAAAATCTCTCATTTTTAAGACATTGTAAAATTAATGATACTTCAATCTACTAAAAAGCCTCCTTTTGGCCATATAATAACTCAAGCACTGTTTAAAATATAAAGGAGGTTTGATAATATTCTTGCCATCAACCTTTTATAAATTACTTCTGAAACTACTTTATATGATTTCAAATTGATAATTAATAAAATGCTTGAAATGCCAAGATTGGAGGGAGGGTTACCAAAATATCTCAAGACTCCCTTCTAATTCACATATATGTAAAGGAGAGAGGAAGTAAAAAGCACGTTCAGACTTTGGAAGATTCTGTTACTATAGTCAATTTTAAAAGTAGTTTTAGGCACAGGTGCTGTCTGTTTCTTGGGCTGGTCTAACTTGTAGGGCTGGCAATGGGAAAGAAGACTTGGAAGCAAGCAACTTTTACTCCCATCCTTAAGGATCCCAAAGACTCTCCCAAAAAACCCTGATGAAAAATCACTGCTAAAATATAAATTAAAGTACAACTGAAATAAGCAACTTTTCTTTCGGGACTAATGGGGAAAGCAACAAGAAAAAACTCATGGAACTTTGCTTTTATATATGACATCTATAGCAAGACTATTATATGCTCAAAAGTTGAAAACTTCAACACTACCTACCATGAAGAAATGGATGGTGAAGATGAAACTTGATTAAATTAACCTCTTCAGTTAGAAAAAAAATGTCTTCATTTATAGCTGATTGGAAACCTCTTAGAGCCTTTTTGCATAAAATGGGGGAAAATGTACTTATGATTTGTGGTAGGCTCTGAGGGTTGAGGCGAAGAAAAAGAAATATTGCAGTATAGAAGACAAAACAATGGACCCCTAAGGACAAGAACTACCACACAGACACAAAAGCAGATAAGAATAGCTCTGGTTATTGGTATTTCATTATTAAAAGCAACAGAAACAGATGGATGGTGACTGGACTCATCAGCTCACGAAGGGAGATGTCTGCCAGATTCATGGACATGACCAAACAATTTTCAAAATTTAACAAGTTCACTGACAATTATCTCTTCCTATTGATACAGGTGGGGACAAATGAAACTGCAAAGAACAGCTGCAACTATCACATTTAATAACCTTGGAAGAAAGCTCAAGACCCCAGGGCATTCTCATCCAACTATGGAAGGTAAGAAAAAAGGGAAAGAATACTAGATTGGCTACACAGATGTTGTAAACAGAGATTTGGGTTCTGGGACAACAGTCTTTTTGACCTATATAATAGACTGCTGAGACAGGATGGGCTGTATCATATATGGATTGGTATAAATGTGTTTGGCCAATACATATGCTTATTAGGAGGGTTTTTAAATGAATCTTTCAGAGAATGGAAGCAAAAAAAAAAAAGCCATAGGTAAAGATTTTAGATAAACACTTGTGCATTACAGAAAATATAAGTACTGCTAAAATGAGGCCTCTTAAGCCATTCAAAGAAGAGAAAAAAATTCATGGAAAAAGGAAACATTAAAAGCACAATTGCAAATAATGGGAACTAATAAAAGAAGCCAGCGTGGCAACTCAAAAAGAGCCCAACGAACTTATGAAAACTACAAAAAATAGGGAGAGGTACAGACAGGTAATCCAGAAGTGTATAATCAGTGTCAAGAAAGTGAAAGCTCGAATAAATTGAAGTTAGTGAAGGATGTTGAGAAGGATTTTTTTTCTAACTTTTAAAAGAAAAGAACCAGTAAATCCAGTATTCAATAAAGACAAAATATTAACAGTAGAGAATCAACATTATTCTATTTTGAGTATTAAAGAAAACTACATCCAAAGATAGATTGTTTTTCAGTTGTTTCTGGTGAGTTGTCCTTGAACATTACATAGTTCAACTTATTTACAATCTATGAAAGTTAATACAAAAGTGTTCCTTTTCTTCTATAATTTTCATTTTGGCTTCATAGGAAATGGCAATAATTGCATTTAATGTTTGGGCTTTCACAATTTTAAGTTCTTCATGTCTCATATTGCTCCTTTCCAAACTCTGGAAAATCTGCAGTCCATCTGTTTAGAGATTGACTGAAGTTTCACCATTAATTTGAAGGTTTTTCTTCTCTTCAAGACAGCCCTACATCTGTGGCTAATACTGCAGTATCGCACTTGGCAAAGTCTTGAGAAACCGTGCATAACCTCGTTCAGCTTTCCTCCCTCTCCAGTATTTGGAGTGGAACGTAACTGAGGGGTAACCATATTGGTGTATTAACCATAAAGCAGACTAAGCACGTGCTTTAGGGCACCAGACCCAAAGGGGCACTACAGTATGTACAAAGGTGGGGGGCACCAGTGAACCTTAATCCACCACTGGGTAACCATCTTCCTGACTTTTATACATCATGTCATTGAAATAATGTAATATAAAGGTTGTTAATGCAAATTGTGAAAGCTTTGGGATTATGCAGGCAACATTCATCAATCTGTTTCAGCAAGTTAGCTGATCTGAAGTATGTTCATTCAAAAACTGTTGTCCTATGATGCAATATTTGACCTAATTGAATGTTACAAACCAACAGGTTTAAGATTTTTTATAGTACACAGATATTCTGCAAAATATAATCTCGAGAACATCAAATTAGCCCAATCCAATAGTACTACAGCTTACAAAACTGTTGCTGCTATCTCATACTACTTTTTAAATTAAGATGAATATAGGAAAATATCACGAATTAAAATGACTATTATTTTCACAAATATAATGCTCCTTAGAGCATGGTAGAATTTTAAATTCTTTTGAAAACAGAAATTTTCATCTCAAGAATATCAGTTCAGCAATTTTGTTTTTCTCTAAACAAAGCAAATGATGGTAGAATCATACAAAGCTCCCAATTACCTTCTGTTTCAGTCATTTATGTCTTTGGGACACAATGAAGCATTTTTAAGGTAGGCTTAAATTTAGAGTTACAATTTGAACCTATCTTAAAATTGCTTCTATTTTGTGGACAAAGTTGCATCACAAAGCCATATGTACTAAACTCGGTCCGTCTGCTTGATTTGCATGTTCGCCTTAACCTTAAATAACTCAAAGTTCTCTTTCCAATACTTCTCTTTGGCTCCCTCAACTCATGGAAAGTGGATTAATCACATCTGCAGCTTCTTGGAGAAATGAGGGATGGCTTTTTTGCAGTATGAACCTCTCCCCCCCCCCCCATGGTGTTTCAACCACTGATTCAGAAGGAATGGAATGAAATCACTAGGACTCTTTACTAACAGAAATGACAGATTTGTTTGTATTGTTATTCTACGGCTATACAAGGAATAGATAGTCCTCAAATTATGACAATTAGAACCAGGACTGTCATCATGAATCAATACAGTCATAAAGCAGGTGATTACATCCCTTAGTGAGGGCAATCCAGGCAGGTTGCTTCTGTAATCCCAAAAGACAAGATTATCATTAAGCAGAAAGCAGTGAGAACCCTAGATAAGGAGCATGGGGTTGTTGGTATGATCTTGGGAGGTCTAACATGGAACAAGCACAAAATGGAGAAGAGAGTACTGAAGTGCAGCACTGAGGGAAGAAGCAGAGGTGCATGTGAGCATAGGCAAGTTGCAGGACAGAGTGTGGCACAGTGCAAGTGAAGAGAAGCCAAGGGAAGGCTTCTTTGCTCTTAGGTGCATGTGAGCAAAAGGAGGCCAAGGGAAAAGAGGGCACTTTGCAGCACACAGGAAGGCTGTGGGGCAAGGGAGAGAGACATGCACTCCTCTCTGCTGGCTTCCCCACTAATTTCCTTGTTGGAAACCAGCAGGGAAAGTCACAAATGGTGATCACATGATGAAGGGGCACTGCAGCTATCATGTGAGCTGGTTGCCAAGCACCCAAATCATGATAGCAGGACCACGGGGACACTGCAAGGGCCAGAATTTTTGAGGGCCAGTCATAAGTATCACTTATTTATCACCATAATCACTTCAAATGGTTGCTGAACTGGTAGCTATTAAGGGAGGACTACCTGTATCAGCAAGGTCTTTAATGTAATTTACAAGGCCCTTTTCTCAAGCGCTTGGGTTACGCAAGACCTAGTATAGGCTTCCATACAAAACTGGCATTGTGCACTTAGGCAATGCATCATTCAAACATTTCATTGAATCTAGGGCACTCCAACTTCTGTTGGCACTCTTGTTTTCCTACTGAATTGCCATTTTTCTCATTTGAAGGATGGGGCAGACAGACACTGCCTTTTACTGATAGTGTTGGAGACTATTTGGGTGCCAGATAACTTGCAACTGAAGCCCTGTCAAAATAACAAGAGGATTGCTAAGATTCAAGAGGGTAAAAAAAAAAAAAAAGACAGTATCAAACTCATAAATTTTGAGCCATACACATTGAATATGGGGAGGGGGCAGGGAAGCTATCTTCTTTCTCCCATGGCAGTCTTCATTTAAAGAAATTAGCTTTTAATTTTATCGCACAAATCCATTCGTCAGCTGTTTTGTCTCCCATCAAAATTTGAAGGCTTTCAGCAAAATGATTTTCTTTTGTATCCAGTTTACAATTCTCATTCTCTCAACTATTATCTGCATTTATTTACAACTAATAGAAAAGAATATGGAATACAATAAGACTGTTTATTTTTAAACCATCTTTCCAAAATTCATAGGAATTCAATGAGTAACATTTTTCTTTGCTCAGTGTGATGTAACAATGAAGATAGCAAGAGCAATAGCATTTAGTCTTATATATACTTCATAATGTTTACAGCCCTCTCAGAGTGGTTTACAGAGTCAGAATATTGCCCCCAACAATCTGGTCTTCATTTTACCCACCTTAGAAGGATGGAAGGCTGAGTCAACTTTGAGCTGGTCAGAATCGAACCCCTGGCAGCAAGCAGTAAGCCTGCAATACCGCTCTCTAAGCACTGTGCCATCCAGCTCTTATGATTGACTAGAACTGTTAAAATCTAGGTTAAAATCTAACTTTAGCCATGTAAACTAACTGACCAACTTGAGGAAGGTCACTTTTTCTCAGTTAAATCCACCTCACCAAATTGTGAAAAAAATAATGAGACAATACCATATACCCATGATGGCAAACCTATAGCACGCATGCCAGAAGTGGCCCACAGAGCCATTTCTCCAGGCATGCCAGCTGTCGCCTACTGCTCTTCTGGGTTCTAGCGTATGTATGTGCATCGTCCAATGGTCTTCATGCACACCGGTGCACCAGAAACTAGAAGAGCAGCTCCCTGGCAAGCTTTGCACACTGGCCAGCTGGTCTTTGCATGCACATACCTGTTAGAAACCAGAAGACCAGGTGGCTAGTGCCACCACTGCTATATATACTTTCTTGAGTTGCTAGAGAAAAGGTGGGTTACTTTATTCACCCACAGTCACTCTGTAAATTGCAGCATTTTGTAAACTTATTTCAAACTTGACAAGCAAATCATTTTCATTTCATTACAATCATCCTGAATACAGGTAGTGTTCGAGTTATGACAATTGAGCCCAAAATTTATGTTGCTAAGTGAAACATTTGTTAAGTGAGATTGCCCCATTTTACGACTTTTCTTGGCATAGTGGTTAAGTGAATCTGCATTCCCCTTTGATTTCGCTTGTCAGATCACAAAAGTTGATCATATGATCCTGGGACACTTGCAATATGAACCACTTGCCAAGCATCTAAATTTTGATCATGTGACCATGGGGATGCTGCAACAGTCGTAAGCATGAAAACCAGTCATAAATCACTTTTTTCAGTGCCATTGTAACTTTGAACAGTCACTTAATGAACTGCTGTAAGTCAAGGACTATTTTCCCCTCTGATTATTTCTTTTCAAGAGCTTCATCCGCTCAATTTTTCCTGTTTATGAGCAAAGATTAATTTTGCATGTCTGGCAGCTAAATAATCATTTAATAAAGCAAGTCAAGACCTTGAATATCTGGGGATTGTCTTCCATGCCATAGGCAACCATAAATTTCACTAATTACATTATCATAAATGCACATAAAACACCACTTGGCTCTATACTTTTTATTTCTGCAAAGAAACTCAGCATATGCCTGCTGCAATTAAGTCTTCTTACCTGAGATCCATGCCCAACTCTTTTTGGACTTCAGTTGGACCCATAAAAGTCATTCCGTTCTCTTAAGAGTTCAAAAAGAATTTCAAGTTTTTTAAATCTATATTTACCATGAAGCTAGCCTACTCAAAATAGAAATGTCTGCCTAGATTTTTTTTTCTATTAGGTTAAAGGCTCCCTTTTTTCAGCCAGCTTGAACCCCGTAATTATGACCAATAGCTTTCAGTCTTCTGAATGCCAGACAATATATGCAATTTTATGGCTTTTCATGGCCAGTCTTCACCTTGATGGACTTTTAATCACACAACTGATCTTAAACAATGTGTCATTGATTTACAGCTGCAGACCTACCAACTCTACAAGGAACATCTTCTTGAGCCACTCTGCACACCTTCTCCAATCAGCCAGATACTTTAGCCAAATAACAATTCTGATATTTAGAAAGACCTTATCCCTGACTACATTCAATGTCTTTCCAACAGCTGTAACTGAAGTGAGATACCAAAAGATTCCTTTTAAATGGAGACTGTGTGCATACTATGAAGGAATAACTGAAACAATGGAACATCCTATTTTGCATTGTTCTCCTCTGTACTGACTCTCACCAGGAATTATTATTTCCATTCTTTGCTTTGCATCTTGGCCATCTTATTTCATCTTCTTATCAGAAAAGTCTGGTTTTACTTGTTCAATCACAGCTAAGTACCGTACCATTCTATAGTCTTTATAGTAGGCCAAGATATCTCATCTAAACCTTTTTAACTATTTTAGAATATTTTTCTTTCTTATTCTAATTTTGATTTTCTTGTTTTATTTCCTAGTTTATGACCAAATAAAGATTTCCAATTCTGATTCTTAAAAGGAGCCCATCAATATGTCCATCGTGCAGAGTGGTCTTATTGATGTGCTCAACTGCTGGATTTAAATAGACTTAAGGTCCAGTCCCACTGGCCGACGGATGCAAAACATATGCATAAAGGACACAGCGGACGAGCAAAATTTCGGGGGTGGCTCCATCCGTTGTCATCCGCTTCAAACAGTGGCGAAAATTTGCAGAATCAGAACGGAAAAGAACGGAAAATAATGGACGTGGGTAGTACATAGCGGGGATGTTTGTTTGTTTTTTTGAAAAAAATTTTATTAATTTTTTAACAAACAAACATATACCAACAAAACACAAAACATAGAAAACATAAAATATCTTTTTGGACGGCAGTTTGATCCCGAGTTACATCTTTTTGTACAGACATAAATTCAAGTTCATGCTTACTTTTATATAGCAATTCCATTTCTTATTTACTATTTTACATTTTCTATATAGCTTCTCCCCTCTTTTCACTCTCTTAATTCTATATTTATTTCATCTCAATTTAAATCATTATACTTATACCTTTTGTCTGTCCTGTTTCAGCTGTCTATTATTTTTTCTCATTAACACAAAATTTCTTCTGTAATGACTGATTGGAGTATAATGCCTTGTCATACTTATCCTTCCCCTAATTTTAAAGCTTAACATAACACATAATTTTCATTCGGATTCTGCGTAATACATTCTAAAAATAAACTCAATATTTTAAAACAGAAAGAAAAAAGTTTTTTTTTTGATATATAATATAATTAAAACAATCCATAGCAATTGAAATTATATCATTAAAATTAATATTCATTTAAGTCTTAAACATTTTACACAATCCTTTCTAAATATCATACTTCTATGGGAACACTTATAGATTTTGCTTAGTTACTTTCTTTAATTCAATTCTCTCATATTTAATTTCATTTATTTTATTTTAAAAAAATTTTTTCGCTAAGTTACATTAAATATTTTGTCCCATTTTATAATCATATATTATTCCAATTTTCTAACATTATTTCAAATACAGATACAACAACACAATCTTATGTACCTTTGCAGAATCTCTTTTTCAGTTATATATTTACCCATTATCTCTAAATAAAATCTGTTTCTTTACATCTAGTTTCAAACCTTTGTAGCTTCTCTTCCCTTCTTTCCTCCCTTGTTTCTCCCCTCTACCCTTTTTACCCCCTTGTCTCTTAATCTCCACCCTCTTGTGTATTCCTCTTTTCTGTTGCTTTCTGATATTGTGTCCACTTTTCACCTTGTTTTTCCCTTTTTTGGTTGTTTTTTTAAGTCTTAAATTCTCCATTCTCTTTCTCCTCTTTCCCCTTTCTTCCCCAAATAAAGTTGCTTGTTCATTCAGGATGGTCTCTTCTTCATCCCAATCTTCTTGTTCTTGTAGTTTCTCATATGTAGAAATTGCCATTTCTAAAAAATGAAAAATAGAGCCAAAAGAATCCTTCCCTTCTTGTTTCTCTTGATTATATTTTATAAATTCCATTTTCAGTTCATCCATAAGTAATGCCATTGTAAAAAAAAGAAAAAATTTAAACGACCCAAATGATTTTAATCATTCAAATAAGAATTTCCAAAAGTCCCAAAGTCACCAAGCAATCCAAATACACACAATCTATTTCATTTAACACTTTCTTCTTTTTCTCACTTTTTTTTTCATTTTAATGCTTCAAAAAACTTCAAATTCTTTTTGACCTTCAATCCATCTGATAGAGTAGTCAATTATGATCCAAAATGGAAAAATCCAATAATAAAAAGGCCCAAAAAGCCAAAAAAGAAAAGGGATAAAAAACACCTGTAATAATATTTTTCTGTGCTCTCCCTCCATCTTATCACATTAAAATGTCCTTGAGAAGGAGTATTTATACATTTCTCCCCAATTCAAATAAAGTACTTTCAAGCCTCTAGTTGGCAGTGTTGCAAGGTCTCTTAATACTTTTTCCCCCTTCAGCCAGAAAAAAGAGTAATGTATACAAAACTCAGAAGAAACAAAGGGGGCCTCTATCCTAAAGAAAATTAAAAAATCAAAAGAAGCATAGAAATATATATAAGAAAAAATTCAATCTGGTTACCTACAAAGTCACATTAAAGTCCTCAGAAAAGAGAAAAAAAATAGTAAGGAAAGAATCCAAGCCTCAATTTGACATCCCTTAAAAAACGCCGCTCAACCAGATTCCAGTCAGACAAAAATAAAGCCACAGGTTTCTTCTTTGTTCAGGATATCCTTTCAGGTCTCAGCCAATTTGCAATACAAAAGAAATTTCTCACCCAGCCGACACACCCTCTCTCCAGCCACTTTCTTTTCGGAGCTGTCCCGACTTCAGCAGCTTTGGAGGCTGCCTTTCCACCGCCAGCAAAAGGGCTTCTCCCGGATCAAACCAGAGATTTGCGATATCTCTGGGATCCTGGGACTGTGCCCTTCATGATCCCCGTCTCTACGGGACGGTTTAGGTCCGTTAGGACCGGCCAGGGGTGAAAATATCAGCTGAGATCTCACAGCCCCGAGATCTCAGCTGTAGCACCGAGACGAAGCTCCGCCTTTCCCATAGCGGGGATGTTAAACGCATGTTCATAGGAAGCCTAGCGGATGAAAGCGGATGGAAGCGGATGACACCTCTGAAGGAGTTCCGGGGGATAATTGCGAAGCAGATGCATAGCGGATGAAGCGGATGCATCACGTACGCCTAAAGGAAAGAAAGGGGATGCCGCACGGATGTATATCAGATGCAATCCGTTCACTGCACATCCTTTCTATTTCCATGCTACTAACGATGTATAGATGTTCCATGTATCTTTTCTTTCTTCCCTCTTTCCGTTTTCAGCTGTAGTGGATGTGAGTTGCGAGGATGCCCAGAGGATGCAGAGAGGATACAGTGGACGTTTAACGGATTATAAACGGACATAGAACGTTTATTGCTCATATGTTGCGGATTTACATCATACACGGCGGAAAGTTCATCCGTTCACAAAGTTTTGTGCAGCTCAAAACTTCTTGCGTGAATGAAATCACAGTGGACAGATGCTCAATGGATAGAGCGTGTGAAACACGTATGCAATTAGTACACAACGGATGCATAGCGTTTTCCAACGGATGGCAAGCTTTTTTTAATGTTTTACATCCTCTTTGCATCCGTAAGTGCAGTAGGACTGGGCCTTTACTTGGTTCTTAAAGAGAACAAAAAGCTATGGAAATGAGCTCAGTTCTTTTCCAGAGATGCAAACATTACATGAGATGTCTATTTGTTTAGGCAAGAGTTTAATGATTCTTATAAATCAGACAAGTAGTACTACATATTTATCTACTGCATATGTGGCAAACAGGGTCTGTCATTTTGTCCCAACTTACTATACAGGGTTAGAGGTGCAGAAGCCTTCCACGCAGTTGTCAGAATCCTTCTCAAACAAAAAAATGTTAGTAAGAACCCACAGGGCATAGACTTTCTTTTGTAACCTTCTGTTTTCCTACTGCTGCATCTTTCTTTTCTTGATTAGGAATGATAACAGCTTTTTTTTTCAAATTTTCTTTTATTATTTTCCATCTGATAACAGCTCTCATTTTGGAAGCATTCAAATTTATTGTACAGGTGGTCCTCGATTTACACCCACAATGGAGCTAAAATTTTGGTTGCAAGTCATTGTATAACCACTTTTACTACAGTGGTTAAACAAGTCACCACTAATCATGTCGTCATTTAGTGAATCCAGCATATCCAATTAGTGGGAGGTTTTTTTTTATCATTTTCTGCTGGAAAATGGAAAAATGTGGCAATGTATTCAAGTGACTGTGGGACACAGCCATCAGTCATAAATGCAAGCTAGTGCCCAAGTGATCAAAATGCAAACATGATTGGGAAAGGGGGGAATTGATGGGCAAAAGTTGTAATTCTGAGGATGGGTCATAAGTAACTTTTCTTGAGTCCATCATGAGTTTGAATGGTCGTTAAATGACTGGTCATTAAGCAAGGACTACCTCTGCTATAACTACCTCTAGTATAACTAGTCAGAACTTTTACAATGCTCAAAATATTCTAAAAGGGTTTATTCCACTATGCTGCAGGTAAAAAGTTGAGAGAAGCTTCTTTAAAACATCTGATCGTTATAACCAAGCATAAACGTCAAGCAACAAGTTGGCATATCCTTGGCATCAATTAGGTGAACATATTGAATTCATCAACTTTATAGTACCAGGAAGCAATTTCTCTTTATATGTACAGATAACATGGAACTTGTAATAAAGTAATAAAACTACAGATGAAGAACTGTTGACAAGGTCTTGCTATTCTGCATACTCATCTGAAGACATATTAATGTTAAAAGTCTACACACTAAGGGATTTATTACTTAATTACTAAGAGATTAATTTAGCACTGGATTCATTGCTTTAACTTGTTCGTGGTATATGTCACATAAAAATAGATAAATTCTACAATATCCTCCAAAAGCAAATGTAAACTCTATTGAACACAGCTGTACAAATAAAAGACAAGGGCCTAGAGGCAACCCTTCTCTGTAACAACTACAATACAACAGCTTGCTTCCAGAGACAGCTCTGACACCCTTGGATTTGTCTTTCCATTAAACAGTTAAATTTTATTCTTTCTGTAACAACTACAATACAACAGCTTGCTTCCAGAGACAGCTCTGACACCCTTGGATTTGTCTTTCCATTAAACAGTTAAATTTTATTCTTTCTCAATGAGTGTTTATGGCTTGTCTTATATATAAGGTCTTGATTGGGTGGGCAAATTTGTCTCTACTGTTATAAAAACTCCCAGGAGTTATTTGGAGAGGGGAAGGGAATAAATTAATAGTAAATAAATAAATAAAGTAAATAAATCTGAGTAAAAAGGACACGCTGGCTCAGTGGCTAAAGCCCATGCCCCACTGTACCAACGGATGCAAAGAGGATGTAAAACAGACAAAAAAGCTTGCCATCCATTGGAAAATGGGATGCATCCGTTGTGTACTCACTGCATACGTGTTTCATACGCTCTATCCGTCGAGCATCCGTCCACTGCGATTTCATCCGCTCAAAAAGTTTTGAGCTGCACAAAACGTTTTGAGCGGATGAACTTTACGCCGCGTACGATGTACATCCGCGACACATACAAGCAACAAACGTTCTACATCCGTTGTCATCCATTAAACATCCGCTGTATCCTCTCGGCATCCTCTGGACATCCTCGCATGGTGAATGGAGGCAAGGACGAAACCTGATAGACGCTATGGATGTACAAGGCCCCAACAGAGCTTCATGTGAAGGGAAGAAGCAGCGCAACCTCCTGTAATACTGGTGCAACTCCCCATCTGGAGCAGTGGAGTGGCAAGACAGGATGATAGATGGTTAATGGAGTGGCCCTACAATGAATAGGGCATTAATAAAGAGCTTTGTTTATTTTGAAATGTGTTGATCAATGAAAAAATTGTTATTGATAAAAAAGGGCCATATGTGTGGCAGCTGGGAGGGTGGACCATCCAGTCCTACTATGCTTACACTGGAGGTTTATCAATCCCACAGCTATCCTTACCCATCCCACAGCTATCCTTACCTATCCCACAGCTATCCTTACCCATCCCACAACTATCTTTACCCATCCCACAAGCATGCAAAGGCTTAACCATTTTTTCAAAGTTTTCACCAACACTTTATTAAGTAAATAAAATGAACCAAGTGTGTGAAGCAAAGATAACCTTTATTAATAACTGTCTTAAGTAAACTGTATGACTTTATTAAAAAAACAAAATGAACCAAGTAAAGTGTCTTTAAGCAAAGATAAAGTGAACAGGTAACAACTCAGTCTCTGGCACTATTCTCAGTCACTCTGAGGCATATCCATGGTCTCAGCTGTCAAGCAGGCAGAGACTGTGGAGGTGGCTATGGCTGGAGTGCTGGTCTGAGGCGCCATTGGAGTGCTTGGCCCCGAGAGTACAACAGGGGATGGTCTCAGAGAGCTGACTCAGTCCTGTGAGGTTGAGAGGCCCTTCATCAAGGACCTGGGATGTTAGGCCCAAGACTGATGACAGATTGTCCGTTGACGGGCTTCGCTGTGGGGTGGCGGAAGGAGGTGTAGTGGGGCTGTCTGGTCTGCAGCTGAGCGAGGTGAGGAGTCTGTGGCGTGTGATGAACCTGGGCCTAGACTGGGAAGGGCTGCCTCTGCTGTGGGAAGTCCTGGTACTTGTAGCCTTGGTAGGTGAGGGGCTGTTGAAAGCCGTGGAAGGGCTGTGACATCGCCTGAAGTGGAGGAGCAGACCTGGACTGGGTCGGAGCAGGTTCAGCTGGGCCTGGAGGGTTGTGCAGAAGTGCTGTGATCTTCTGCTTCATCACCTGGTACTGGGCCTCGGGCAGGTCCATGTGGGTCTGGCTCATGTAGGTGATGAAGGGCTTCCGGTTCGAGAATGGTATGTCACTGTGGACCAGCTGAGAGAGAAGATTTGTGATGGTTTTGATTGTGTCCCTGATCTCCAACAGGACAGTGTGGCTCTGGCCTTCCAGTCTGCCTCTGCCTCTCTGCCTGCTTTCTGTGGAGGTGGAGCTGGGGGTGGGTGTGGGTTGGTCTCTGGTGGCTGCCACTTCTCCATTTGTGACAGGGGATACTCCACGTCCTCTGGCATAGGGAGTACAGCTGTCGGGAGGGGTTCTGCCATGGGGCCCTCTTAAGACACCTGCCTGGACACGGTAGCTGTCTCCTGGCTGGAAGAGGAGTGGCTGTCTGTGGGCTGTCTGAGGGAGAGGGTTGTCAGAGGAGCTGCTCCTCAGTGGCGGACCTCACCCTCCAGGAAGCTGCATTTGGTCATGACGTACATCTCCCGGTCAGTGAGCTTGACAGCGGCCTGGCCAGATTTCTTGAGGTATAGCTTGCCATACCAGGTGTGCATGTGCTTCCACCATCCCAGGAGTAGGTCTGAAGTGTAGCCCAGGCTCTCTGCCTTGTCTCTCCAAGCTGCCTGCTTCCTCTTGGTGTTGCGATAGAGTCTGTGGCCTTTTCTCCACAGGTACTCGTTCTCCCTCAGCCATTCCAGAACCTCCTCCTCATGGTCCTCGGAAAGGGTGTACTGTTTCCTCTCTCCCTTCTCCTTCCCTTACCTCTTCCTCCCTCTGGCAGGGACTTGAGCAGAAGGGCCTTCAGGTACTTGAGCAGCAGGGCTTTGAGGACCCTGGGGCTGGTCCACCACAGCAGCAGCAGGAGAAGCACCAGCAGCACCAGCAGGAGAAGCACCAGCAGCAGGAGAAGCACCAGCAGCACCAAGCAGCAGTAGAAGCACCACCAGCAGCAGCAGCAGTAGCAGGAGAAGCACCAGCAGCACCAGCAGGAGAAGCACCAGCAGCAGCAACAGCAACACCAGCAGCAGAAGCACCAGCAGTTTCAGAGTCAGTGCCAGGGGGTGGGATGCTGGTTCTGTCCTTCTTGCCAGGGCTGGAGCAGGTTCAGCTGGGCCTGGAGGGTTGTGCAGAAGTGTTGGGATCTTCTGCTTCATCACCTGGTACTTTCTCTTCTTCCCTGACTGACAAACCATGGTGTTATTCGAAGATGTCTGTGGCAGCACGTCTTTCCTCTGAATGCTGAATACTTGAGAGCTGCATCCTTTTATATCCACGGAGCTGACGCAATTCATCCTCCCCACATGCGCAGTGAACGCTTTGCATCCGCTATGCATCCACTATGCATCCTATAGGCGTCCGTGATGCATCCGCGTCATCCGCTACACATTCGCAATTCTCCCCCGGAAGCCCTTCGGATGTATCATCCGCCTCCATCCGCTTCCATCTGCTAGGCTTCCTACGAACATCCGCTTAACATCCTCGCTACGTACTACCCTGTCCATTCCTTTCCGTTCTTTTCCATTCTGTTTATGCAAATTTGGGGCACTTTTTGGAGCGGATAACAAATGGAGCCACCCCCGAAATTTTGCTCATCCACTGTGTCCTTTTTGCATACGTTTTGCATCCGTTGGCCAGTGGGACCTAGCCTTAAGACGCTGAGCTTGTCTATCAGAAAAGTTGGCAGTTTGGCAGTTCGAATCCCTAGCATCATGTAACAGAGTTCCTGTTATTTGCCTCAGCTTCTGCCAATCTAGCAGTTCGAAAGCAATCATGCCGGCCACATGACCACGGAGACATCTTCTGACAGCACTGGCTCTTCAGCTTTGTAATAGAGATGAGCACCACCCCCTAGAGCTGGTAACGACTAGCACATATGGGCAAGGGGAAACTTTACCTTTACCTTAAGTCTGGGTAACTGTATTTACCCTATATGTATTTCAAGTTGGAGCAACTCATAACCAAGAAACCAACATTATCACAAACATCCTGAGTAGACAAGGCTTATCGCATCGAAAAAAAAACGGAGCTCGGCTATAGATCTTGAAACTGAATTCAACAGTGAGTATATTAAAATGGGCCTCCCTATAGCAGAGGGATTCTTTTTGGGGGTCTTGGTTTAATAAGGACACTGACAACATATTTAATGCTAAAAAACAGGCCCATCTGTTCTTGTTCTGCAGTGTTTTAAAATTCCCAATTTGAGACATGCTTATTTAATTTGTGTTGCTTTGTAATATGAAAGATAAAAGTCTTTTGGATAAGAAATTTTTTGCTTCCATGTTTCTTTCAGAAATTTCCTTATAATTTCTGAAAGTAAAGCAACTGTCAACAGATACATCATTTAAATATTGAACAGGGATAGTGAAATGTAGATAATCACAGAACTGAAAAATAAAATTCAATAATGTAACAAATTGCTCTTATGACTGCAATATTTTAGTATGGTCTCACTGACTGCAATGTATCTGTATGGTCACATGATCAAAATTCGTTCATATACAATGTCCCAGGGCATGACCTCCTGATAAGTAAAAGTAAGTGAAGAAGCTAGATTCACTTATCAACCGTTACTAACTTAATAACTGCAGCAATTGACTTAACAGCAGTGGCAAGAAAAGACATTAAATGGGGCAATATTAACTGAACAACTGTCTGGCTCAGCAACAGAAATACTGGGCTCAATTGTCATAATTCCAGTACTACCTGTATGTTTTTTATTTGTGATCTGCCCAAAGTTGTTAGGGAAAGCAGAAGGAAAATTTAACAAATAAAACTGAAACTAGAACTAGAGAATGAAAATAATTACTTTCAAATTTAGGAGCTCTAAAGTATTTTTTAAAAATGAAATAGCATTAAACAAAAGACAAAATTGACATCACTGTATAGTGTTAAGGTAATAACTGATGATATGTAACTAGACTACTGAAAACTACACGGAATTTTTGTTGAAAAATAAAGCACCATGGAAACTTGGAAAATAGCATCAAAGAAGCTGATCCATTTTTAAATATCAGAGTTAAAAAATTCAAAGGAGTAACTAGTAAAATTAGTGAAATGTGGTTTCTATCATTTTTTTTTTAAGGAATCTAGGAGCAATCTGTACAGAAGAACATTCTATATATTTTCCTAATAAAGTTGAAATTGTCATCTATAATATAGAATACTACACTGAACCAGTTTGGCTATAGTTTTTATGATCTGGCATATCAATTCCAGTTTAACTATAGTGACATGAGGTTAATTTCCTAACACTGAAGGTTAAAGTTTACCTCAAAGAGGTTTTCTAAAAAAGGAGAAATATTCTATGCAATCAGTTTAATTTAAGATTGTTGTATTATTTGCATAATGGTCAAAACTTGAGTTTATTCATTTTAATGTGTACCTTGAAAACCTTTTGAGATTCCCGAGAAGCTTGAGTAGGTCTCCCTTCTCTTCAGTTCTTTTTATAGATTATTGTGTAATAACTGAAGGTTTTTCATCATAGCATTTACAATCCATACAGAATCACAGCCACATCTTCTACTGTAACTGATAAGCATTTCTATGACACATATTCATGCTCTATTCTTGGGGGGCGGGGGGGGGCGCACACACACAAAATTGTGTTTGTGTGTGTGTATACACATACACACGTGCATTTTATATATACATATTCTACATCCATACAGAATTTTTCTCTCTTTACATCTGGAAAACTGAAAATTACTCCTGATTCATCAACTGCAGGTTTTATAACATTTATCTAATTTTCTTATCTATTCATCTTGTTCATATCTAGGAATTTTCAAACAGTGAATATACTGAATAAAATCAAAGATGACTTTCCATTAAAAATAGAATTTTCATTTTTTTTTAAGAGTTATCCTTGCTTAATATAAATTAGAAAAACTGAAAAGTAAAGCTCTTAAATAGGTCCATTGCTAAACAGAACTTTAAAGCTGCCAGTTATAGTTACATTTCATTTCACACTTGTCATTAGTACAACAGGTGTGCATAAGTGTGTGCCCTTCTGTCAGCAATCTTGTTATGAAGTAGATTAACGAATAATTAAATGAAATTGTGGAGGTATAAATATAATCACATTCTTGCTATGTAAATACTACCTGCTGCAGTTATTAACTCCTTTTGGATGAACTCATTACAATTTTTGCAATTGCAATTTGCTTTTTTTAAGTTTACCTGGAGAAATTTCTTCTATCAGTTACAATTTATAGTCTAGGTTTTTCACAAAATATCAAAGCTGCAGAGCATTACAATTTAATAAAAACAAGCATTGTTTTCCAACTTTATAAAATTTATTATGCTCAAGTGCAGTATTTGGTTCCAGAAGTTAGGTTTTTAAACCTGAAATCATTTATTCTAAATGGCAATATTCTTTGTTAATATTTTAAAAATTAAAAATGGGACAAACTTTATAAATGTAAATTGAGTGCCAATTGTTTGCAGAATATTGGAAAAAATACCAAATTTCTGTTCAAGGAAATTAAATTTCCAAAAATGCAGTTTTGGACTCACCATGCCTTTGCTTTATTAATGCCTCTTGAACATAAACTCTTAGTAAAAAATCACCCTTATAAGGACAAGGATGAAGAAAGGTTGAAATCTCAACACAGTAAGGATGTAAGAATAGCCGATACAAATTTATAAATGCAGAAAAGTAATTTAATATGAACTACTGGATGCTTCCATAAGGGCACCAAAAAGAAAAAAAGCATAAACAAGGAACATGATTACCTCAAGTTACACTGGCTCATGAATCTTTCTATATGTTAACATGAAAAAAAAAAAATCAAGCATACCTTAAGCATACCAAATCACTCAGATTTGGTCAGATTCTTCCATCCTTGATTTTCTTGTAGATCCAATCTAAATGCTATGAAGTTTATAACTGTACTTCTCTCAAGTCTTTTCTCTCCTCACTTTAAATGTAACCTCAACAGATTAAGCTACTGCTGTCCCAACCCACGCTACTTATGAGTGCCGCATCCTTCTATCTTGGTTTTTATGCACTTGTGTTTTTATCAGTTGTCAAGGAAACACCAGATTTCTACTACTGCAGCTCTGTGTTTAGATCAGTTATGGTGAAGACAATATTATCTTGAAATGTAGAGGTAACTCATCTAATTGCCCAAAAGCCTTGAGATCACAATTTGTTGCTAACATTGGAGCATCCAGTTTTACAAAAAATATTTTTATTAGATGTCTAAATTTACAGAAAAGATAATTTTAACCTATAGATTGTATTTATACACAAGTGTTTTTGTTCCTGATAAATGAATAGCTTGTAACTGCTCATATCCTCCATGGCAGCCATTTTGTGAAAATTACAAGGATATTTTGTCAATATTCCAAATATTTTTACCAGCCCCAAAAGACTTCTAACTTTGGGCTTCACTTGAAAAACCAAGCTGTCCAATCCTATCCACCACTACCACCAAACAGCATTTACTTTTTAAAGTTTTGTCATTTGCCTGTCAACATCTGCTCACATGCTAACCAAACAAAGAGAAATAGGAAAAAAAAAACTCCCTAAATGTAGCATTATTGCAAAAATTATGGATAAAAAATTCAATGAGCCTTAAACAGAGCTATTAACCATGAGTAAACAATGGCCCATTGTGCCAAGCCTTTTACTGGTAGAAAATATAGACAAGCAATAAGCTTTTAAAAAGCTAATTTCAAGAGGAACAATTGAAAGAAGCCACCTTGTTACTTTGTTACTTCACAGATTAAACAAACAAAACATACAATCCTGGATTCTATTTCTAAAATCTCTAAAAAGGTCCAGAAACAAAGTATACTCAACCTAAATTTGGAAATTGTGTATTTTTTTGTTGCATGTTACTTTTATAAGTAATGTATTGAGGTAGTAGATTCAATAGATTTGGCAGTCATTTTAGCCGCCTGTGCTATTTACAAAGTACAGAAGATATTGAAGATCTAACAGTCTCTACTCTTTCACAAATGTCTTGAGAACTAAGAACTAAAGAAAAAATTTCCTGACAGTTAAGATTACACTGATTAATTGTATCAGGGGAATGGCTTGTCTCTAAAAGTTGGGGGTGGTCCAGAAGTTCAGGTTTTTAAGGAGAGATTGGACAACCATTTGTCTGAAATAGAGCATGGTTGTCATTTGTCTGAAATAGGGCATAGGGCATGGTTGTCAAACTTGCAACGTCATGGTGCCACATGACACATTGTGACTTTTTTCCCTTCACTAAACCATTCACTAAACCACTAAAGCATGGCCAGTGCATGACTCATCTGGTCTGTGGGCCATGAGTTTGGCAGCTCTGATATAAGGTCTCCTGCATGAGACCCCTGAGGTCGTTTCCAACTCAGTTATTCTATTATTTACTGCAAAACTGAGGAATTATGACTGAATGCACTTTCTTGCACAGCATAAAGTGTTATGTTTCCTTGTGCACTCAGCTGTATAATGAAACAAGAACTGATTCTTTTCTAGTAGCTCTCCATATGTCAGCCAGCTGCATTTTGTTAAAGTACAACAAAGCTGTTCTATACTTTACATGCTAAATATACTTAAAGAGCAATCAATATAAGCTTCTGAGGGCATAACTGTTTCAATGCAGCTACTTGAAAGAACTTGTATGATTCACCCCTCCCCCCCCAATGGGTTATTCATGTCAGTTAAACTATTATGGGTATATTCAGATATTTTTGTTTACTCAGTCAAATCCATTACCACAAGAAGTTATGGTTATGATTACTAATTTACATACCTTAGAGAAGGATCACACAAATATAGCAGTAGGTTATGTTTAATTTGTTGTCAATAGCTGTTTCAAAATACTCCACGGGAAAACTACACAAAGGAAATATGAAGCAGTTAGTCTAAATCAACAAGTAAATCAATAACTCCTTACACTGGAAATCAATCACAATTTATCTGATCTTCAAATAGTGACTTAACATATTTTAAATATTTTCTTTCCCAATATCCTTTGAATGAGTTCTAAATTTGCAAAAGTACAGTATTTCCCTGGAAACAGGTATCACAGAAATCAGTGGAATTCACTTTTGAGTAGACACATACAAAAATAACCATATTTCATTTTTTAATTGATCTTATACAAATTACAGTATTCTCAATTAAAGTTACATAACCTTGCACACAAAACAATTTTGAAATGGCTTACAAATAACATAAGCTACCACCATTTTAAAATAAAGACAAAAAATAAAAATATTAAAAATCTGTGGTAGATTTAAAAAAAACATTTTGAAGTAAATATAAAGCTTGGGTCCTTCTGTTTTTAAAGGCATGTCATATTCTGGTTTTCTTGGCTGCAATTCAAAAATTGTACACTATTGCCTTCTTTTGTAATATTTTCCACATATTTAGAGCCTAGGATTTATTTCCTAGTGGTCTCTCATTCAATATTAATCAGGTCTCATGTCATCAGTGCCTACCTCTTTAAAAATTATAGTTTCTAAAAGTGCATCCTGAATCTATACTATCAACTTTCCTAACCAAAACAACAGTAAATAGGTAAATTATAAAATAAAATTTGTAAGAAAATATCCACATATATTATAAATCTCCACATATTTTCAACTCTTCAATTTTTATTCAGACCAAATGTTGAAGTCAATGTCTGCATTCATACAGCAGTATTATAATATACCTTTGATTCTTAGTTCCTACACAACCCTCCTATATGCTTAGGCCCCTCCTATCTCAGTCAGGTCAGTACCATTCCAAAGTTTATCGGGGGGAGAGTGAACAAAACATCCCTTAACGGGAGGGAATATCTAAAAGCAGTTCGTACCGCTTCAGAAATGTCAAATATTCTCAACTCTACCTGCACTTATCGAATAATGAAACTTAGACCAAGAAAGTCACTATTTTTCCTTTCTCTCCCCACCCCCCAAGGTAGAGACATCACGGCCCACTGTGAGGTGAGGAAGCGTCACGGTCCAAAATTCGCCTTTCAAGCTTCAAAGGCAGTCAAAATGGCGGCGGGCGATTGAGCGCCAAATTCCTTCTCAGCGCCTGCGCGGAGGATCCGCCGGCGCGTGCTGCCACCGCGCCTTTAAAACTTTTATTCCCCCAATAAACCGCTTTCTACCCACCGCGGCGTGGAATGAACAACCATGCCGTTGGCCGTGAGAGGTCAGAGAGCTGTGGCCCTGCTGCACTTCCTCTGCTTCCTCTGGGCGACCTTCGCCCTGACTCAAAATTTGGGGTTGCCCAAGCCGGTCCGGAAAGTGCACGACGACAGTTATGGCGGCCAATGGAAATATCTGACCTTCCTCAACCAGGTGGGCACGCGAAACGACAAGCGTTGCTGCGCTTGCCCAAATCAGTCTTAGCCCCTTCGCACGCGGCGGAGGCGGGGTTTTGGGTAGGATGAGCCAATGAAAGCGAAGCTAGGCGGGGTGAGAGGGGAGTGAGCTTACCTTAAACGAAAGAGTCAGTTTAGTATACTCTGGGGTTGTAATGGATGTTGTCCCTTCATAAATGTGACTAGAGTTGGGCCACAAAATTCCCAGCCGACGGTCGTTCTGGCTGGGAATTCTGGAAAGTGCAGTCCAGAACATGTGAAAAGTTAACAGGCAGAGCAAAGAGTCTCTTAACATATAAGAGATAAGTGGATAAGTGGAAAGGACCTTGTAGGTCATCTAGTCTAACCGCCTCCCCAAGCAGGAGACCCTACACCATTTCTGACAGATGGGAGTCCAATCTCTTCTTGAAAGTCTCAAGTGATGGAGACTCTTAAATCAGTCTTCCCCAACCTGGTGTCCTCAGAAATAGGGAAAGGAAAATTAGTCCCAGCACAAGCCTACATTTTGATAGCTAAATTTTGCAAGATGTGGTTTTTAGCAATACTGAGTGATGAGTGGAATAAAATCTCAAGTTGGATTCATTTCAGTTGCACTTATAAGTAAGCATCTGGATTTACTTGTGTGTGTAATATTGTATGATTCTTTAATTGATGTTTTGCAAGAAGTGATTTTTAACTATTGAATGATGTGATGTGGAATAAATACTACGATTGGATTCATTTGTATTACAGTTACAAGTAAGCATTTGAGTTTACTTGTATGTATAATGTATTGATTCTTTAATTCATTGATTAAAACATCTGGATGGCGTTTTAGGTCAATAAAATTCCATACCACTAGACAAACAAATAGTTTCTTTCCCTGGGCCATCCGAACCACAAATAAACACGAAGTCACTACCTTATTAAGATGTGAAAAGATGAGAAATCTCAATACCCCATTCAGATGTATAACAATCCATCTCTTGTGTATTATACTCGCATAAGCATTACAGTCAGTGTTGGATATATATTTTGTGTATATTTTGTGTATATTCGTAGATATTGTACTCTCAAATTGCAAATGGAGACATGGGTACTCTATTTTTCTTCATTTTTAAGTGTGTTGATTTTATTTTATTGCGAACAGTTGCTGGGGTGCATCCCCAGTTTCGTTGTACAATGACAATAAAGTTCTAATTCTTCTAATTCTAAGTGATGTCCTCGGTACCTATCAATATTGTTAATGGGTTTTTTCCATATTGTCCTATTGTGACCAATTGATGGTATGTGTGTTAGAAGAACTTATTATGTTCTCCTTATCCTTATGGCTTCTTATCTGCTGCTAAAATCAGCCTGTCAGAATAACTATTGGGATCTTGACTCAACTTGCTTGTATCTAAAAACTGTTTCCTTACATTTCCACAAAAGTCCCTGCAGGATTTTCAAACCATGATGGGTATCTATGTCTGCCTTTGTGGCTAGATCAGTTGCAAAGCAATTATTTCTCTAATATGGATCCTCTGCTAAATGCTCAGATCGTCTTTTGATCAATGTAAAAATTAGGTAAACTTCGGGCTTTTTTTATGGTGATTCTGGGTACAAGAGACCAGAGACATATTGGAACCTGCTAGCTTGCAAGGATAAATTGTTGATCCCCTTCAATTGTTGCTATGTTACTTTTGCCACCACATTGGAAATTCTATCAACTGCAATCCCAAAACATCAGCAAAGCACTAGGTGAGGAGTAATTGATTTAAATGTAGATTCAGAGTTCTCATTTTTTAAGTCTTTTCAAATACCTGATATAATGTATTGAAGAAATCTTGATGAAGGGACTTAATAGAAGAGATAAATATAATAGAAGAGATAAAAATATCCCAAGTCATAGCTTTTAACTTTAAATTTTATTCTTGGATTATAAATAATAGAAAAATTTATGCTTCACTTTGAATATAACTTCTCTGAATTCATAGCTTTTTCAGACATTGCTGTACTTACTGTGTGTCACAATTGATGCTGTAGCTCTGTTTGTCCCTTCCCAAGAAAAGAAAGTGTCATCCATAGTGCTGCCTATTAGAGATTTCATCTTCTCTGCATATGTATTCCCTGTTGGCTTAGTAAGTAATTACAATATCTGTTATTATTTAAATAATTCCATGCTGTACTTTAAGTGCATTAAATTGAGTCAGATTTACTTAAAGCAGAGGTGGGGGATGATGACCCCTTTATGACTTGTGGACTTCAAGTCCCAGAATTCCTGAGCACAAAATTTTGGGGAGTTGAAGTCCATAAGTCATAAAAGGACCATTGTTCCACACCCGTGCTTAAAGGTACATGAAATTTTAGATGGTTTTCTTAAGAACCACATGTTCCTTTCCATAATCACAGTAAACAAGTATATTGGCTTGTTTACTGATAAAATCAACAAAAGCAACATTGATTTCTCAATGGTAACCTCATCAATGGTAACCTCAACCTCATTTATTTTGTCCTTCTGTATTGCACCAAAAAAATTTTCGCTGTAGCATTTGGCTAAGAAAATTGGTGGCTTTGTTCTTTAAAGCAATCATTTGATATCTTGGCCTGTTGAAGAACAGAAAACAAATAATAGTCAGTAAATGGTCAATTCTCATAACGAAGGGGCATAAACAAAGAGATGTGTGCAGAGCTCAGTGCTAGCAAAAGAAACATTGAAAAAGGCTTAGATTTGGCTTGGGAAAAACTTCTGGGGGGGGGGGGGGGACTCCCAAGTGCAGCTCTACAAGAGTTGGCTCAGAAGTTGGTGACTTTCTATGACCCTGTTTTCCTTCCTAATTATGTGCCCCATAGGACTGAATGTGGAGTTCCCCCTTTGCTGCCCAGTATTCATGAATGCACTACCACAGCACACAGGGAGATCATAAACAAACAAACACACAACATGCTACTTACACAAAAGAAAATAAACCTTCTATGGTCATTGCTGCTAAAGGGGTTAGAAAGAATTTTCTGTGCAGACTTTTATTATATACAGGTAGTTCTCAACTTACAATGGCTCATTTAGTGACCATTCAAAGTTACATCATTGAAAAAAGTGACTTGTCCATTTTTTATACTTACAACCACTGTAACTTCCCCATGGTAACGTGACTTACATTTGAACGCTGGACAACTGACTCACATTTATGACAGTTGCAGTATCCCGGAGTCACATGATCCCCTTTTGCGACCTTCTGATAAGCAAAGTCAATGGGGAAACTATATTCACTTAACATCCATGTTATTAATTTAACAACTGCAGTGATTGACTTAACAAATGTGGCAAGAAAAGTCATAAAATGGGGCAAAACATTTACTTAATACACTTCTCACTTAACATAAATTTCAGGCTCAGTTATGGTCATACGTTAAGGACTACTTGTATTAAACCATCTTGCTTCATTCCAAAACTCTTATAATGAAGATATAGCCATTTGAGGTATATAAAAAGGAGCTCAAGAAGGATAAGTAAGATAGCTTTTACTGTTTTATTTTACTTCGAAATATGAGCCAGTTTGATGTAGTGATTAAGGTACAACACTAGACACTCAGAGACTGAGTTCTAGTCCCTCCTTAAGCACAAAACCAGGAAAGGGCCCTTGGGCCCTTGACTCTCGCTTAACCCTAGGAAGGAAGCAATTGCAAACCACATATGAAAATGCTGCCAAAATTAGAGAGACTTGTCCAATGGCCAATGCCCAAGCAGTTGCAAGGAATAAGCACTGGCTAAAAGGCACTAAAAATGTATTTCTGAATAGTTTTTTTATAAAATATCTCTGACATCAACCAGAAAAGATATAATTTGTGCATAGTTTTAAGTAAAAAAACAACAATAGAGTGGGATTTCCGCTCAAATAGTAGGGACCAAAATACACATTGAGCCGTGGTCATTTGTGAAGAGTCCTAAATTAGGGTTTTCAAACTTTTTTAAGGGGTTAATTAAAAAATAAATTATTGATCAAAAGACAGAGCTCAAATGATAAAAATGGGCAATGAAGTGAAACTTGTATACCTTATTATTTATTTATGAAACTTTATGTGTTAAACTTATTTGCATGTCACAAAATTGAAAGCTCCAATTATTAGCGCTGAACTTTCCTCCTGATTTCCAATGTACAAAAATTATAATTTGAATTTTAGAATTATTGTGCTTGGGAAGTTAATGTTTCAGCCAAGTAAGTCAGTGTTCTGTGCCTATTTGTTTTTTTTTTTAAAGATTGCTAGAAATGTCCTTTTTTTTTTTTTCTCCTTCCTGGCCTAGTTCTGGAAAAATTGCCTCTATAGATCAGCTATTTGTATTTCAGATGAGAATTTCATTGGCAGCAATAGCAGATTTAAAATGCAAATAAAATTTGACAGCAATTTTTATTAATAGAGTAGGGAGAAAAGTTTAATTTTCTCATCCATCCTACTTACTTTATTTATTTATTTTACTGTATTATTTAAATCTATCTTTACATAACAAAATATAGTGTTAAAATTACATAATATTTAGTTTTGATTCTTTAAAGCAAAGAGGGTTGCTCTGAAATTGAGAAGGAGAGGGCTTATAAATTAAACAACTAATAATTCAGCAAATTGATATCCACCTGACTCCCTGTGAATTTACAGGTGCAGATACAATGTATGTTGCACTGCATGATCCAGAATATGTTTGAAAGCATATGTTTATCTGGAGAAAACAATAAGCATCTTATGTTCATACACGTACAAAGGCAGTTTGTAAGATGGTGACTACCAGATGTCTAAAAAATTTCCAACATTTAAGGTTCTCATTAATGTTCAGGTGCTTTCTCTCAGTTTGTAGCTGTTGCTTTCTGGGGCCTATATGCAATTGACAGAGAACTAGTGTATCCTAAAGAGCTGGACGATATTAATCCGGATTGGCTTAACCACACCATGGTAAGTATTTGAAGCTTAGGGTCTTCTTGTAGCACATGCAATTTGTTATGAATTAGATTATCAGCATTTTAAATGGCCGGTCGTATCTTGAGGACTATCTGTATTCACATAGCCTTTTCAAAAGGAATTCTATAACTTGATAGGATCTTCTGTTTTCAGAAAAAATACCTTGAAAGTATTTTTCTTGCAATAATGCTGGAACAGAAAAGCAATAGCAATAAAACTCAGAACTATATACCACTTGATAGTGCTTTGTGGCCCTCTCTAAGCAGTTTACAGAATCAGCATATTGCCCCAAACAATCTTGATCCTCATTTTACTGACCTTGGAAAGATGGAAAGCTCAGTCAACTTTGAGCTGGTCACAATCGAACTCCAGGCTGTGAACAGTTTGCCTGCAATATTGCATTCTAACCCCTGTGCCACGATGACTTCTAGTGATCTGAAACCAGACTAAGAAGCAATACAACTGCTTTTCTTTCCATACATCATACTTTTATGTTCTCCTTTTGCTTTTTAGCACACTACTATCCTGCCTCTGCTTTTCATAGAGCTGGTTATATGTTCACATAAGTATCCTCCTCGATGGAAAGGAATATTGGGACTTGGCATCTTTTCAGCTGTATACCTTTCATGGTAGGTATTCATTGTTTGAGAAATGTATTTACATTTAAAACATTTTATTCATTTTGCTCAGATGTTTCTTTTGTATTACCTGGGAGGGAAGGAGGAAGGGAAGAAAGGAGAGAGGAGCAATTGTTTTTCTGAACAATTGAATCATTCTTCCAGAATATTTAAAAAACACGATACAAATTTGCAGGCAAAATTATAACAGTAACATATATGGTTTCACTGCCACTTATGTATCTATCATAAATCTTGTACCTCAATCTCTCATGGACTATGGATCCAGTAGCATTCAGATATTGCTGACTTCAACTCCAAGTAGCCCAATTCTTTTCACAACAGTAATGGAAATCTGGAAGTAGTAGTATCTGAAAGATAACAGATTCACCATTAGGAAGTAGTCATTGTCAAGCATTTTATCTCCTATGATTTAAATAGGAAAGTTAAGACCATTTCATTTTTCCTCATATAAACTGAACTTTTCAGAGGCCTAGCTTTGGAGATCACATTATACTGTAGATTTTTAATTGTCTTCAAGTTTGTGTAATATTAACTTTTGAACTTGCAAGTATTAGCTAACTGAAATATTTTCAGATAACCTCAAAATAGGTACAATATTTAACCTGTTTTGGCTTCTTGTATTTCATTATGATGTTTGTCTTGCTTTGTTTTAGGATAATTTGGATACATCATGTAGCAGGGATTTGGGCTTATCCAGTTTTAGGAGTGCTTGGCCTACTTGGAAAGGCAATATTTCTCTCTGTCGCTTTTGGCATAATGTTCATCTTCTATTTCCTTGGGGAGCACCTAACAAAATGGTTGTGGGGTAAATTATGCTTTTTTCCCTCTTTTTCTACATTTCCAGTGCCCTGTCTGCTTACACTTTTCCAGGATTTAATGTGTTCATGAGATAAGCATTTTTCAATTTGTTTTTCATTAAGAAAGAATATTGTACCAGTCATAATGATTACCAGTGCAATCCAAGGTACTGGTTATCATCTCTGTAGCCCTTCAAAATATTGGCTCTGGTTACTCAAAGGGCTGCCTGTCTTTTATAGTTGCTACCTGTCAGGGGTGGATCAGACCAGTGTAACTACTGGTTCGGTGATTTATGATTTGTGGTTCTATGTCTGCTGCTCTTCAGAGCTACTGCTTCTACAGAGCCGGACAGAACCGGTAGAATCCCACCCTGCTACCTGTGCCATCTGGCAGTCAGCATGCTTTGGGCACCTTTGATTAAGTGAAGACATCTGACGGAACTCAGGAAATAGGCCTTCTCTACCCTAGCAGTTGCCCTCTGCACTAACATCCTGTTAGAGTCTCTGCCTTAATCTTATTAGACAAGCTCTTAAGTGTTGCTCTTTTCCTAGACCAGTGATGGCAAGCCTTTTGGGCTCGAAGATGTGTCGAAGATGCAGAAAATGCCTATCTTGACTCTGTTGGTATATATATCTCTCTCATTCTCATTCTCATTCTCATTCTCATTCTCATTCTCATTCTCATTCTCATTCTCTCTCTCTCTCTCTCTCTCTCTCTCTCTCTCTCTCTCTCTCTCT
>BLBF01000049.1:2806716-2819975 GCA_015471245.1 Laticauda colubrina | reverse complement strand
CTCTCTCTCTCTCTCTCTCTCTCTCTCTCTCTCTCTCTCTCTCTCTCACGCACACACACACACACATACACACACACTCAAACAAAAGAGAAACAATTATCACCCCTCTGTCACCTAGATCAGGGGTGTCAATCTTGATTGAGGACTGCATCATGGTTATGTTTGACCTTAGGCAGCTGGCTGTGGTCAGGGTGGGCATGGCCAGCTCGACATTACTCGTGTCAGGGTATGCCTGTGGTGGCCCAAGCACTCTGCCAGCAAAAACGGGCTCCCAAACTCCATTTTTAATTGCGACAGCCTCCTGCAACCCTCTGCCAGCGATACGGAACTCAGGAGGACCGCAGGCAGCTCTCCCATGCTCTGTTTTCTCTGGCAGAGGCACTGCAAGTGTTTGCTGTTTCAAGGACAACTCCACAGGCCAGATCTAAGCACCCTGCAGGCCAGATCAGGCCCCCAGGCCTTGAGTTTGACCTACATCACTCTGAACATCACCACTCAATGGCAGTGTCAAGGTTGGCCTGAAATAATTTCTAAAGGGTCTGGAGGCTACATGAGGGTGCACACCATTCTCATGTGACCTCCACAGCCTCTGAAAGTGAGAATGGTGCGTGCTTTCAAAAATAGTTGTTGGGCGTAAGTGCATGCTGGCATGTCACCAAAACGTTAGTTTTGTCAACTTTGACAGGTGTGCCATAGGTTTGCCATCACTGTCCGAAACCTTGGACTAGAATGAGTGGCAGACCCCTTATGATTGATTACATGGTTGTTTCTCCAGACACTCCTTTTATACGATTGCATTTAATTTAACTTTTTTTAAATTGTGCATATTGTACACCACCAAAAGTTCATAATTGATCTGGGTGCCTTATTCATTTAATAACGTTTTTAAAAATAAAAAGTGATGGACTTTCAGCTATCTGAATATGAAGTAGTTTGGCTAACACCCCATCTTCAATTACACAGATTTCACTTTCCTGGCTCTCTCAAAATCAACCTAAATTCAGTGTGCACTACTAGGACCTTGGAGAAGACCACATGCTTACCTAACTGTTAATAGTGCAACAGGTGGCTATCACGGAAAGAGTCCCCTTCTCTGAAGGGCTTTTTTTGGAGAGACCCCTTTGCATCCTCAGTGAATGTACTTAGAGGCCAGGCTTCCTTTTCTGGTAGGCATTTAATTTTTTAATATTTTCACTAGTTTATGTAAATATTTGTGAAATAGAAAAGAACTCTGGTTATCATGAGCAGCTGAGCCCAATGCAGTAGTCCTTGTGTATTTCAGCAATTGGAAGAAGGAAAGTTTTGGCCATAAATTCTTAGGGATTTCTTCCATATATAAAGGGAAACAAGTCAGGAGGTCTTTATATCCATGCCACAGTGACATAAATTACTATGCTAAGTTTATTTTATTTATTTATTTGTCAATTTTAAAAGTTTGCAGAATAGCCAAATAGTTTAACATTCTGTTTATCTTTTATTCCCCTACAGCAAGGCATAGAAAGAAGCGCATGTAGAGAAGACCCCGAGAAAGACATCAGTTCATTAAAAGGGCAAGCTCACTCAATGGAATACAGTGCAACTTGAACCTAGAAAACATTATTGATTGTAACTGGTTCTTACTGTTTACAGGGGAAAAAATAACATTTTCTCAATCTCATTTGGAGCAGAAGAGAAGAATCTTGGGTCTTCCAGATGTTGTTGATCCACAGTTCTCAGCAATGCCAGTTCCTGTGCCGTGGCTTCAAGAAAGGGGAATTGTTTTAATCAACAGCAGTTTGGAAGGCCACAAGCTCCCGGTTCATACAGTAAAAAGCCATGGCAAAAGTTAGATCCTAAAGTGGGTCAGACAGGCAAGTACAGGTAGGCCTCGACATACAACAGTTCACTTAGTGACCATTCAAAGTTACAACAGCACTGAAAAAAGAAGACTTCTGGCCGTTTTTCACACTTATGATCTTTGTAGCAATTCCCCCCCCCCCCAATGATCGTGTGATCAAAATTCAGATGAGTGGCAACTGGTTCATACTTACGACTGTTGCAATGTTCCAGGGTCGTGTGATTCCTTTTGTAACCTTTTGACAAGCCAAGTCAGTGGGGAAGCCAGATTCACTTAACTTAAGTGTTACTGATTTATCAACTGCAGAAATTCACTCAACAACTGTGGCAAGAAATGTTGTAAAATGGGGCAAAACTCACAAATGTCTCACTTAACAACAGAAATGTTGGGCTCGGTAAAGAGCTTAGAAAACTTTAGTGCTTGTCTGACACCCTTTGGGATCCAGCTTCTTCCCTGGCCATTGGCTGCCTGTTTCTGCTTTAGCCGCTTTTGCTTCTGGGCTTTTTCTTCAAGTTCTGAATGCTGGAGAAAGATATTCTTTGCTTGCTTGCTTCCTTTCCTCTACTATTCAGCCCCGGGGTCAAGATAAATAACTTACAGGTTTTGTCACCCTCTTTCCAGGCATTTGGTAATACAGCAAAAGAAGTTTTAAAAAAAGATAGCTGTTTTTGCTTAAAGGATAGAGATTGGAGAGCAGAGGGTTAAGGTTGGGGTTAGGGTTATAATTAGGATTATCATGACTATGAGATCATGTCCCCCCTAGTTCTTTGCTGCATTAGACTAGAGATAACCTAGTTCCTGCAACTGTTCATCCACTTTATTTTACAGTTCCCTAATCATCTTTGTTGGTCTTCTCTGCACTCTTTCTAGAATCTTGACAACTTATTTTGGACAATGAAAGAAGACACAGTAGACACAGTATTCCAAGCATAGACTTACCAGTACAGTATAAAGTGATCCTAACACTTCATATGATCTTGATATCATTCCTCTGTTTATTCAGCCTAGGACTGCATTGGCTTTTTTGACACCTGCAGCACACTGCTGGCTCATACTTAAGTAGATGTCCAACAGGACATCTAGATTCTTCTTTGCCTATTCAAGTCCATATTCTGATATAGCCAAATATGGATGGCTATTTTGACTTGTACTCCTAATCAGTCTTTTGCAGTACTGTTTTTGTTAAACTGGACTTTTTTTTTCTCTAATTGTCAGAGTTTTGGAAAAGTTCTACAGAGCAATCCATGTTTTATTATTAAAACTATGCAAACTTACTGTCAGAATTAGTCTAGAGTGTAATTTTCTTTTTTTTATTAAATTTGTTGGTTTTTAAAACTAACATAAACAAACAAAACATAAAAACATCAGGTCATCTTCCATATATGTACATACAGTGTGCTGGTTGGTTTATAAATTATTTTGTGCATCCATTTCTTAGTCTTTGATTGCAATTAGATTGCATAAAAATTCATATTATCAATCAAAAAATTAAGTACCTTAGTATCATTATCAATCCAACATTTGACTATAATTTTATTCATATTTTACCAGGTAACTATAGTTTACTTAATTTATTTTGTAACACTTCATATTATCCCAAATCCATGCTAAAATCAAAATTTGTAGATATGAAAAATTGTAGATATGAAAAAAGTACATCTTAATATATTTATTATTTTCTAAAAATCTATATATTACATTACTGTATTTTATTATCTAACCATTGGTAAAAAAGATCCCAAATTTCATAAAATTATTTATCCTCTCGCTCTCTAATTTCAAATGTCAATCTACTCATTTCAGCACATTCCAATATTTTCTTAATAATTTCTTCCTACGATGGTATTTTCTTGTTTTTCCAGTTTTTAGCAAATACAATCCTAGCTGTTGTTAATACATTTACAATCAAATATTTCAAATCTTTGCTATATGTTTCAGGTAAGATTCCCAATAAAAACATCTCTGGTTTCAAATCTATGTTTTTTTGTCATTTTTTCCAACCACATGTGGATTTTAGTCCAATATTTTTTAGCATCCGCACAAGTCCACCACATATGGTAATATGAGCCAGGTGTCTGATGACATTTCCAACACTTTTCAGACTTATTCTTGAACATCCTTGCTATTCTTGTCGGGGGAAAGTGCCACCTGTAAAACATCTTATACAAATGTTCTTTATATGCTGTTGACATTGTCATTTTATAATTTTGAGACCACAACTTTTGCCATTTCTCTAAATCAATCCCATATCCAAAATTCTTCCCCCAACCAATCATAGTTTCTTTCACTTGTTCTTCTTCTAATTTAATTTCTAATAAATATCCATATAATTTTTAAATCTCCTTTTCATGAGCACCTATCAAAATCTTATCTGAATCAGTCAATTTATCATAAAAACCTTCTGTTTTAGAATCTTCAACATACCTTGAGTGTATTTGCGCATTGAAAACCAATTCATCTTTATACCTTGTTCCTCTAGTTTTTGAATAGATTTGAGTTCACCCTTTTCATTCAGTATTTCAGTATTTCAGCATATCTAGCTGTTTGTTCCTTCTTATATATTATAGGATAAGAATATGCTTCTATAGTCGATAACCAGACTGGTATTTTCAGGTAACATTGTCTTTTAAACTTCTCCCAATTTAACCACAAAGACTCCCGTATGTAATGTCTTCCAAAATATCCTTGTGTTTTAGTTCCTTCATAAAAAGGCATGCCACCCCAACAGCAAATCATGTCCTTCTAGTGTCAACAATCTATAATTTCTTAATGTTATCCATTCTTTAACCCACATCAAATTTGTTGCTTGGTAATACAACTCCCAATTAGGCAAGCCAAAACCTCCTCTAATTCTAGCATCTTGCAACAGTTTCAACTTTATTCTCACTTTCTCAAGGCCCTGTCACACTGGCCGACGGATGCAAAACGTTTGTAAAAAGGATACAGCGGACGAGAAAAATGTTCCATCCGTTGTTATCCGCTCTCAAAAGGGGCAAAAATTTGCATAACCAGAGCGGACAACACGGAAAGGAACGGACGGGGGGAGGACGTAGGGTGGATGGAAAGTGGATGCTCCACGGAAACCTAGCGGATGGAAGCGGATGAGAGTGGATGGCACATCCGCAAGGCTTCCGGGGGAGCGTAGCAAAGTGGACGCGGAACGGAAAGAGCGGATGCCGAGCGGATGCCGAGCGGATGAAGCAGATGCACAGCGGATGCCAAGCGGATGAAGCGGATGCAGAGCGGAAGCCTATCAGATGCCAAGCGGATGCCTAGCGTTCACAGCGCATGTGGGGAGGATGCATTGCGTCAGCTCCGCGGATATAAAGGGAAGCAGCTCCCAAACAGCTCACCATTCAGAGGAAAGACCTGCTTCCAGACACAGCTTGCCAGCCAGCCAGCCAGCCAGCCAGCAACCCAACAACCATGGGGAAGAAACGAAGCCTCTGCCATCTGCTGCCAGCCCTGGCAAGAGGGACAGGGCCACCCTCCCACCCCTTGGCCCTGACTCTGCTTCTGCTGGGGCTTCTGCTGCCTGGACTCAATCTTCTGGTGCTGGGGCTTCTGCTGATGCTGCTTCTGGAGGTGGTGCTTCTGCTGATGCTGCTTCTGGTGGTGGTGCTTCTGCTGGTGCTTACTCTGCTGGCGCTGCTCCTGGTGCTGGTGCTTCTGCTGGTGCTTACTCTGCTGGCACTGCTCCTGGTGCTGGGGCTTCTGCTGGTGCTTACTCTGCTGGCACTGCTCCTGGTGCTGGGGCTTCTGCTGGGGCTTACTCTGCTGGCGCTGCTCCTGGTCCTGCTGGTGCTCCTGGTCCTGCTGGTGCTCCTGGTCCTGCTCATGCTCCTGCTCGTGCTCCTGGTCCTGCTCCTGCTCCTGGTGCTGCTGGGGCTGCTGCTGCTGGTGGTGGTCCTGCTGGTCCTGCTTTTGCTGCTACTGTTATTGCTGCTGCTGCTGGTGGTGGTGGTGGTGTGGAGGAGCAGCCCCTACAACCTCAAAGCCCCTCTGATGAGGGCCCATATGGCCCTGCCAAAGGGAAAAAAAGGCAGACGCGTGAACGGAAGAGGAGGCAATACAACATAGAAGAGGAACATGAGGAGGAGGTGCTGGAGTGGCTGAGGGAGAACGAGTATCTATGGCGGAAGGGACACAGGCTCTATCGCGACACCAAAAGTAGGCTGCTTGGAGAGAGAAGGCGGAGAGCCTGGGCTACACTTCGGAGGTGCTCCTCGGCTGGTGGAAGCACATGCACACCTAGTACGGGAAGCTGCACCTCAAGAAATCTGGCCAGGCCGCGGTCAAGCTCACTGACCGAGAGACCTAGGTGATGATCAAGTGCAGCTTCTTGGAGGGTGAGATCCACCACCAAGGAGCAGCCCCTCTCACAACCCTCTCTCTCAGGCAGCCTGCTGAGAGCCAGTCCTCTTCTGGCAAAGAGTCAGCTCCTGTGTCCAGGCAGGTATCTGTGGAGTGTGCCACGACGGAGACCCCCCCGACAGATGTACTACCCGTGGCGGAGCATGTGGAGGACCCCCTGACGCAGTGGGAGAAAGGAGACGGCACTTTGACCACAGCCCAACCCGCATCCACCCCCAGCTCCACCTCCACAGAAAGGCAGAGAGGCAAACCGGAGGGGCAGAGCCACACTGTCCTGCTGGAGATAAGAGACACCATCAGGAGCAGCGTAGATCTCCTCTTTCAGCTGGTATACACTGACGCCCCATCCTCTCAACAGCAAGCCCTTCCTCACCTATGTCAACCAGACCCTCATGAACATGTCGGAACCCCAGTACCAGGTGGTGAAGGACAGGATCACTGATCTTCTTCACAACCCTGAAGACCAAGAGGAACCTGCTCCGACCCAGTCCAGGCCTGCTCCTCCACCCCAGGTGATGTCACTGCCCTTCCAAGGCTTTCCACAGGCCCTAACCGACCAAGGCTACAGCTACCAGGAGGTCCAGCAGCACAGGTAGCCCTTCCCAATCCAGGCACAGGTACATCGGACGCCACCGGTGCCACTGATGCCACCAATGCCACCCATGCCACCAATACCAGCCACGCCACAGATGCCACCCACACCACAGATGCCACCAACGCCAGTCCTCACCCACCTGCAGACCAGACAGCCCCACTACACTGCTCCTTCCTCCACCCCATAGCCAAGCCCGGCCTCAGTACATCTGTCATTAGTATTGGGGCTGACACCCCATGGAGGAAGGGGCTCTCAACATCATGGGGCTGAGCCAGCTGTCTGAGAGCTTCCTCAACACACCATCCCCTGTTGTCCTCTCAGAGCCAGGCACCCCAATGACGCCTCAGACCAGCACTCCAGCAGCAGCCACCTCCACAGCACCTGGACCCTTCACCCCTGAGACTGGGCACGCCTCCGAGTGACCAAGAAGAGTGCCAGAGACTGGGTGGCTACCTGTTTATTTTTGCTTTGGACACTTGACTTGGGTCATTTTTCTTTTACAGCTTGTTTTTTCATAAAGATTATGTTTTATTCACACACTTGCTTCATTTATTTTATTAAATAAAGTCTTGGTGGAAACTTTTAGAAATGGTTTAAGCCTTTGCATGCTTGTGGGATGGGTAAGGATAGCAGTGGGATGGGCAGGGATACCTTTGGCATGGGTAATAGCTGTGGGATGGGCAGGGATACCTGTGGGATGGGCAGGGATACCTTTGGGATGGGGAATAGCTGTAGGATAGATAAACCTCCAGTGCAAGTATAGTGGGACTCTATGGTCCATCCTCCCAGGTGCCACACCTATGGCCCTTTATTATCAATAATATTGTAATCAATCATCCACACATGTCAACATAAACACAACTCTTTATTAAATGCCCTGTTCATTGTAGGCCCACCCAACATACGTGGCCCAATCTCATTAATGTGATGAGACAGGCTGAAGGAAGCATCCATTAATCATCTATCATCCTGTCTTGCCACTCCACTGCTCCAGCTGGGGAGTTGCACCAGTGTTTCAGGAGGTTGCGCTGCTTCTTCCCTTCACGTGAAGCTCTGTTGGGGCCTTGCACATCCTTAGTGTCTATCAGGTTTTGCCCTTGCCTCCATTCCCCAGCCTCCATGTCCCCATTGTCTTGTTGGAGGTCCACAAACCTGTTCTGCAAGACTGGGTAGCGGGTGCGCATGAGATTGTGCAGGATGCAGCAAGCTTGCACGATCCTCCTCACGGTCTCTGGGCGATGCTGCATGGTGGTGAGAAGTACCTGGAACCTGTTGGCCAGGATGCCAAAGGCATTCTCCACCACCCGCCTTGCCCTGGACAAGCCTGTCGTTGAAGATCCTCTCTTCATGGGTGAGGAGTCGAGAAGTGTAGGGCTTCATGAGGTAGGTTCTGAGGGAGAAGGCATCATCCCCCACGATGAAGTAGGGCACATCTTGCATGTTGTTGGGCAGGGGGTCTGGATCTGGGAAGCCCATGATGAGGTTGCGTTCCAGCCCCTCCTTGAGGTCACTGGCGTTGTATACCTGGGCATCTGAAGCTGACCCGTTGCCTGAAGCATCGATGTACATGAACTTGTAGTCAGCATCGACCATGGCGAAGAGGATGATGCTGAAGAAGCCCTTGTAGTTGAAATAAGTGGACCCCGACTTGGCTGGAGCTTTGCAGGCCACGTGCTTCCCATCTATGGCTCCAACGGTATGGGGGAAGTTCCACCTCTGATACCATTGCTCTGCAACTTTCTTCCAGCCTTCTTCAGTGGAGGGGCACTGGAGGAGCTCCTCCAGGTATTCTTCGATGATGGCCTGCACCACTTCTATGACCACAATGCTGATGGTGTTGTGTGGCACCCTCCAGCCGTACTGCATGCTCCTGTAGGTGGTCCCTGAGGCCAGGTGGCGCAGAGTCAGTGCCACCTTGAGCCCAGGGTCCAGGCTGGGCCGGAGGTTGGTGCTCTGCTTGGTCAACCTGGGTCTCAGCTGCTCCACAACTTCATCAAACATGGCTGGAGGCATCCTCATGAAGTTCTGGAATGCACGAGTGTCTTCGTTCCTCAGCTCCACCATCAGCTTGTTGTACAGTCCGTACTCTGCTCTTCTCCTGATCCATCTTCGGACCCAGACACTTCTTGGACGCCTCCTTTTCTTCCCGTAGAACAGTTGAAAGAGCCTGTAGATGGCTTCGCACTGTTGCAGAACGATGGTGGTTACCAAAAGGAGTGTGTTACGATCCATGGTGGACATCAATGGATGCTGTGGAAGAGCAAGAACCAGATGAAGGCTGCAGAGGTCTGCACAGCAGGGCTGCTGGACTGAAAGTGCGATCCAGGTGAGTTGCTCCCCCTTTTTATAGGCAATATAGGTTTTCCACTATGTGTCCTTTTACATTCTCTAGGCATTCTCTAGACATCCTTAATATCCGAGATAGGTCCCCTTTGCGAACGTTTTTTCCGTTTTAAATGCTTTGTATGCGAGCTGCGTTCGCTTTCACCCCTTCTCTGTCCGTGCTACTAACGCTTTGTGTCCGTTCCGTGTCTGTTTCGCTTCCTCCCTGTGTCCGTTTTCCGCTGGAGCGGATTTGAGTTGCGCGGATGCGCAGCGGATGCCTAGCGGATATTGCGGACACGTAACGGATGACAACGGATGTAGAACGGATGTTTCCCATATGCGTTGCGGATGCAGAACGGACACGTTGGATACATTTTCTGCTCAAAACGTTTTGAGCAGCTCAAAACATTTTGAGCGGATGGAACCTCAGTCGACGGATGCTGGACGGATAGAGAGGATGAAAAACGGACACAGTGAGTACAGAACGGATGAATTGTGTTAACCAATGGATGGCAAGTGTTTCTCTCCGTTTTACATCCTCTTTCCATCCATTGGTACAGTGTGACATAGGCTTTACCTTGCCATATATATTTTGCTACAATTTTATTTAGTTTTTCAAAATAGTCTTTTCCAAGTCTAATTGGAATTGTTTGAAACAAGTATAAAATTCTGGATAGTATATTCATCTTGATTGTTGAAATTCTCCCTGTTAGTGACAGTAGCAAATTTTCCCATTTCGCCAAATCTAATGCTATCTGCTGTTTAAGTTTAATGTAGTTATTCTCTCTTAACATAGTGCATCTTGCTGTCAAATATATTCCCAAATACTTAATACTGTTCATAACTTGAATTTTCAATAGGTCTGTCAGTTCTTCCTCTTGTCTTAATAACATATTTTTTGTCAAAATCTTTGTATTGTCTTTGTTTATTTTCAAACCAGCCACTTTGCCATATGTCTCTATCTTTTCCAACAATTTTGGTGCTGTCTCTAAAGGGTCTTCTAATATAACAACCAAGTCATCCGCAAAAGCTTGTAACTTAATTCTTCCTTTTTAATTTTCATTCTTTTTATACTCTTTTCATCTCTAATATTTCTGTTTAGTACTTCCAAAGTTAACACAAACAACAAAGGTGACAGTGGGCACCCTTGCCTTGTTCCTTTTCTTATGTCAATAGAGTGTGTCAGGTCTCCCTCTATCATTACCTTTGCCGTTTGCTCATGATATATAGCTTCTATTGCTTGAATAAATTTTCTGGCAAAACCCTTGCTGCTATTGTACAATCCAATTTATTGTCTACAATTCCATTAAAATCTCCCATCATAATTATATTAGCATAGTCCAGTTCAATTATTTTCATATGTAATTTTTTATAAAATTCTTCTTGTCTATCATTTGGAGCATAGATTGCAATTAGGAGTGTTTTCATGTTATTATCCATTATTTCCACCATTAATATTCTTCCGTCTTCATCAGTATAGATCAATTTTGCTGGGGTGGTCCCTTTAATATATAAAACCACTCCTCTTTTCTTACATTGGGTCAGAGAAGTAAATATTTTCCCTAGTTTTGGTTGTACCAACAATTGTTCATATTGTTTTTTAATGTGTAGTTCTTGTAGACAAATTAGACCAAATTTTAATTTCTCTAATTTATGAAAAATTTTCCTTCTTTTGGCAATTGAGTTAAGTCCATTTATATTAATTGTAATCAATTTTTTTCTCTTCCATGGTTATATTTTATCATTAGGTCTGGCAGGTCTCCTAGATCTTAGTTCATGTTGTTCTTTGGCATCCACCTTTCCACCTTCTGCGCCTTTTTCTCTCACCCTTTGACAGTCATCTTGGAATTCAATTAATGAGATCTCTTTTTCTGCCTCATCTTCTTTCCTTCCAAAGAATTCTGCATAGAATAATTCAGCTTTCTCAACTGAATCAATTCTATATCTCTGTTCTTGCCATATGAACATTAACCCTTCTGGGATCAGCCATCTATAATTCACCTCTTTTTTAAGTAGGATTTTGGTCAAGAATCGGTATTCTCTTCTCATCTCTCTCACTCTTCTAGGTATTTGTTTTAAAACCACAATCTCCTTGTCTTTATATTTCAATGCTTTTTCTTTTGCCGCTTGCAATATTTGCGTTTTGATAGCTTTTTTTGTAAATCTGATGTGGACTTCTCTTGGTAGGTTTTTTCTCATCGCATATCTTGTAAAAACTCGATAAACCTCATCTATTCCATCCATCATCTTCTCCTGAGTTATTTCCAAAGCTTCAGCAAGCATTTCTATCATTATTTCAGCTAAATTTTGTCCTTTTTCTTCTTCTAAATTTTGAAATCTGAGGTAAAATTCTGATCTATCCATCTCCCATCTCAACATACCCCTTTTATCTTATTCAATCACCATTTATCTATTCTCAATATCTCCAATCTTTTTATCTCTTTGTTTAACTTATTCTTCAATTTTTTGGAATCTCTCATCATATTTTGACATCATTTGTTGGATAGTCTCAACTTTTTCATCAGTCTTCCCTATTCTTTGTTCAATATTCTCTGTTCTTTGTTCAATGTTCTCTATTTTCTTTTCAATTTTCTCTGATCTTGTTTTAATATCTTGCATTCCTTGTATAATCACCTGCAGAGTAACTTTATCTTGTCCTTTTTCTTGCTTTAACATTGACTGCATTGAGCGTTGTCTTCCAGATGTTGGAGAGGAAGGAATAGAAGTTGAAGAACCAGCAGTTGTAAATTTCTTACTCATTTTAAGCAATTCAAAATTTTCAGATTCTTCTAAACTTTAATCCAAGTTATAAAATAGCCAATTAAAATTCAAAATAAGAATAAAAATAATGAGGAGAACCCCCCCCCAAAAAAATAATTTTTTCAGGTTCTTGTAAACCTTAATCCAATCAAAAAGCACTTATGAGGGGGAAAAAAAGGAAGAAAAAAGAAAAGGAAAAATTATTCAGGTTCTTCAGCACCTTTATCCAGTCAGAGGATCCAATCAGAGGATAATGAATGATGCTTTTTTTTCCAAATGAAAAAGAAGAAAAAATATAAAAATAAACCAAAAAGGTGAATTTTAAAAAAGAGAACAAGTATACCAAAAAAAAAAGGAGAGAAACAAAAAAGAGAGAAGAAAAAAGGCTTAAGACTTTCCCTTTAAAATAAAAAATAAGCGTGGAAGTTGGTCTTCCAAAAAAAAAAAAGACAAAAGCAAACACCAAAAAGGTCAGTGGAAAAAAAAAAGAAATCCAATAAGGGTAATAAGAAGGAGTATCACAGCTTACTAAAAGACCACTGCACTTTGTTTAATTGTCCAAGGTTCTTTTTATAACTCTCCTCCAAAAACTTATCACCTTTCTTTCCATAAGCTTCAACACCAGACTTCAACTGTTGATAGAAAACCAGAAGAGCACCTGCAATAACACTCTCCCATGCTCTTCCCTCTATCTCAGGGGTCCCCAACCACCGGAACCAGTCTGTGAATCATTTTGTACCGGGCCGCAAAGAATGAATAATCGTGATTAAAATATATATAAAAATATGTTTTTGCTTCTGGGTGTCTTATTTTGAAAGACAACCACTTCTGCCCTCGCCTAACTTCTGCGCTAACTTTCGCACCTAACTTCACGGACCGCATTGCTAAAGCTAAGAAGCCCTTTACTATTGGGGAAGAATTGATTTTGCCGGTCCTTGAAAAAGTGTTTCTGCGTGAAACTGGTCCCTGGTACAAAAATGGTTGGGGACCACTGCTCTATCTTATCAAGTAGCAGTGTCCTTGAAACAAAGTCTCAGTTCTTCTCAGCTTTCTCAGCTTTGTCTGATCACAGAAAGTAAGGTGTTTTTAAGTCTCTAGTTGGCAGTGTTACAATGTTACAATGTCACAGTTTCTTTTTCTCTCACTTTCCCCCTCCTTTCTCAGCAAAATATACTAAAAATTAACCAAAAAAGGGAAAAATATTTTTTTTAAAAAGAGATAACTAAGTAACTAAAGGGAGCCTCTAGCCTGAAATATTACAAAATCACAAAATTAAAAAGGAAAAGAAAAAAGCAAATATGTATGTGTGTGTGTGTATGTATGTGTGTATATATATATATATATATATATATATATATATATATATAT
>BLBF01000049.1:2747021-2804963 GCA_015471245.1 Laticauda colubrina | reverse complement strand
AGAATAGAATAGAATAGAATAGAATAGAATAGAATAGAATAGAATAGGTTTTTGGAAGGGACCTTGGAGGTCTTCTAGTCCAACCCCCTCCTCAGGCAGGAAACCCTATAACCCGTGACAGCAAACCTATGGCACACGTGCCAGAGATGGCATGCAGAACCCTCTCTGTGGGCATGCATGCCATTGCCAGATGTTCTTCTGGTTTCCAGTGCTCACTGGCCAGTTGGTCTTCGGGGTTCTGGTGCCCATGCTTTCATGGGCACATTCCAGTTTGGGCACTCTGTGCTGGAAAGGTTCACCATCACTGCCCTATCCCATTTCAGACAAATGGTTGTCCAATCACTTCTTTAAAACTTCCAGTGTTGGAGGATTCATAACTTCTGGAGGCAAGTTGTTCCGCTGATTAACTGTTCTAACTGTCAAGAAAGTTCTCCTTCGTTGTCTCTTTGATTTGTTGAAGCACTTGGATTTTTATGACAGCATTCAGTCTTTTGGTGTAGGATCATGGCCTATCTTGCCTTGGGAATCTTTGCCCATTCTTGCAAAAGCACTCCAAATCTGTCAGCGTGCAAAGTTATCTTTTATGTACAGGCCTCTTCAGGTTTTCAATTGGATACACATCTTGGTTCTGGCTGGGTCATTCCAGAACTTTGATCTTCTTCTGGTGAAGCTGTTCTTTTCTTGGTTTGGAGTTATGCTTTGAGTTGTTTTTGTACTGAACAGGGAAATTCCTTTTCATCTTCAGCATGTTAACAGAAGCCTGAAGATTTTTTTTGCCGAAATTGATTGATATTTGGAACTGTTTATAATTTCCTGAGTAAAGCCTCAGTTCCAGCTGAAGAAAAGCAGCCCCAAAGTCTAATGTTGCCACCACTATGCTACACTGTGAGCATGGGATAATTTCAGATTTTCCTATATCCCACAGGCTTCATAGAAAATGTAAACAATAGAAAATTAATAAAACTATAAAGTTTCATTAATTTTCTATTGTTTACATTTTGTTAGTGCTTAATAAACATCATCTAGGTTATTTTATTTGCTTAGCAGTACAGATTGCATTCTTAATCTCCACCCCTTTTTTTCAAACACTGGTAGAATAAGTTTTCCATTTGATAATATTCTGTATCTTCTTTCTATTTAACTTCAAAATGAGTGTCTGAAATGGACACTTTCTGTTGGATCACAGATTGAATCAGAATGAAGGAGATCATGTCCCCCATTCTCAAGAAGCCATTGTTGGAACTAACAGTATTAGACAACTTTTGTCCAGTCTAACTACCCTTTTAAGGAAGTTTTAAGGTATGTTATGTTTATAGTTTTTCTAATTATATTTATGTTTCCATAAAGGTTTAAGATTAGTTTATCAAAAAAAAATTATTTCGTAGGAAAACAAGAGCATCCCTTGTTAGAAAACAAATGTTTTCATAAATCGCATGAATTCTGAAAAGAATATTATGACTCATTCCTGAGAATGAGTCACTCAGCAGAAGTTCCATAGTGAACAAGTTGTCCTTGAACTGCCTAGTAATATTCTTCATTAGTATATCAGATATTTCCCCCCTTTAAGTGGAATCCTGCATGATAATTACTGCCTAAATAAACATGATAGGTTGGAAGACAATTGTGGAGAACTGCAAATGTTTTTGAATTCTTAAGGATTTATTTTGCCACATTACCTTAGGAACAATGGTAGGAATCCAAAGCTGTGCTTAATGTGGAAGAGGCCAGACAAGCAATCCACACACTTCCTCTTCTTATAAACACCAAGGCTCTTTGAAGTTCTAATCTGGAAATTGAAGATCTCTCTGGGGTAGCAAAAGAGGCAAAAATTACCAAAGAAAGAATAAATCTTCCCTTATTCCTTGTCTACATTACGCAACCATCTGGTGAATATTAGCATCCTTCCATTCATGTAATAGCCAATCTGGATCCACTATAGAGGCTGCATTCACACAACATGTGAAGGAAATATTTTATAAACTATCACACCATATCTTGGCATGACTTGTGAATCCATCTGGAATGTTTGATCCGTTTTGCCAAAAATACATACATGTGTTTCAGAAATAGCACAGAAATCTCACAGCATAACATTGGAACTATCTCCATTGATTAGTTATATACATCCCTTTCTCTTGACCAGCGGTCACCACTGGTGGGCCTTGAGAAAATTTTGGTGGGTTGCAGAGAAATGTCACCCCAGAGAACCCCCCCAAAGCAATTAATCCAGGCTGCTCAGAAGGCTGCGCCACCCACGTGGCCCGCAGGAACCTTCCCCACCCACTCACTCCTTACCTGGCAAACTGCCTGCTAAATTGCTATTTTTTTTCCTTTCTGACCATCAGCTGTTCTGCTGTGCCAGGAGATTTAGATTAGCTAGAAAGCAGGAAATGGTTGCATTTCTTGCTTTCTAGCTAGTCTTTAGATCTTCAGCTCTGCTTTTAAGCACAGCCAACCTCCCTTAGGACTGAAGGTTCTATTATTCAGTGCAAACTCATGGCAAGCAAATTTCATGCGACAGACTGAGCTAGCCAATGACAGATAGATAGATCTCTGAATGAATCTGATTCTGTGAGCAACTCAATCTGCCTGCCTGCTTTGCCTGCTTTTGGGTAAAAGTTGTTCTTTTTTAATAAAAAATGCAATATTTATATAAATATAATATTTACATACAAGTCATGCCCAGCTAGTCACATGATCATTGAGCCACACCCACAAATTGGTCCACACCCACTGAACCGGTTAGTGGTCCCTGGGATTTAAAATTATGAGTTTGGTGGTCCCTAAGGTCCAAAAGGTTGGCGACCCCTGCTCTGGACTATAGTTCCCTCATGTGAATTCATTGTGCATGGTTTCAAACATACAGCAGTCATGTATTTCAGATTTCACTATTGCAAGACCATTTTATTGCAGTGTTCACAAATAATGCTCAATAGCAGGGGTGGGATTCTACCAGTTCTGTCCACTTCTGTAGAACCAGTTGCTCTGAAGAGCAGCAAACATAGAACCAGTTCTATGTCTGCTGCTGTTTTGGCCCACCCGCCCACCCGGGCTCTTACCTGATCTTTATTTCCTGCTTTTTCAACCACAGCTGCTTTGTGCGACACAGCTGCAGTTGAAAAAGCAGGAAAAAGGGCTTTTCCAAATGCTGCGCACTCGCACGCAGTGCTGCTCAGCTGTCCAGGCAGTTCAACAGGTTGTAAATTGCAGTCACGTGATGCAGAGCAACAGAACCGGTAGTTATACCAGTCAGATCCCATCCCTGCTAAATAGGTTTCCAGCTGAGCACTTACATATCTTACTCATAAAACTGTCTGCTATTGAAATTGGTTACTGTCTTACTTCCCAAGCACGATGAATGATATACCCTGTACTTAAATTAGCTCTGAAAGTTATAAAACTCATTGGGCCTTAGAATGTAATAACAAAGCCTAAACCCACAGTGATTCTGTCTCATTTGGGGAAGAAATGTGACGGGAGTATTTTTGAACCCACATGCAGTACAATAAAACCAAGTGTAGAAACTATTTCTGGTTGGAATAAAATTAATCTGTTTTCTATTACTCAGTTTTTCTTCTGCTGCTTTTGTTATAGGTTGAACAAAACTGTGAACAATAGCAATCAAGTAAAAAAAAAAAAAGATATCTGAATAATTTGGTTCTCCCTAGCTTATTACAAGTAGTCCTCGGGTTATGACAGTTCAGTGCTCTTCAAAGTTATAATAGCCCTAAATCTATCATCTATAACCAGTTCTCAAAATTAACAGTTGTTGTGGGGTGCCCATGGTCATGTGATCACAGTTCAAGAACTTGGCTGCTTTTTTTTTCCTGAGGAGCCCATAGGTGGCAGGACAAGTGTTGGTCCCAGGCTCCCATTTCCCTGTCCATACTCGTGCCAAGCCATGGCACCCGCTTCTCCACCCATATCTGTGCTGCACCACAACAGCCAACCTCTTGCCCACCTACCCACACTTGCACTGGGTTGTAGCACTGACCTGCATGCCTAGCTATACTCATGCCATATCTTGGCACACCCATCCATCTACCTGCACTTGCACCTATCCCGAGTACTCACTTATCTGGACTCTGGAATATTCACCTGCCCACTGCCCTGCTTTCAAGCCACTTGCCGTGAGTGGGACTAGCAAGTTCCTGCTGGCTTTCCCATTGACTTTGCTTATTGGAAGCTGGCAGGAAGTTGCAATTCGCAGTCACATGAGGTCCTCATATAATGGCCTGTGGTGTTCACTTAACAACAGCAACAGGGACTGCTGGGATTGCCAACAATAAGCACTGCAGTCACTTGACATCACACTTTATGATCACCTTGCTAAGTGATGGAAATTCCATTACCCTTGTTAAGCAAAGACTACTTGCAGTTTCTTTGTCAGTCTTTGAATGGACTATATTCCTGATGCTTACAATGTAATAAATTGTTATTTCTAGTTATGGTGTCTGCCATTTCATTGTAATATGTCTGCATATTTTAGCTTAATTTTATAGAGCCTGGTGTGCGTATCACTCAGAATTAGCATCAAAGAGTAGCTTATAGGCCTGGTAAATAATATTTCTAGAATAAAGTGACAAAATGAATTATTTACAATACCTGAGAATTACTTTTTGAAGCTGCTTCTTGTTAGTTGTGAAATCGTGTCCGATCAATCACAACCACATGGACAACATTCCTCCAGGCCTTCCTGCTTCATTTTGTACTGCAAGGCCAAACTTGCCTGTTATTCCTGTTATCTTTTGGCTTCCTGCTTTAGCATTCCAATCCTCCATGATGATGATGATAAGCACATTATTTTTTAGTGTTAATTCTATAAGGTGCTATAGAGCATCATAGAACCAGTCAATTTCATCCTCTTCAGCACCAGTAGTTGGGGCAAAGACTTGCACTACTGTGATATTGAATGGTTTGCCTTAGATTTGAATTGAAGTCATTCTGTCATTTTGGGGATTGTATCCCAGTATTGCTTTTCCTGCTCTTTTCTTTTATTGACTGTGAAGGTACTCCATTTTTTCTGAGGGATTCTTGCCCGCAGTAGTATGCCTGATGGTCATCTGAATTAAATTCACCCATTCCTGTCCATTTTAGTTCATTGATTGTTAAGATGTTGATGTTCAGTCTTGTCACCGCTTGTTTGACCACATCCAGCTTGCTTTGATTCGTGGATCTTACATTCCAGGTTCCTATGGAGAATAAATCTTTGCAGCATCGAAGTTTCTTTTCACCACCAGATGCATCCAAAGCTGAGCATCCTTCCAGCTTTGGCCCAGTCGCTTCACTCTTTCTGGCACTACTAGTACTAGCCCTCTGCTCTTCCCCAGTAGCATATTGGACACCTCCCGATCTGAGGGGCAGCCATTTTCCAGCATCATATCTTTTTGCCTTTTGGTACTGTCCATGAGTTTTTCATGGCAAAGATACTGGAGTGGCTTGTCACTTCCTTCTTCAGTGGATCACATTTTGTCAGAACTCTCTGCTATGACTTGTCTGTCTTGGGTGGCCCTGGATGGCAGAGCTCATAGCTTCACTGAGCTACACAAACCCTTTTGCCACAAAAAGGCAGTGATCATAAAGGGATTTTGGAGCTTAGACTACCAGAATATTTGGATTCTTGCTCTCTTTCTTGTTCACCTACACAAGCATGCAAAGATATGCAACCTGAAGACACTAATTTAATGAGCACATTATTCAGGAGTCCCCAACCCCCGATTGGTGGACCAGCACTGGCCCACAGCATGCCAGCAACTGGACTGCACAAACAAACAAAGTTCAAGGGATAGCAGGCAGCATGCAATACCTCTCCCCTCTCCAGGCCGCAGATAAAAACTCACTCCACAGAACCAGTCCCTGGTGTCCAAAAGGTTGTGGGCCACTGACATTATTAATTCCCCAACCAAGAAAATTAAACGGTTAAATGCTGGATGTTCACAGGTCTTCCTTTCAATTTGGAATATATTGAAAAGACTAAGGACTAATACAAACTCTTGGTCAAAGACTCATTATCAGAGAATATTGACAGATCTTTCAGCTGGAAAGGAAGGTCTCCTCCAGGGGTGTCAAACTCAATTTCATTGAGGGATGCATCAGGGTTGTGTTTGAACATGTGTGTGTGTGTGTGTGTGTGTGTGTCCGTGTCCAGGATGGACATGGCCAGTTCAACGTCACTCATCTCAGGGGTGCTTGTGGGGGCCCAAATACTCTGCCAGTGAAAACAGGCTCCCGAGCTCTGTTTTCAGCTGTGATGGCCTCCTGCAACCCTCTCCCAGTGAAAACGGAGCTCCATTTTCACTGGCAAAGGCACCACAGGCCAGTCCTTCACTGTTTCTTTCAGGTGGTGCTCCATTCAAATTCCAAGAAAGAAATACTTAGACTCTTTAAGTTAGAGAAAAGTTATCTTTTACTGAAATTGAAGTAGCAGCAACCAAAGAATTCTGAATCTGAGAAATTAGGCACGTAAATCAAATATACAAAGTGATGGAAATGTTTCCACCCCCAATAGTTCAGATGAATCTTCCAATTAGAAGTTGTGGATATGATCATGTGGGCAATCTTTAGGTGGTGATGAGGCCTCTGTCCGTTGACCATGGCATATTTTGATAACGGGTTGCAATTGCACAGCGAAAAGAAAGCTAAGCGAGAAATAGAAACCTAACTCTGATGTATGCTCCCCCCTCATTTACACAACAGAAAAAATGTAACATCTCCAGCTCACTTCCCAGACTCATCTGTCATTACTGCTGCTGGTGCTGCTGGTGCTTCTCCTGCTGCTGCTGCTGCTGGTGGTGGTGCTTCTCCTGCTGGTGCTGCTGTCATTACTTATGACAGCCGAAAGATGCAAAACGATAGTAGAAGATCTTGAAGGCTGACATTAGGCCCTCCTAGAAAAAGAAAACCGTCAGTCCTAAAAGAGAGAGGAAAAAATATAAAGACAATAATTAATCATAAGACAATTACAAATGAATACACTCCTAGGGTTTATCAGGATACTTGGTACGAAATGCTTTAATCAGCTTAGGGGCTTTAACGTCGTTTTCGTTAACCCACTCGGCTTGTGAAGAAGGGAAATGTTTCCAGGCTACAACATACTGGAGCCGACCCCTCCATTTGCGAGAGTCCAGAATTTCTTTAACTTCAAAATGTTGTTCACCCTCAATCAGTATTGGTATGGGAGGGTCAGCCTGGATGGGTCTTAAATCAGAAGTATGTTCAGGTTTTAACAAATTAACATGGAAGACCGGGTGAATTCATCGAAGAGTTTTCAGTAAGTTCAGCTGGACTGTTACAGGGTTTATAATCCGTTCAATCGTGAAAGGACCAACATATTTAGGACCAAGCTTCTTCGATTTTTGAGTGGTTTGTAGGTATCTGGTAGACAAGAAAACTTTGTCGCCTACTTTATATAATTTCTGTGGAGATCTTTTCTTGTCTGCAAATTTCTTATGAGCTTGATGGGCCTCATCTAATGTTTTATGTGTTACTGGCCAGTTAAGTTGGAGTTGAGTTATCCATTCATCCAACAAATGGATGTTAGGCCTTTTATGAGGAAGTTCAGGTATGGGTACAAAATCTTGTCCCGAAGCTACTTTAAATGGAGTAAATCCAGTACTACTATGTACAGAGTTGTTATATGCCACTTCAGCAAATGGCAGTAGGTCGGACCAGTTATCTTGTTGATAATTTATATAACATCTAAGATACTGTTCTACGTTAGTCCTCTCACAGGCCCCATTGGTTTGGGGGTTGTGGGCGGAGCTTAAGCCCTGGGCAGAGCCTATCAACTTCAGGAACTCTTTCTAAAAATTTGAGATAAATTGGACCCCTCTGTCAGAGATTATGCATTCCAGAAAGCCATGTAACCTATAGATATGTGAAATAAACAGTTTAGCCAACGTCTTTGCAGATGAAATCTTGGAACAAGGTATGCAATGTACCTATTTGGAAAACAAATCAGTTATCATCCAAAAAATTGTGTTTGCACTGCTTTTAGGCAGTTCTACTATAAAGTCCATAGAGATTTCCTTCCAGGGGGCTGTTGGTCTAGCTACATTTTGTAACAACCCTGCTGGCTTACCAGGAGGTCTCTTTGCCGAAGCACAAATTGGACAGCTAGCTACATAAGCTTCAATGTCCTTCTTCAAAGTAGGCCACCAGAATTGCAGCTTAACCAGGTGTAAGGTTTTCACAAATCCAAAGTGACCAGCTGCTTTAGAATCATGAGCTTGTTGTAGTATTTGGTCCCTCAGCGCCTGTGGCACATACAACTTGGTCCCCACCCAAGCCAAACCATTTCTAACCGTATAGTCATTTGAATGAGCCAGGAACCAATCAAGTTTTAGGGCTTCTTTTAGTTGTGCTGTTAAGTCATTCGATAAGTCCACTTCTTGTTTCTTCTTTTGGGCTCTGGTGATCACTGGGGAGGCTAGATGTTTGGTCGAAACAATTGGGCTTATCACTTCCTGGCGAATACTATTATATTGGGGTAGTCCAGAGAGAGCATCCGCCATGAAGTTCTTCCCCCCTGGAATGTACTTCAGTGAGAAATTGAACCACTTGCAATGCTGGGCCCAGCAGACTTGTTTAGGGGACAGCTTCCGAGGCGTTTTTAAGGCCTCCAAATTTTTATGATCAGTCCATACCTCAAATGGATGTTTTGCTTCTTCCAGGAAATTTCTCCAGGTCAATAAGGCCCAATGAACTGCAAAAGCTTCTTTTTGCCAGACGGCCCACCTCTCGGTTTCAGATAGTTTACGGGAGGTATATGCACAAGGCTGTAAGATCCCCTTCTCATTGATTTGAAGTAACAACGCTCCAACGGCCACATCACTCGCATCGGCTTGGATCACGAAGGGAGCCTCCATGTCCAGGTGCTTTAGCACTGGTTCTGCAGCAAACAGTCATTTTAGCTTTTCAAAAGCTGCTTGGCACTCCATGGACCACTCCAATGGCTTGCTAGGCCTTGGCTTCACCTCTCCTTTCATTTTTAAGAGATTTGTAATGGGCATTGCTATCTTAGCAAAAGCCGGGATAAATTGCCAGTAAAAATTTGCAAATCCCCAGAAGCTCTGAAGTTATTTTCCAGTACGCGGGGGAGCCCATTGCAAGATGGCACGCACCTTCTCTGGATCCATTTCTATGCCCTCAGATGAAATGCGATACCCCAAATAGTCAATTTTCTCTTGGTGGAATTCATATTTGGACAATTTAGCATACAACTTAGCAGCACACAGTTTCTGTAGAACCGACCACACCAGTTTCACATGTTCATCCAGAGTTTCCGTGTAGATAAGGATATCATCAAAGTAAACCAGAACCCCCCTGTATAAATGTTCATGTAACACTTGATTGATCGTCTGCATGAATACAGCTGGGGCCCCTTGTAGGCCAAAAGAAAGAACGTTGAATTGGAAGTAACACATCAGGCAGTTAAAAGCGGTCTTCCACTCATCCCCTTCCTTAATTCGAACTCGGTAGTATGCTTCTCTCAAATCCAACTTTGTGAAAATCTTTCCCTTGGCTAGGTGGGCCACCATGTCCTTCATCAAAGGGAGGTGGTACACATTTTTCATGGAAATGGCGTTCAAATTTCTGTAGTCCACCACCAAGCGTTTGGAGCCATCTTTCTTTTCACAGAACAACACTGAAGCTGTTACCCGGGGCCTAGCAGGTTGGATGAAACCACGTTCCAGATTTTTATCTATAAACAATCTTAGCTCTTCTAATTCTCATGGTGTCATTGAGTATAACTTCGGTTTCGGGAGCTTCACCCCAGGTAAAATTTCAATAGCACAATCTGTTAACCGGTGAGGCGGGAGCTCACCCGAGGCCTTTTCACTGAATACTTCCTTTAAATCCCAATATTCTTTTGGAATTTTCTCCTCCCCTTTCAAGGGCTCGGTACCTGTGGAAGTTATTTCAACTGGAATCTGAAGCTTCGGCTGAGATCGCCCCTCCTTTTTTGGTCGCTGATTGGTGCGTATGTGCAATGACCCCTTTTTCCAGTTAACCTGGGGATTCCATTTGCGGAGCCAGGGCAATCCCAGTATTAACGGTTGCTCCATCCCAGGAGCCACAATAAAGCGTAGAGTCTCATTATGCTCTCCCATAGTCATTTCTACAGGTTCCGTGATAAAACGTGCAGGGCAACCCCCAGCCACTGATCCATCTAATTGGCAAAAGGCAATGGGCATTTTTAAAAGTTAGTTTTAAGCCCATTTTCTCTACTACTCCCATGTTGATTACACACCTTGTGCACCCAGAGTCTAGCAGGGCTAGCATTTCCCCTTCGACCCCTGAAGTGGGTACCCTCAACTTCACTGGAATGGTCATAGGGCCCTCGTTTGGACTTACCAGGAAGTCGTCTTCCGAGTCGTAGTCGCTCTCTTCAGGGATAGTTGGGTTTGCCAGCTCCTCTCCTGCTGGAGGAGCGACCTCTGCCACTTCTCTCGTCTTTAGCGCCGCTTCACGAGGCTTCGCTAGGGATTTTTCAGGCTTCTTCCCTCCTTTTGGTGCCCCCTTTGGTTCCAGCTTGACTTTCCAGTTCACAGCCCGGTGACCTTCCTTCCCGCATCGGAAACAGGCAGAAGGGTTGGGTCTTGCCGCCACTCCTCCCCTCTGGGGTTTGGGGACCTCTTGAGGGCGTGGGGGGGAAGGCTTGCTCCACCCAGAACCTCCCCGCCATCTGCTTCGGATTAAATCAATTTCTACTTCTTCTGCCAGCAAGTACCACATCTGCAAGTCATTCGGGTCTCTTCTAGCAATGCATCTCTGGTACACATCTTCACTTAAACCATCTTTAAATGCTTCTATCGGGGCTTCCTGGGACCAGCCTCGGATATGACCTGCTAATTGTCTAAATTCTTGGATGTAATCCGCCACTTACCTCCGCCCCTGATTTATGGTCTTCATCCTGATCCGGGCCTTGCGCTCTGCCAGTGGGTCCTCAAACCTAGCCCGCAGCGCAGTCATGAACAGGTTATAATTCATCAACTGGGGAGCATTATCATTATGCAGGGTCACCATCCACTCTGCAGATGTTCCCTCCAGAGCCCTGGTAACACATCTCATTTTGGCTGCTTCTGAGGAAAAATCCTCCCCATATTCTTCCATATAGCTCCAAACTTGGGCTAGGAAAAACCCCAAGTTTTTGGGATTTCCCCCATACTTTACTTCTAACGGAGGCAACTTAGGAGAAATTACACCTCCCGCTGGGCCCCCCGGGGCTGCTGCTGGCTCAGGTTGATTTATGGGAGAGGGGGCTGCTCTGCTTCTTCTAGCTGGGGCTACTCTCCCTTCCCCTTCATACCTGTGTGCAGCTTGGGTTTGTTCAAAGGCTTCGTTAAGGAGTCTCCTGGCTTGATCCAGTAAGAGTTCTCTCTTTTCCCTCTCTTGCCATGGCTCCTCTTTTCCACTCCGGTGGGGGGGGTGCTCCTGGGGGGAGGGTTCCTCTTCCGGATCTTTCCATCCAACCCCCACCGACCATCTGGGCTTCACAGCTGGATCCTCTTCCAGATTGAGCTCTGCTAACGATTGGGCTTCCTGTACCAGCAAAGAATCTTGCCCTCCAATGGCTCCCAGATCTTCCTGGTCGCTAGTTGAAGATAACATGATGTTCAGGCCCCCTCGGAAGAAAGTTGAGTGTTTTCTCCAGATGAGCTGGTAGAGGGAGATTCAGAATAATGTCAGGTGGTGCTCCATTCAAAATCCAAGGAAGAAATACTTAGACTCTTTAAGTTAGAGAAAAGGTATCTTTTACTGAAAGTGAAGTGGTAGCAACCAATTTCTCTGAATCTGAGAAATTAGGCGCGTAAATCACATATACAAAGTGATGGAAATGTTCCCACCCCCAAAAGTTCAGATGGAACTTCCAATTAGAAACTGTGAATATGATCATGTGGGCATCTTCAGGTGGTGATGAAGCCTTTGTCCGTTGACCTTGGCATATTTTGATAACAGGTTGCAATTGTGTAGCGAAAAGAAGCTAAGCGAGAAATAGAAACCTAACTCTGATGTATGGTTCCCACCTCCTCATTTACACAATAGAAAAAATGTAACACCTCCAGCTCACTTCCCAGACTCATCCCCCCCCCCCGTTACTTATGACAGCCGAAAGATGCAAAGCAATAGTAGAAGATCTTGAAGGCTGACAATTTCGCCGGCCAGTTCTAAGCACTGTTGTGTCTTCCGTTCTTTTTTCACTTCAGATTTCGCCAAGGTGCCTTGGGAGCACAAATGAAATTCTAGTGTATCTAGAAAATGCAGAGTTGAAAAGTTGGGCTGTTTCATTAAATTATTGCAATGCACCACAACCTATCAGGAAGCTTTTCTATACTGACTCCAGTCAAATGATAATGAATGAACCATGAAGAAACTTCAGCCATACACTTTGGGGTGCTGCATTTGGGGGAGGTGGAAATAAACATCGAGAAGCTGCATTGTGTGTTAAAATGAATGGTCTGGTGCTATGAACCAGGGGTCGCCAATCTTTTGGACCTCAGAGATCACCAAACTCATAATTTTAAAGGCCAAAACAGCAGCAGACATAGAACCGGTTCTATGTTCACTTTTTCAGAGCAACTGGTTCAACAGAAGTAGAGGGAACCGGTCGAATCCTACCCCTGCTATTTAGCATTATTTATAAACATTGCAAGTAATAAAATGGTCTTGCAAAAGTGAAATCTGAAATACATGACTGCTGTATGTTTGAAACGATGCACAATGAATTCACATGAGGTAACTATAGTCCAGAGCAGGGTTTGCCAACCTTTTGGACCTCAGGCACCACCAAACTCATAATTTTAAATCCCAGGGACCATTAACCGGTTATGTGGGTGTGGCCTAATTTGTGGGTGTGGCTTGGTCATGTGACTGGCTGGGCATGGCTTGTATGTAAATATATTGATATAAATATTGAATTTTTTATTAAAAAAAGCAACTTTTACCCAAAAGCAGGCAAAGCAGGCAGGCAGGTTGAGTTGCTCACAGAATCAGATTCATTCAGAGATCAATCTATCTGCCATTGGCTAGCTCAGTCTGTCAGATAAAATTTGCTTGTTGTGAGTCTGCACTGAATAATAGAACCTTCAGTCCTAAGGGAGGTTTGGCTGTGCTTAAAAGCAGAGCCAATGGTCTAAAGACTAGCTAGAAAGCAAGAAATGCAACCATTTCCTGCTTTCTAGCTAATCTAAATCTCCTGGCACAGCAGAACAGCTGATGGAAAGAAAAAAAAATAGCAATTGAACAGGCAAGTTTGCTGGGTAAAGAGTGAGTGGGCGGGGGGATCTTGCAGGCCATGTGGGCAGTGCAGCCTGTGTTTCTGTGTTTCTAAGCAGCCTGGATTAATTGCTTTTGGGGGGTGCTCTGGGGTGACATATCTCTGCGGCCCACCAAAATTTTCTCGAGGCCCACCAGTGGTTGGCGACCGCTGCTATGAACTGTCTGGAATGTTTTTATAAAATATTTGAGGAGCAATAGATTTTCTGTGGCAAAGTTTTTCTTGATTGCATAGCATATAACAGCTTGAATTTTAATTTGCCTTCTGTGAGGGGAACAAACATTTAAGAGGACATGGATTTTCTTTGTCTTTACAGCCTCCTAAAAATCTGTCCATAGATTTAGGAGATACTGTACTTGGAATATGGGAATGGGCTGCAGGAGAATAGAGAAATTGTCAGAAATCACACAAACCTCTAGGAACAGAGCATTTGAGCCATTCACTCAATTACAGGTAGTCCTGGACTTGTGATTAGTTGCTTAACAACTGGTTGAAGTTATGACTCTCAAAAGAACTTGCAACCAGTCCCAAAGTTCCAATGGCTGTTGTTTCCCCATCCACCATCTGCACCCCGATGTCCACGTATAGCCATTTGCAGCATCCCATGGCCACATGACTCTTTTACGACTGCATTTAATGTCCCACAGCAAACAATGGGTTTGCTTAACGATTGCAGTGGTTGCTTTCTGACTGTGAAGTTCACTTAATCATCATCACAAAAAAAATCATGAAATCAAATCAGTCAAACAGGTGTAAATGTGCTTTGCAATGAGTGTAAAAAAGAGATAGATAAATAAAATGCTATGGAAAATATCTTAGAATATTTTTTGCCGTTTGACCATAAAATCAGGGACATTTCATTAAAAGTGAGGAGATTCAAGTGAGGTGGATTTTTCTTTCCAATTTTTTTAAAAAAATATACTTTGCACAATGTATTCAAACTACAATCTGATGCAATGGGATACATAGCTTAGTTCAGTGGTGGCAAACTTTTGTTTGGCTCCTGTCATGGGTGGGATTCAACATTTTTAACAACTGGTTCTGTGGGTGTGGCTTAGTTGGTGGGCGTGGCTTGGCAGTCATGTGACTGGCTGGGTGTGGCCAACTCAACACTCACATTGAGACATGCATCTCCTCGCCGGCCTCTCATGACTGTGGGGATGGTGCAACAGTCGTAAGTGTGAAAAATAGTCATAAGTCACTATTTTCAGTGCCATTGTAACTTTGAATGGTCCCTCCACACAAGCAAAGTACCAGCAAAGGAGGGGGAAAAAACTCCAGAGACATTCCTGAGACAGGAAGTCTAGTCCTGCCAAGAATGTAATAAGGGTTAACGGAGAGGCAGTTTCTGTAAGCAACACCAGAATGTTTCCTTCCTGTCTTCCTTACAGGAATAGGTCAGTAATTTCTTCTAACAACTGGTTCTCTGAACTGCTTAGAATGTTAACAAACAGTTCTAGTGAATAGGTGCGAACCTGTAGAATCCCACCCCTGGCTCCTGTGCCAATAATTGCGCGCGCATTTGTGCACTCGCATGCCAGCACCCAGAAGGCAATGCATGCTGGCCCCCCACCTTCCCTGTGCCTGTGTGCGCTATTCCCCTGCCATGCACCATGCACCTGTGCATGCGATCACCTCTCTATGTGCTGTACATCTGTGCATGTGACCCCTAGCATGTACTGTACATCTCTGCACATGCACACATGTCTCCCGTGCACCCCACACACATGCTTGCTAGATACGCGACAATAAGCTGTTGGGCGGTGGTGCACATGTATGCACAGTAGGACTCTTCTGTGTGAGCTTTCGTGTGCCAGGGGAAATGGTTCTGCATTCTACTTCCAGCATGTGTGCCACAGGTTCACCATCACGAACTTAGATGGTTAAAAAAAATCTGGACTTCCGGTTTGCAAGACTTCGGCAGCGGCAGGAATCCGCAATCATGCAAGGGTCAACAAGGGTCCGGGGGAATCGCAACACCCCCTCCTCAGCTGGCTTAACTCCCTTTTCTGAAAATGGTGGAGCGGCGGTCAGTAATGGCCGCCACAAAGAAGCTTTCATCTGGATAAGAATGTGCAGGAGGAAGCTGAGAAAGTGAAAGTTGGCTAACCGGGATGACAAGTAATATTTAAATACCCTGGAATTTAAGTTTTATTAAAGATACATCCTTCCCTATGAAGACGCAAGAAGCGGCGAATGAAAGTTAAAAGGGAAAGTTTGTTTTTTCTCACTCTCCTTCCTTACGGTGATAGCAAATGAATGGAGAAATTGGAAAAACCCGTTTTGGCATCAGCAGGTAATTAAATTGAAAATTGAAGCTAAGGGGACAATAAAGATTTCTGAGCATTGAAAAAAAAAACTTTTTTTTGCTATAAGTGGGAAGAGAGAGGAAAAGAACTATCATTAAGTTTTTCTTGGAGGAGGCTGCTTGGAATTTACAAGATTAGAGCGAAATTGTAACCAAACTTCTGAAAGATATATTTCAACTGGAGCTTTATAACTGAACTATAACCCCAGGAAGAGAAAATATAAAAAAGAAGAAAGTGCTAAATGAAACAGTCTGTGTGTATTTGGATTGCTTGGTGACTTTGGGACTTTTGGAAATTATTATTTCAAAGACTAAAAATATTTGGGTTGTTTAAAAATCTTTTTACAATGGCACTACTTGTTGATGAACTGAAAATTGAATTTAAAAAGCTAAAAGAAGAGGACCAAGAAGGGAAGAGCTTTTCTGGATCTGTTTTCCATTTTTTAGAAATGGCAATTTCTACCTACCAGAAACTACAAGAACAAGAAGATTGGGATGAAGAAGAAGCCATCTTTAATGAACAAACAATTTTAGCCGGGGAAGAAAAGGGAAAGAGGGAAAGAGAATGGAGAATTTAAGACTTAAAAAAACAACCAAAAAAGGGAAAAATAAGATGAAAAATCGATATAATGTTAGAAAGCAACAGAAAAGAGAAATACAGAAGATGATGGAGATCAAGAAGGTGGAGATGAAGAGACAAGAGGGTAAAAAGACAGGATTGGAGAAGAAAGGTAAGGAAAAAGGGAAGAGAAGTTACAGATGTAAAGTTACAGAAGAGAAGGTTTAAAACAAGATGGAAAGAAACAAGATTTATTCAGAAATAATGGGTAAAAATATGATTTAAAAAAAGAGACTCTGCAAAAATACATAAAATTATATTGTTGTATTTATACCTGAAATAATGTTAGAAAACTGGATTTAATAATAGAGTTTAATTTGTTATGGATTATTGTTTTAATTATATTATAAACTTATTATTCTTTTTTATTCTATAATATAGTAAGTAGCTCTAGAATGTACTAAGCAGAATCAGAATGAAAAGTATATATTATTTTAAGTGTTAAATTTAGGGGAAAGATTTAAAGGCGTCATACTTCAATCAGTGATTACAGGAGAAATTTTGTGTTAATGAGAAAAGATAATAGAAAATTGAAATAGAACAGACAAAAGAAATATGCATAATGATTTAAATTGAGATGAAATAAAATAGAATTAAGAGAGTGAAAAGAGGGAAGAAGCTATATAGAAAATGTAGAATGGTAAATAAAATATGAAATCGGATAAAAAGTGACCATGAATTTTGAATTTATGTCTGTATAAAAAGATGTAACCTGGGACTAAGCCGCTTTCCAAAAAGAAGTTTGATGTTTTTATGTTTTGTGTTTTGTTTGTGTATGTTTGTTTATTGAAAACTAATAAAAAATTTAAAAAAAACTGGAATAAATATGAACTATGAACGTTTACTAGTCTTGATATTTATTTTATTTATTTATTTATTTTGTCAAGCAATTATAAGATAAGAGATATAAGTATAAACATAATTATGGATACATGAAATGGATATATATATAAAAAATAAAAAGAAACAATAGGACAGGGATGGTTGGCACGTTGGTGCACTTATGTACACCCCCTACAGACCTCTTAAGAAAGGGGTGAGGTCAACAGTAGACAGTCCACGGTTAAAGTTTCTGGGGTTTGGGGAAGAAACCACAGAGTCAGGTAGAGTATTCCACACATTGACCACTCTGTTGCTCAAGTTGTATTTCCTGCTATCAAGTTTGGTGTGATTAACCTTGAGTTTGTATCTATTGTGTGCTTTTGTATTGTTATGGTTGAAGCTGAAGTATTCATTGACAGGTAGGACATTGCAATGTATGATTTTATATACTATACTTAGATTGGACTGAAGGCAGAGTAGTTCTAGGTTTTCTAGGTCTAGAATTTCAAGTCTAGTGGCATAAGGTATTCTGCAACAAATAGAGGAGTGGAGAACTCTTGTAAAATATTTCTGGACTTTCTCAACTGTGTTAATATCAGATACGTAATGTGGGTTCCAGACTGATCAGTTGTATTCAAGTGTTGGTCTGACAAATGTTTTGTATGCTCTCATTAGTAGTGTGGTATTACCAGAGAAAAAGCCACGTAGGATTAGGTTAACAACTCTTCATGCCTTTTTGGCTATGTAGTTAAAGTGGGCCAGCTCTTGAATCACAAGGAGCATATCTAAAATACCGCCCAATGTGTAGCTCTTGCCTTCTGAAAGCTTCCTGAATATATTTGGTGAGCACTGAAAAAAAAAAACCCAGAATGTCAATTTGATGGGCTGCCTGGTCTGATCTAGCATATTTCTTATAAATGGAGTGTTCAGTAGAAGAGTGCATAGGACACGGGTGTTAAACTCACGCCATCATGGCAGCGTCTTGTCACATATTGGGACTTTTCCCCCCTTCTCTAAACTGGGGGTGGGGGTGGGGGTGTCCAGCAAGTGATATATCTGGCCGTGGGATGGGAGTTTGGCAGCCCTGCCATAGGAGTTTCAGAAGGCAGCCCAAAGAGCCTACTGGAAGGTTTCCCAACCGTGGCAACTTGAAGATGTGTGGACTTCAACTCCCAACTTCTGGCTGGGGAATTCTGGGAAATGAAGTCCACGTATCTTCAAGTTGTCACGGTTGAGAAACATTGGTCTACAGTGTTCTTTTCCTTATAGGCATTCCTTGGCCTATGATCAAAATCGAACCCAACATATCCAAGATGAAGGTTAACTGAGTTGTGCTCCATTTTATGACCTTTTCCCCACTGTTGTTAAGCAAATCATTGCAGTTGTGGTTGTTAGGCAAATCCAGCTTCCCCCATCAACTTTGCTCATCAGAACCTATCCAGAAAGGTTACAAATGCTGATCACATGAACTCAGGACACTGCAACTATCATAAAAATGTGCCAGTTGCCAAACTCCTGAATTTTAGTCATGTGGGCATTCTGCAATGGTTGTAAGCCTAAATGTAAAAACAGGTCATAAGTCACTTTTTTCAGTGCCATCGTATATTGGAATGGTCATTAAACAAATTGTTGTAAGTCAAGGACTACCTGTACTCAAGATATCGCTGAACTGAAGCCACAACTATAGGCATCCCACGGTAAGGGATGAGGGGAATTGTAGTTCAGCAATATCTGGTTGCCCATATGTTTCCTACTGATAACTGTTCCATGGTTGGTTTGTTTTTTTGAAAGGCTTCTAAATAAGCTTGACCTGGCATAAACAGATGGCAGTTTCCCATAAGTGTCCCTGTCTGTCTCTCTGCTTCTGTTTCTGTTTCTGTTTCTCTGTGTGTGTGTGTGTGTGAGTGTGTGTGTGTGTCTGTCTGTCTGTCTGTCTGCTCTGTCTCACTGTCTCTGTCTCACTGTCTCTCTCTCTATGTCTCTGTCTCTTTCTATGTCTCTGTTTCTCTCTGCATGTCTTTCTGTCTGTCTCTCTCTGTCCATGTCTGTCTCTCTGTTTCTGTTTCTGTCTCTCTCTGTGTGTGAGTGTATGGGTGTCTGTCTGTCTCTGTCTCACTGTCTGTCTCCCTCTATGTCTCTGTTTCTCTCTGTGTGTCTTTCTGTCTGTTTCTCTATGTCTCTCTGTCCATGTGTGTCTCTCTGTTTCTGTTTCTGCCTCTCTGTGTGCGTGTCTGTCTGTCTGTCTGTCTCTGTCTCACTGTCTCTGTCTCTCTCTATGTCTCTGTTTCTCTCTATGTGTCTCACTGTCTCTGTCTCTGTCTCTCTCTGTGTCTTTCTGTCTGTTTCTCTCTGTCTCTCTGTCCATGTCTGTCTCTCTGTTTCTGTCTCTGTCTTTCTCTCTCTGTCTCTCTCTCTGTGTCTCTCTGTTTTTGTCTGTCTCTCTTTCTCTGTCTCTCTCTGTCTCTCTCTCTCTCTGTGTGTGTGATTGTGTGTGTGTGTGGTGGTGGTGGTTCAATCAACAAATAGATATATTACTATTAATATACATATTAAGAATTGTTTCAAAGAAAAAATGGTCAGATTATTGCATGCTAATTTCAGTGTTCCAAGTCAATGGTCCCCAACCTTTTTTGTACCAGGGACCAGTTTCACGCAGAAAAACTTTTTCAAGGACCAGCAAAATCAATACTTCCCCAATAGTAAAGGGCTTCTTAGCTTTAGCAATGCGGTCCACGAAGTTAGGTGCAGAAGTTAGGCGAGGGCGGAAGTGGTTGTCTTTCAAAATAAGACACCCAGAAGCAAAAACATATTTTTATATATATTTTAATCACAATTATTCATTCTTTGCGGCCCAGTACAAAATGATACAAAATGCCTCCCACGGATCAGTACCGGTCTGGAGCCCAGTGGTTGGGGACCCCTGTTCCAAGTAATGCACCCATTCAAAGCAAAACTCGGAGGCAGGTAGATTCCTGTAAGAACATGTTTATTGGATACATCATATCGGCACAGCCGGTGAAAACCAACTCTGAAAGTTCCCACGGTTTTCCCCTAATTAAAAAAGTGAAACTTCCACCCTCCCATGTGTCACCAGTCACATTATCCAATGTATGCAGCTGGCGGGCTCCTTTCCTCCTCCACAAGCCACCTGTCACAATGACCTTGGTCCCCACAGGAAAACTTTTTATTTTGACTGTTAGCTGGGCTATCTACTTCCTGTCTCCCTTCCCCCTCTCAGACTTCATGGAAACTGTGAGGCAGCACAACATGGCTTCAGCCAGGGTCGCTTCGGAGTTAATGCTTAATTGTCTCAAGGTATTTTATTTTTGTTTTTTAAAATATCATCATTCCAACTGAAGGGGGAGGCAGCAAAAGATTTGCATATGCATTAATGTAATGCAGCTCATATAATTGAGGAACAGCTTTATTTCCTCTATAATTGAGGAACAGCTTTATGAAAATGGTGCTTTTGGTGGGTGAATCATGCAGTGTGTGTATTTCATTTCAGGCAGAATGAGTCATTTTTTAATTGAAATGATGTGTCATCCCCAAACCGAGATAAAAATCCATCAGTTAAGAAAGTTATTTGCCACCTACGTAGGACCTTCTGGTCTTCTGTGCATAATATGAGCACATGGGAATGCAATCTGTTTTCTCTTCACAATGGAACAATTCTAGAGCAATAATTATCACAAGGAGGCTCACTGAAGGAATATTCCACTTGGGAAAATGAAGGTCAATTGGAATTTGACTTCAGATCTAAAAGGAATGCCTTACCTCCCAAGAGACAAATGTTATAGTCTTCTTAAACACTTGTGGGCACCATGAATAGCAGAAATAATCTACTGGCTTCTCTTTAATCCAAGATATATTATACTCAAGACATTTTCCCAATAATGATAATTATAACGCTACAGTGTGCCCCATTAAATAAATCAAGAGATCATGTGAAGTAGATTTGGGTAAAATACTTTCCCTTTTCCACACCTGGAATAATATATGTAGTTCTACTTGCCATGTTTGAAAAAAAAAAAACTTCAAGAAGCTGCACAAAAGGCAGAAGTCGGCAATCTAAATTATGATCTGGGGGCCTTGACATCTTCTTTATGAAAAATGCCTAGAATATTTGAGATTCTTTAGCTTAAGGAAAGAGATGATTAAGGCTCAGCATGACTGAAGTGTAAACAAGCTCATTTTTAATATATACATGGAATGTGGACATCACTCAAAAATCTATGAGCAGAGATTGTCCAATGAAGCTGAAAGTATTTCTTCATACAACACATAATTAAACTGTGGAATTCATGACCACAAGAAGTGGCTATGATCACTTACTGGGTTAGCTTCAAAAGGAAATTGGACAAATTCACCCAATCTATTAAGGTCTATCAGTCTTGAAAATCTAATTCCCACTGCCAAGCTGAAAATTATCTTGACATCAAACTTGCTTTCCTCATAGCCAAACTCTGTTCCCCTCTATTGGTGCTATTCCCAAACTTCTGACTTCCTTCCAAGATAATGGGTGGCAAACCTACCCACCTTTATACATATATATATTCACCCTACCTTTATGATTTTTACAACTAGTTCAAGGTGGCAAACATACCTAGTACTCCTTCCTATTCTCCACAACAACAATTCTGTGAGTTGGGTTGAGAGAGTGACTCAGAATCACCTAGCTGGCTTTCATGCTTAAAACAGAACTAGAAGACACTGTCTCCTAGTTTCTAGGTGGGTGCCTTACTTTGACGATGCTGATGTAAAAACAAAACCCCACATGGGAACAGCTAAATAAGATTTCATGGATTGGGTATGAAAAGATGGTTAAACATGGGAAGTTGACAGAAAAAGGGATTGCTAAAGCCCCTGTCACACTGCACCAACGGATGGAAAGAGGATGTAAAACGGACAAAAAAGCTTGCCATCCGTTGCTTAACGCGATGTATCCATTCTGTACTCACTGCCTCTGTTTTGCTTCCTCTCTATCCGTCCAGCATCCGTTTATTGGCATTTCATCCGCTCAGAAAGTTTTGAACTGCTCAAAACTTTTGAGGGGAAAATGTATCAGTTCGTCTGTTCTGCATCCGTTAGGCATCCGCTAGGCATCCGTTATGCATCCGTTATGCATCCGTTATATCCGCTAGGCATCCGCTGCACATCCGCGCAACTCGCATCCGCTCGGACGCAGGGAGGAAGCGGAACGGATGCAGAACGGATGCCTAGTGGATGCAGCATGGAAACAAAGCATTTAAAACGGAAAAAATGTTCGCAGGGGGGACTTATCTCGGATATTAAGGATGTCTAGAGGATGCCTAGAGGATGCAAAGGGACACATAGGGGAAAACCTATACTGCCTATAAAAAGGGGGAGCAACTCATCTGGATCTCACTTTCAGCCCAGCAGCCCAGCTGTGCAGACCTCTGCAGCCTTCATCTGACTCTTGCTCTTCCACAGCATCCAGTCATGTCCACCGTGGATCGTAACACAGTCCTTTTGGCAGCCACCATCCTTCTGCAACAGTGCGAAGCCATCTACAGGCTCTGGGAACTCTACTACGGGAAGAAAAAGAGGCGGCCAAGAAGCGTCTGGGTACGAAGATGGATCGGGAGAAGAGCAGAGTATGGACTGTACAACAAGCTGATGGTGGAGCTGAGGAACAAAGACACTCGTGCATTCCAGAACTTCATGAGGATGCCTCCAGCCATGTTTGACGAAGTTGTGCAGAGGCTGAGACCCAGGTTGACCAAGCAGAACACCAACTTCCGCCCCAGCCTGGACCCTGGGCTCAAAGTGGCACTCACTCTGCGCCACCTGGCCTCAGGGACCTCCTACAGGAGCATGCAGTACAGCTGGAGGGTGCCACACAACACCATCAGCATTGTGGTCAGAGAAGTGGTGCAGGCCATCATCGAAGAATACCTGGAGGAGCTCCTCCAGTGCCCCTCCACTGAAGAAGGCTGGAAGAAAGTTGCAGAGCAGTGGTATCAGAGGTGGAACTTCCCCCACACCGTTGGAGCCATAGATGGCAAGCATGTGGCCTGCAAAGCACCACCCAAGTCAGGGTCCACTTATTTCAACTACAAGGGCTTCTTCAGCATTGTCCTCTTCACCATGGTCAATGCTGACTACAAGTTCATGTACATCGATGCTTCAGGCAACGGGTCAGCTTCAGATGCCCAGGTATACAATGTCAGTGACCTCAAGGACGGGCTGGAACACAACCTCATTGTGGGCTTCCCAGATCCAGACCCCCTGCCCAACGACATGCAAGATGTGCCCTACTTCATCATGGGGGATGACGCCTTCTCCCTCAGAACCTACCTCATGAAGCCCTACACCTTCAGACTCCTCACCCGTGAAGAGAGGATCTTCAACTACAGGCTGTCCAGGGCAAGGCGGGTGCTGGAGAACGCCTTTGGCATCCTGGACAACAGGTTCCAGTCACTTCTCACCACCATGCAGCATCGCTCACAAACCGTCAGGAGGATCATGGAAGCTTGCTGCATCCTGCACAATCTCATGTGCACCCACTACCCAGTCTTGCAGAACAGGCTCGTGGACCTCCAACAAGGCAATGGGGACATGGAGCCTGGTGAATGGAGGCAAGGGCAAAACCTGATAGACACTTGAGGATGTGCAAGGCCCCAATAGAGCCTCATGTGAAGGGAAGAAGCAGCGCAACCTCCTGAAACACTGGTGCAACTCCCCAGCTGGAGCAGTGGAGTGTCAAGACAGGATGATTAATGGATGCTTCCTTCAGCCTGTCTCATCACACGGATGAGATTGGGCCATGTATGTTGGGTGGCCCTACAATGAACAGGGCATTTAATAAAGAGTTGTGTTTGTGTTGACATGTGTGGATGATTATTACATTATTATTGATAATAAAGGGCCATAGGTGTGGCACCTGGGAGGGTGGACCATACAGTCCCACTATGCTTGCACTGGAGGTTTATCTATCCCACAGCTATTACCCATCCCAAAGGTATCCCTGCTCATTCCACAGGTATCCCTGCCCACCCCACTGCTATCTTAACCCATCCCACAAGCATGCAAAGGCTTAAACCATTTCTAAAAGTTTCCACCAAGACTTTATTAAAAAAAAGAAATGAAGCAAGTGTGTGAATCAAAGATAGACTTTATTGAACAACAAGCTGTAAAAGAAAAATGACCCAAGTCAAGTGTCCAAATAAAGTCCACAGGTAGCCAGCCAGCCAGTCTCTGGCACTCCTCTTGGTCACTCGGAGGTGTGCCCAGTCTCAGGGGTGAAGGGTCCAGGTGCTGTGGAGGTGGCTGGTGCTGGAGTGCTGGTCTGAAGCACCACTGGGGTGCCTGGCCCCGAGAGGACAACAGGTGACAGTGTGTTGAGGAAGCTCTCAGACAGCTGGCTCAGCCCCGTGATGTTGAGAGCTCCTTCCTCCATGCCGTGTGGTGTCAGCCCCAGTACCGAGGACAGATGTAATGAGGCCGGGCTTGGCTGTGGGGTGGAGAAAGGAGCAGTGTAATGGGGCTCTCTGGTCTGCAGCTGGGTGAGGACTGGCGTTGGTGGCATCGGTGGTGTGGGTGGCATCGCTGTCGTCGGTGGCATCATTGGCGTGGGTGGCATTGGTGGCATCAGTGGAACCGGTGGCAATGATGTCACCCGATGACTCTGTGCCTGGACTGGGAAGGGCTGCTGCCTGTGCTGCTGGACCTCCTGGTAGCCGTAGCCCTGGTAGGTGAGGGGCTGTGGGAAGCCTTGGAATGGGAGGGACATCACCTGGGATGGAGGAGCAGACCTGGACTGGGTGGGAGCAGGTTCCTCTGGATCTGGAGGGTTGTGAAGCAGCTCAGTGATCCGGTCCTTCACCACCTGGTACTGGGGTTCCGCCATGTCCCTGAGGGTCTGGTTGACATAGGTGAGGAAGGGCTTGCGGTTGGAGGATGAGGAGTCGGTGTGGACCAGCTGAGAGAGGAGATCTATGCTGGTCCGGATGGTGTCCCTGATCTCCAGCAGGACAGTGTGGCTCTGCCCCTCCTGCTGTCTGGCTCTCTGCCTTTCTGTGGAGGTGGAGCTGGGGGGGTGGATGCGGGTACGGCTGTGGTGGACGCGCCGTCTCTTTTCTCCCACTGCACCAGGGAGTCCTCCACGCGCTTCACCACGGTTACAACACCTGTCCGCGGGTTCTCCGCTGTGGCACACTCCAAAGAAACCTGCCTGGAGACAGGGACTGACTCTCGGCCGGAAGAGGACTGGCTCTCAGCAGGCTGCCGGAGAGAGAGGGTAGTGAGAGGGGCTGCTGGTACTCCTCAGTCACGGATCTCACCCTCCAGGAAGCTGCACTTGCCCATGACGTAGGTCTCTCTGTCCGTCAGCTTAACCGCAGCCTGGCCAGATTTCTTGAGGTGCAGCTTCCCGTACCAGGTGTGCATGTGCTTCCATCAGCCGAGGAGCACCTCCAAAGTGTAGCCCAGGCTCTCCGCCTTCTCTCTCCAAGCAGCATGCTTCCGCTTGGTGTCCCTGTACAGTCGGTGTCCCTTCCGCCACAGATAGTCATTCTCTCTCAGCCACTCCAGCACTTCATCCTCATGTTCCTCCTCAATGAAGTATTGCCTCCTCTCCCGTTGTCGCATACGCCTCTTCCTCCCTTTGGCAGGACCAGATGGGCCCTCATCAGAGGGGCTCCCAAGTAGTAGGGGCTGCTCCTCCACATCACCAGCAGCAGCAGCACCAGCAGGATCATCATCATCATCATCATCATCACCAGCAGGATCATAATCATCATCATCATCATCAGCAGCAGCAGCAGCAGCAGCAGGATCATCATCATCATCAGCAGCAGCAGCAGCACCAGCACCAGCAGGATCATCATCAGCAGCAGCAGCACCAGCAGCACCAGCAGGACCAGGATCAGCAGCAGCAGAGTAAGCACCAGCAGCGCCAGCAAGACCAGGAGCACGAGCAGGACGAGCAGGACGAGCAAGACCAGGAGCACGAGCAGTACGAGCAGTACGAGCAAGTCCAGGAGCACGAGCAGGACCAGCAGGACCAGAAGGACCAGGAGCAGCTTCAGCAGAGTAAGCACCAGCAGAAGCACCACCACCAGGAGCAGCTTCAGCAGAGTAAGCACCAGCAGAAGCACCACCACCAGGAGCAGCTTCAGCAGAAGCTCCAGCACCAGAAGAGCGAGCCCGAGCAGCAGAAGCCCCAGCAGAAGCAGAGTCAGGGACAGGGGGCGGGAGGGTGGCCCTGTCCCTCTTGCCAGGGATGGCGGCAGGTTGCTGAGGCTTTCGCTTCTTCCCCATGGTTGTGGGGTTGCTGGCTGGCAGGGAGGCTGGCAGGCACCAAGGCTGGCACCAAGACTGGCACCAAGACTGGAACCAAAGCTGGCAGGCAGCCAGGCACGAAGGCTGGCAGGCAGCCAGGCACAAAGGCTGGCAGGAAGCCTGGCAGGAAGCCTGGCAGGAAGGCAGGCAGGCAGGCAGGCAGCAAGGCTGGCAGGCAGGCTGGCTGGCAGGGAGGCTGGAAGGCAGGCTGGCAGCAAGGCTGGCAGGCAGGCAGAGAGCAAGGCTGGCAGGGAGGCTGGCCAGGAGGCTGGGAGGCAGGCTTGGAGGCAGGCTGCCATCTGCTCCCATCCGCTTCCATCCGCTGGGCTTCCATTCCGCATCCGCTTTCCATCCGCTCTGCGTCCTCCCCGCGTCCGTTCCTTTCCGTGTTATCCACTCTGGTTATGCAAATTTTTGCCCCTTTTGAGAGCGGATAACAACGGATGGAACATTTTGCTCGTCCGTTGTGTCCTTTTTACTAATGTTTTGCATCCATTGGGCAGTGTGACAGGGCCTTAAAGACTTCTTGGGCATGCTTAATTTCAGATGGAAAAAGACCTAAAGGCTCAACATTACCTCTCTACAGTTACTTTGTCCTGGACTTCTATATTCTCTGCTGGTCAGCAACAGCCATATTTTTATTATCTTTCTATTGATCTAACAATAGCCTATTAAGTCAAGGCTCTTTCTTTGTCCTCTGTTTTCCCACCCCCACTGAAACTTACTGCTCATTCAACCCTTATATTTCCCAGTTGACACCCTTTTGGTTTCTATCCAGGCTGAGTGAAGTTTGATGATGTCATGGGAAGAAGGAATAACTCTGAGGAATAGGAAGAAAAGCCGTTACCAAGAGCAACAGTCAGATAAAAGAATTCCGAGTCTGAGACAGAACTGTAATGTGAGCAAGCATCTCAGGCAAGAAACTCTAGTTTTCATGAAAATAAGGGGGAGTAGAATGCATTTAGATTTGCATGATTCAGTTACTGTAACTTTATAATAAAAGTAGCATTAGCATTCATAACTTGGATAAAAGTCCAAGTGCTTCAATGACCCTCTAAAAGGATGCAAATTACCAGCCGTCTGCAAGGAATATAAATTCTTCCATCCCCACTATCCTGTCAGAGGTGAAGAAGCTTCTTGGATTAGAAGCAAAATGTCTTCAAAAGAAAAAATGGGAATGTCTAGTTGTCTCCTGAAAAAGCACCCTTGGGGCATTCATAATTTTGTTTTCCAAGTCTGGTCTATCTTAAAAGGTTGATAGCTCCTTTTACTTTCCCACAGCTTTGCCATTATATGGCAATGTGTTCTTTTCCCATTTTTCCCCTCCTATATCTTTAAATTGCAATGCTGCCAAGTTTAAAATGCTCAAGTTTAAATGAAAACCTTGATTGCTTCTATGATGTTGAACCATCAACTCTCCCCTGTTCCAGAGACCTACAGTGGAGCTTAGGAGCAAAGAAACAGCCAGCACAGGAGCATTACAGCAATGATGATATAATAAAAATGTCTTTCACATAATAGTGTCAAAGGAGAGAATCTGGCAAGAGCATATGATGGCATCCATCTGTTCAAACATCTGGAAAAGAAATGAGGAAGATGAGGAGACAATCCCTAAAAGGGAAGGGCAGGCACTGGAAGACCTACCCATCCAAGGGCCAGCCAAAAGGGCTTCTCTGAATGGATGTGAAGAGCAAGAAGCAAGACAAACACCAATCGGGACCTGCAGTGGCTGTTATTTGGACTCAGCATTAACCAAACTCGTGTTACCAAATCTCTGTAATCCAGTCTAGAATGATTAGGAACATCCAGAATAAATACAAACATTGTAGCTTAAGTTATCATGCAGAATTGCTAAGATAGGATACTGCATGAGTAAGACAGAGGGTGGGTGTTCTCACACAAAACCATACAATAAATCAAGGCCAGCAACCTGTCTCTCTCCCACTGCACGTTTCCAGTTTGCCCCCTTTGGAGGCTATACTGATGACATAATTGCCAACAGAACAATTTTCCATTGTTTTAGATAGGACATGAAACTCTGCCATAGCCTTACTTACTTTTTAGGCCTCCACACTACTAAAATGATCAGAATAGTCCTTGGTTCCTAAGTCCTGTAATAAGATATGATTATCTATCTATCTATCTGTCTGTCTGTCTATTATCTATCCATTCATCCATCCACCTGTCAAAATCTGTAGTATTCTGATTCTACGTAGCTTACAACAATAACAACAACAATAACAACAACAACAATAACAATAACAAAAATAATAATAATAATAATAATAATAATAATAATAATAATAATAAGATTGTCGGCATTGCCATACCTGGTGACAGCAGAATCAATGAGAAATAACTTGAAAAAATCACCAGATATCATGACATAAACCAGTGCAGGGGGTTCCAGTGGTACTCAGCATACTGGGTGCTGTGCCTAAAGACCTAGGCAAGCACTTAAAAACAGTTGGCACCAACAAAATCACCACTGGTCAGCTGCAGAAGGCCACTTTACTAGAATCTGATTGCATAATCCGCCAATACATCATACAGTCCTAAACACTTGGGAAGTGTTCAACTGGTAATTTGTGATATGAAACCCAGCATAGTTATCTCGTTTGCTGTGTACACTGTCATTTTTTGTGTCAATTATAATAAAATAAAATAAAATAAACAACTGGAGCACCACTTGAACACCATTGGCATTGACTATCAGTCAATTGCAAAAGGCAGTTTTACTCGGAACTGCATACATCCTGCAAAGATACCTTTAACATCATCAAGCATCTGCATCTACCTATGCCAGATCCTTGGAAAGGACTCAATAGATGGATAAAAATGCCACATTCAGTTTGAACATTTGATTGTGTGATGAACCAATAATAATAATGAATTATTATTTAAGTCTACACATTTATCTAAGCAATGAGTTTACAAAATACTCTATCAACTTCACACAAACAACAAATCACAGCACAAATCAATTTGTTTTGTCACTCAGTATCTAGATTTGCCTATCTCATTAAAAGATGTTTTAACCATGGTTGGTTGAATAATAGAAGGGAGATAAAAAACACAACTCCAAGAACATGTGGCTTATGAGAAAATTAGAGGCCCCTTAAGAATCTGTGCCCCACATATCCCATGCCACCACCCATAGGCATCCATAAAAAGACAATCAAGCAATACGGTCACAGCATGATGGAAAACACCATCATTTTTTATATGTGTTGTGATTCAACTAAAAGATGTGGGGTTTCTATTGTAGAATTATGGCCACCATGTTCGTTTGTTTGACATCCTTCACTCCACCAAAGATGCTCTAGGCATCATTGTCCCTGCCTCATCCTGCTGTGAAACACATATACCAATATATTTTTCTAATGAGCTATGAGAATAACTTTGGGAAGGGAAAAGAAGAGCTGCAGCCAAGACAAAGATCTGATAAGAGAAATTTGAGTCTAAAGGAAGGATGGGGATGAAGAATGTGCCTCAAAAAAAACCTCCCCTAGTTCGTTGAGAAGTAATGGCAGAAGAGCGGGAAAGTGTTTTCAGACTTGCAAAATTCTGTTACGATATCTGTACAATAAGAGCCATAATAATATGATGTCAATATTATTGACTTTCTGACTTATTATATAATAAGTCAATATGATTGACTTTCTGTCTGGACTATGCCAAAGGAGTAGCAATTTCAGAGAAAGTATGTACTATATCTAATGGAACTGGAATTGTTGTGGACACGCATTTACACTTCATAATGCAATCATTTAATTAAAATAATATTTAATGTGGGATCCCCATCATCACCCCTTTTTGAAACTTTTCAAGAAGCCTTGCCTGCTTTTGGCATAACTAGCCATTCAGGTCTGTTGATGCCTCAAAAGTTGTATGATCCTGCCTTAAGCCATGTTTCATCATGCACAGTGGCTGTTCCTACAACACACTGAGCAAAAGCTAAAAAGCTACATGAACGTGAGAGGTAAAGCAGAGATGGCTTACCAGTAGATGCCAAATATCCCACCACCACACAAAGTGGAACACACAGGGCTAACTGGAAAAAGGCCCCCACCAACTTGCAGCTCCTGGATTGTCCATGGCTACTTCTGATTTAGCTTAAAGGAAGAACAGCTATAAATAGGGACAGTGAGGAAAAATATTTAGCCCAGTATTCAGCGAAAGTGTGAAAGATATTTCTTCCTATCTACAATTTGAAAAGCATCCGTTTAAAGCAGGACCTACAATGGAGGCTTTTTAAAAAGTAAGAGGGATTTCTTCCGCAAAGGGCCAAACTTTGTCTTCAAAAGAAGAGACTAACCTCCATCTGGGCATCATCTGTGTGCATAATTTGGACATCAAAACTATTTTCACCACAGATGTTTCTTCAGACATCTGGTGACTACATCTGCTGAAGGAAATGCTGCATCTTGAAAGGATTGTATTGGTCAAACAAGAGTAATTGATTTGAATTCCTTGCAACAGGAAAAAAAACTCACTTGTTCAAGAATGCAGGCTTAAAAACCAATTGTAGTTGGCATTATTTAAAAACATTCTAAAAAAGAAGAAAGAAGAAAACAGACTAGGCACAAAGCTGTATTTTCCAAAGAAGAGGGCTTTTTTTTTCAAAGCAAATTCAGCTCAATATTTTAGAACTACTTCTGAATCATCATAAGATTTGATGATTTGCAGTGATCATATGTCCAACATTCCTCCTATAACAGACTGTCATAAATTGCAGACTACCATTACGATTCTGCTTCTACATAGCATCATGCTATGCCAAAATTAAAAAAAAATATTTAAAAGATATATAAAAGATTCAATATTTACATGCATGGTGTGTTGTGAGTTAATTTTGTGAGTTTGCTTGCAAGCAAATTTTATGTGACAGACTGAGCTAGCTGATGGCAGATAGATCTCCGAATGAATCTGTGATTCTGTGAGCAACTCAATCTGCCTGCCTGCTTTGCCTGATTTTGGGTAAAAGTTGCTCTTTTTTTTATAAAAAAGAATCAATATTTGTATAAATATTTATAATATTTACATACAAGCCATGCCCAGCCAGTCACATGACCACCAAATCCCACCCACAAATTAGGCCACACCCACAGAACCAGTTAGTGGTCCCTGGGATCTAAAATTATGAATTTGGTGGTCCCTGAGGTCCAAAAGGTTGGTGATCCCTGTTTTGGAGAATGGTCAACCTCCCTTTCTCTGTGACCACCCCTCAAATACTGGAAAACTGCTATCATGTCACTCCAAGTTCTTCTCTTTGTTAGACTAGACATACCCAGATCCTGCAACCATTGATATGATGCTTTAAACTCCAGGTCCCTAATCATCTTTCTTTCTCTTCTCTGCACCCTTTTTAGAGTGTCTACATCTTTTTTATATTGTGGTGACCAAAACTGGATGTAGTATTCTACGTGTATGGCCTTATCAGTACAGTACTATATCACTGCAGTTGTTAAGTTAGTAACATGGCTAAGTAAATCAAGTTTTCCCATTGACATTGCTTGCCAGGTCACAAAAAAATATGACCCCAGGACACAGCAACTGTCATCAATACATGCCAGATGCCAAGCATCCAAATTCTGATTATTTGTTCATGGGGATGCTGCAATGGTGGTAAGTATAAAAACAGTCACAAGTTACTTTTTGCAATGCTGTTCTAATTTGGAATGGGGGCTATACAAATGGTTGTAAGTTGAGGACTACCTGTGTATAGTTAGATCATTTAAAAAAATCATTTGAGTCCATCATGAATTTGGCTTAGCTGCATGTCCTGATTGGCCTGGTTTGAGGAAGCCTTCCAGGATAGTTGATTTCCTGATCTGGTCTATTTAGGAGTGCAGGAAGTTAGCACCGACTCCTCTCCTAGAAAATTGAAATATCCTAAGAAATATTAAAAAGGCAGAATATTTCCCATAAAAAGGGTAGAAACTCAGAAGCAGAAACTCACCTCAGAAGGAGAAGCTCACCCCCACCTTTGTTAATAGATGGACCATAAAGGCCAGGGCCAGAATATTTTACATAACAAAAATCTCCAGGTAGAGCTATAGGAATTGCCTAAAGCCCTTCTCATTACATCATCATTCAGCAAGGCTCAACCAGGCCTGGAACTCAAGTGAAGCCATGTGATCCAGACAAAGCCTACAAAGTTAGCTGAGACCCCTGCCCCTGGGAGTCTGACAACCAATGGAATATATTTCCTGCACAGGAAGAGAAAACACTAAGGTGGGGCCCAACAGAGGGTTTCTCAACATCTTGGTCCTTCCTTCTCTCTTTTCCTTCACCTTGAAGCATGTGATCATCCTTTTCACTTTGGAGCTCCAAGCCATGTGGTCCTGTCCACCATTAAACCATCTTTCCAAACAGCCTCCAGGTTTCCAGTGTCTCTTTCCCCACTTGGAATTGAACCCAGAAGGATAATTCTTCCAACAGGAGGACAGACAAATTTGAGAATGAAAGAAAGAGAGTAATAGGATCAGAGGCGGTATTCAGCAGGTTCTGAGCAGTTCTGGAGAACTGGTAGCGGAAATTTTGAGTAATTCAGAGAACCAGCAAATACCACCTCTGACTGGCCCCACCCCCATCTATTCTCTGCCTCCCAAGTCCCAGCTGATTGGCTGGCTCTTCTTTGGTTACCCTGCACAGGAGAACGGAGCTGGAAATCAGGTTAGTGAAGTGTGGAGGGAATGGGGCAGTATCCTTCCCCTGCCATGCCCACCAAATCACTCCCCTCAAGCCACACCACGCCCACCAAGCCATGCCCACAGAACCGGTAGTAAAAAATGTTGAATCCCACCACTAGATAGGATTCTCACAGCCTAAGCAATTTAATTATAGTTTGATTCTGGAACTCCTGACAAAAAGGATATGGTTTCCTGGCTAGACTCAGGCACCTCCTGAGTGGTCACTTCCAAGAGATGGGCTGCCTTTGGGCATATGCAGCGGTGTCTGCTTCGCTTCAGGAGGGGATGATTCCTCAGCCTTAAAGAAAACGGTGGTATGCCTTTTTCTTAAGAGACCATTGGTGAACCCAAACATCATGGACAGCTAGGGGATAGTATCCTCCATGGATGTTTTTCCCAGGTTTCCTTGAGATTTTTCCAAATTCCCTTGAAGAATCAAATTAAGAAGCCAAATTAAATAAGACAGAAGGAAAGCCATGGTTCCAAAACATGGTTGGGTGAGGAAGGGAGGGAGGGAGGGAGGGAGGGTGGGAACAAAAGAAGGAAGGAGAAGAAAGAGAGAGAGAGAGAGAGATTCCAGTGAATGGCTCAATTTGGGGGAGCAGGAGGAACACCTGCCTAAATCCAAACCTACCGAAGATTCCTCAAAACATATAAATTCTCTGAATTATGTTTTTTAAAAAGCATGTAGCCAAGAAAATGAAAGGCTATCAAAAGTTCTTCCAAAAGGATTTTTTTTTTTTTACAAAAAGTAAAACAAGCATCTCTTTTTTATTTCCAGTGTCAGACTGACATATGATTCCATTTTCTTTTGCTCTAGATAAAAAAATACTTTATAGCATTTTTAAAAGTTGTGGCTGCAGCTGCAGCTGCTTTGCATAGCTATCTGTTCTGCTGCTACTGTTGTTATTTTTAAAGGTGTGCAAGAGAACTGGAGACTCAGCCAGGCAACAAAAATCATGCAGAATTTTTAAGCACGATGTGGTTTCCAGATGCCCTAAAATGGTGCTTCCGAGTATAACGAGAAACACTGTTTTGTAACTAACTTTTATAACCTCTGTTTTATAACTAACTTTTATAACTTCTGTTTTATAACTAACTTTTATAACTTCTGTTTTATAACTAACTTTTATAACCATCCTGGCCAGCAAAGTTACAAAACAAATTGACTAATGCCTGGACATAGTTTGATGAACCCTATATAATTAGGGCAAAGCTGCAAATTATCACTGGAACAGTTTTTCAGCACAAGTAAGAGGAAGTGGCTTATGTGGAATAATAGACAGTGCTGCTTTGCCCCCCAGTGGCTAGTACTCAGTGAGGCCAGCAAAAGTGATGTAATGCAAAGGAGGACCAAATCCATTTATCTTTAAGAGGAGAAATGTGGGCAGGTATCTAAAATAGAACAGATAGTTACTCTGACCAATCAAAAGTTGCCTTTGCATATTCTTTCTTGATCAGAGAGTATAAGGCTTCCAGGTGAATCTTTTTCCAGCCCTAGTAGGAAAGATACCGTTTGTGGTAAGATTCCTCAGTCATCATTTGGTGTCTTGGCATTTCAAGGAGTTTTGCAAGCTGAGTTATTCTATTATAGTATTATTATGTTGTGACAAGAGGCATATGTGCTAAGTTCTTTATGTGTTGTAATTAAGCCATAACATGGTTTGTTTAATTTTGGAGTAGCATTGTGTGAACTCGGTCATTGGAACATGGTGTAGTATACAGTATTGTGTGAATCTAGCAACCACATACATCAAGGGTCTTCAAACTTGTCAAGTTTAAGACTTGTGGACTTCAACTCCCAGAATTCCTGAGCTAAGATGACTGGAGGAGGAATTCTGGGAGTTGAAATCCACAAATCTTAAAGCTGACAAGTTTGAAGACCTTTGACATACATTATGGTTAACTATTATTCTGGTTCAATATAGTGGGTAAATTAGGCTTTTTTAAAGGTTAATAAGATTAATGTAATGCACAAGAATTATTAAGCGAACTATTTGGATCTATGGGTGTTAATATTTTATTCAAACTTATGATATATTTACATATGTATTTGTGTCCCAAATTTATTAGTTTTACAAATAACTCAAGGCAACAAACATAGTCAACATATCTTTCCCCTCCTATATTCCCCACAATAACTCTGTGAGGTGAATTGGGCTGAGAAAATGTGACTGGCCCAAAGTCACCCAGCTGTCTTTCCTAGGACTTGAACTCACCTTCTCCTGCCTTCTAGCCTGATGCCTTAACTACTAGACAGAACTGGCTCTCAAGGCCTTGCTGTCTGATGAAACTTTTCATATGTTGGATAGTATTTGTTACGTTGTTTTTGTTTGAATAATTCAAATGGGCTGAATCTTTTTATAGTAGGTCGGAAGCCCTGGTTATTTTGGGAATGTCACCCTAAGTGTACAGAGTTAGAATAGCAGAGTTGTTCCGTTCGGAAAAACGCGAGGTAGACCGGGTTCCAACAACAAAGTCTTTATTAGTTGATTTACAAGTGAAAACGGAACATTGGCTCAAGCCGCGGCAGCCCTTTTATAGGGGCTTGCCTGCCGGCTTGTAGCCAATGACATTAGTTTGGTTTTGCCGCCTTTTTAGCAGCTCCTAGGATTGGTTCCTAGTGAACCAATCCCTATAGTGGCTTTCTTAGCCAATCAGAATGTGAGGTTAGGAGTCAACCACCCCTCCCCTCTTGGTTTGGTCCTTACGAGGTGACGTAGTCATGCAGGTAGGTGGGGCTTTTCCTGGTTCTATTGGACCTGCGCGGTTCATTGTTGCTGGCGACTTCGACCAGTTCGGAGGGGTTTGCTGTGTCTCCGTCTCTTCTCCGTGGAACCACCTGGAAGGGTGAGTCAGCCATTTTGCTGCCGCCTGAGTTTCTCAGGTCAGCGGTCTTGCTGCTCCCTCCTGGTTTTTCTGGGCAGGTCGAGCTGGCCTGGCTGGCCCCTTCGCTTGGATGCTTCCCACAAGTTTCCTCCAACTGTAAGTCTCTATTTTGCTCTTTTTGTTTTTTGTAATATTCTGGGTTTATTTCAAATGGTTCTTTATTGTTTCTTTGAATTCCCCCCCCCCTTGTTGGTTTGTTTTTCGTCATTTTTTATTGTTTCTGGTTGAGCGTTTGTGTTCCTTTCTATGTATCGGGAACGAAGCTGGTCTATGTGCCGCTTCCATTCCCTGCCATCGTCCACGGTTAGTCGGTAGGACCGGGGGCCTGTGATTTTGGTTATTGTGCCTGGAAGCCATAAGGGGTCCCCGGTGAAATTTTTTGCATAGACTAGGTCGCCTATTTCAAATGTTCTGGAGCGGGTGGAGGAGTCGGGGGGTCTTTCTGGTGTGTAATTTGGGTGCAATCTGTCTAGTTGTGACCTGAGTTTCCTTCCCATTAATAGTTCCACTGGGCTTTTGTTGGTAACGGTACTGGGTGTGATATGTTGGAGGGTGAATAGGCGGTTAATTCTATCCTGGATATCCCCGTTGTCCATTCTTTCTAAACCCTCCTTGGTAAACCTGACCATTCTCTCTGCTCTACCATTTGCGGCCGGGTGAGCCGGCACGGTTAGAGCATGGCGTATCCCCAGGGCGGCTAGGTGTTGTTCGAATTGGATGCTTGTCAATTGTGGCCCGTTGTCGGACACTAGGACGTCTGGTAGTCCATGGGTTACGAATAGTTTGTCAAGTTGTTTAATGACCATTTCCGTTGTCGTGGATGGCATAACTACAACTTCCAGCCAATTTGAGTATGCATCCACGACAATTAAGAAAGTATTCCCTTTGGTAGGTCCCACAAAATCAATGTGGATTTGAGACCAGGGGCCCCTTGGGGTTTCCCACTCCCTTATGGGTGCTTGTGGTGGGGAGGGTCTGATTTTTTGGCATTTGTTGCAAGAATTTACCCAGTATTTGATGTCCCTATCTATACCTGGCCACCAGACATAGCTTCTAGCAAGGCTTTTCATTTTAACAATACCAGGGTGGCCTTCGTGAAGCATACCCAGTACCCTGGTTTGTAATTTAGAAGGGATGACTACCCGATCACCCCACAATAAACAACCCTTTTGGATAGAGAGTTCAGTCTGTCTGGTCCGGAAAGGTTTAAAGTGTTCAGTTTTTTGATTTTCCGGCCAGCCTTTACCTACCCAGTTTAATATGCGGGCAGTCACTGGGTCTTTCGCTGTGGCTCTGGCGACGTCGTTGGCGGATATTGGTAGCTCGGGGCATGTCTCAATCTGTAGGGTGGTCATCGTTGGTGCCGGGTCTTCTTCCATTGTTGGTAGCAGCGATCTGCTTAATGCATCTGCATGGGAGATTTGCTTCCCGGGTCGATGCATTAATGTATACGAGTAGGCTGCCAGGAATTCCGACCATCTGGTCATTCTCGGGGACAAAATGTTCAGTGTAGGCTTGTTTCCCGCCAAAATTCCTAGTAACAGTTTATGATCCATTACTATTGAAAATGTCCTTCCATATAAATATTCGTGGAAGCGTTTTACTCCAGCGACGATTGCTAGGGCTTCTCTGTCTAGTTGACTATAGTTATGTTCTGTTTTAGACAGAGTCTTTGAATAATAGGCGATGGGTGCATCTCTTCCATCGTGGCAATTGGTGGCTCAGGATGGCACCGACTCCGAATGGCGAGGTGTCGCAGGTCACCGTCAATGGCAGTGTGTTGCTAAACTGGATAAGAACGGTGTTTGATGTTAATAATTTTTTTATTTGTTGAAAAGCTTCTTGCTCTCTATGACCCCAAGTCCAATTTGTTTTCTTATCCAGTAAACGGTGTAACGGTTCCGCTATTGTTGCTTTGTGGGGAAGGAATACGTTATAAAAGTTTATTAGTCCCAAAAATGCTTGCAACTTGGTTTTGTTTCTTGGTCCTGGTGCGTCTTTAATGGCTTTGACTTTTTTTTCAGTAGGTTGTATACCCTCTCTGTCTATTAAATAACCCAAAAATTTGACGCGATCCGTCCTTAAACAGCATTTTTCTTTCTTTACTTTCAGGCCAGATTCTCTAAATTTTGTTAGTACGTTTCTCAGTCTTTTTTCTAATTGGTTTGTATTTTGGGCCGAAATTAGGACGTCGTCAAAATATGGCATGACCCCTTGTATTCCATTCAGTAGGCGTTCCATGAGGCTTTGGAACACTCCTGGGGCCACACTTACTCCAAACTGGAGTCTGTTACACTTGAACGCTCCTTTATGGGTCACTATTGTTTGTGCTTCCGCTGTTAGGGGGTCTACTGGAAGCTGTTGGTAAGCTTGTGATAAATCTAATTTAGCGAAAACTTTTCCTCCCTCAAGTGAGTGTAACAAGTGTTGTACGACTGGCACCGGGTATGCGCTTTGTTGCAGCGCATGGTTCAGGGTAGCCTTGTAGTCACCACAGATTCGAACCGACCCATCAGGTTTAACTGGTGTTACAATAGGCGTCTCCCATCTGGCATGGTCAACAGGTTCCAAAACCCCTTGGTCAACCAATTTGTTTAGTTGTTCCTCTATTTTTGCCGTTAGTGCAAAAGGAACTCATCTGGCTTTTAAGCCTTCTAGGGGCTACCTGGGGGTCTAAGCTAAAGGAAATTGGAGTCCCCTGGTACCTGCCTAGTGAGCCGTCAAAAATGTCCTGGAATTCGTGGATCAGGTTTTCTTCCCAGTCGGTTGCGGCCACCCGGTCTACTCCAGTCATTCCGATCCCTAATGGTGCGAACCATTTGATGCCAGGAGGCTTGGGCGGTCTCGGTCAACTATTGCCAATGGCAGTACTTCATCATGGTGTTTGTAGGTGACTCGGAAATGTCCAAAACCTACCACAGGGATTCGATTCCCTTGGTAGTCTTTTAGGGTTAATTGCTGCTTCTGGAGCTTTTTTGGGTTGATGTTAGGAACTAGTTGTTTGATTTTGTCCCATGACACCATTGACAAAAAGGACCCTGAGTCTACCTCCATTTTGCAGGGGTTTCCTTCGATTTTCACTATTATTTTGACTTTCTTGCCGCTTTCTGTCTGCGCACTCCCGATAGTGAAAGTCTGGTGTGTTTTTTCCTGGTTATTGGCTCGTTTGTTTCATTGCCACTTTCTCTTGGTTTGTGGCGGAGACTTGCTGCGTCTGTTTGGGCTGTAGTTTTTTTTATTTCTGCAGACCTTCTCGATGTGCCCCCTTTTTTTACAAGCTTGGCAGATGGCATCAAGGAATCTGCAGTCGGCTCGAGGATGGTTTCCTCCGCAGCCTGCGCATTCCCGCCAATTTCTTTTTTTGTGCCCTTTTTTGTTGGCGTATAGGCGGTGCACCTCATCGTCTTCTTCTTCAGATTCTAACGTCTCGTCAAAATCTTCGTGGTATGTAGTGGTTGGAATTTGTTTCTTCCCTTTTATTAAACACATTTCGTCATTGTTCACATTCATCTGCTTCATTTTGACAGCCGATTTCTTCACGGCTTCGGTGGCTGAAGCTTCAGCGATGGCTTCGGCTACGGTTGTATTGGGTTTGTTAAGCAGTTTGCTTTGTAAGTTAGAGTCTCTTAAACCCAATACTATCCGATCTCGCATCGCTTCATCTCAGTTCAGGAACTCGCATGCTCCCCCCAGTTGTCAGAGGGCTGCCACAAAATCGGCAATAGTCTCACCTTCTTTCTGATCTCTTCGGTAAAATTCGTGTCTTATGATGAGGTTTGATACTACTGGTGTAGTGAGCCTTCAGTATTCGTTGGAGTTCGGGCCAAGTCATTTGCTTCACGTCTCTGGGCTTCGCTAATGCCTTGGCCATTTTGAAAATCGTCGGCCCACAATGCATCAAAAAGACAGCCCTCTTCCACTGGTCTGAGATCTCTTCCATCTCGTTACTTTCCAAATACATTTGGAAACGGTCTACGTAAGATTCCCAATCCTCTTCATTGGGATTGAAGGGTGTGGGCGGTGTGTTGTTTCCAGCCATCGTCTTAGCCTGGTTTATCGCTGCATGCACAGTCTCGCATTTTAGGATGATCCCACCTTCATCGCCAGTGTTCCGTTCGGAAAAACGCGAGGTAGACCAGGTTCCAACAACAAAGTCTTTATTAGTTGATTTACAAGTGAAAATGGAACATTGGCTCAAGCCGCGGCAGCCCTTTTATAGGGGCTTGCCTTCCGGCTTGTAGCCAATGACATTAGTTTGGTTTTGCCGCCTTTTTAGCGGTTCCTGGGATTGGTTCCTAGTGAACCAATCCCTATAGTGGCTTTCTTAGAATGTGAGGTTAGGAGTCAACCATTTTAATACAGTACAAGAGTAATGAATGTGTTTGTACCCTAATTGCTTTACAGTTGGAGTCACACGTGCTAAGTGATAAGCTGATTTGTTTGGTGTGATTTAGCATAGCGTCAGAAGAATAATCTGGGGTCGCAATTTGAGCTGGGGCTGTGCAAGATTAAATATAAATTAGATCTACACATCCTTGAGAAAAAAATGTTTATTCCTAAAAGCAAAACAATTTGCCTTTAGGGCCACGCTGCAGAGGAATGGGGTACAGCAGCAGATCTTTATAGGGTGTAGCTTTTCCAAGGTGAAGTATCTACGTGCTGATTCTAGGATGACACATGAGGAGTGTGTGTGTCAGTGGTGATATTCAATTTTTTTTACTACCTAGTAAAAAAGGCATGGTATGGCTTGGTGGGCATGGCTTGGTGGGCGTGGCAGGCAAAAGATACTGTAAAATCTCCATCCCCACCCCACTCCAGGGGAAGGTTACTACAAAATCCCATTCTCTCCCCACCCCACTAACCTGCTTTCCAGCTCCGTTCTCCTTGCAGGGCAGCAAAAGAAGACCCAGCTCATCAGTTGGGACTCCGATCAGTTGGGACTCAGGAGGCAGCAAATAGGTGGGGGTGGGACATACCAGAGGTGGTGTTTACTGCTTCTCCGAATTTCTCAAAATTTCCGCTTCCGGTTCTCCAGAACCTGGCAGAACTGTCTGAATACCACCTCTGGGGTGTGTGTGTGTGTGTGTGTGTGTGTGTGTGTGTGTGTGAATGGGCAGTTATTCTGGGAGACCTAATTTAACTATGTGTTTGCAGACCTTATCCTTTGATATGTGGATTTAGTCTGGATAACTTATTTGGGGGTTTGCTAATTTTAGTTGATTAACTTAGTTTCAGTGTGATTGTCAATTATTTAGTTGAAATACTGATTCTCACATCATTGTGGATTCTGTTAATATTTTAAGGGAAGATGGAAACAGAATAAAGAATAAAACAAATTTGGATATAAAACTTCTCACACAAGCCGTTTATGCTAAGTGTAATACTATTAAACCCAGATCATTGATCAACCTACTCAGTAAATTACGGCTCAGGACAATATTTGATTCCAGCATTGTATATTTTAAATCAGCACCATCATTTTCATGTATTGTAAAAGCTGGGATTATCCAGTACGTGTTTAGAAGCCAATCACTTGAGTTCTGCCCCAGGATATTTAAAATCCATAGGTTCTACTAATTAAAAAGACTAAAATTATGACATAATTTTCAACACAGCAATTTAGTTGCAGCTACTAAAGTTGCTCTGATCATCTCTTATAGTTTGTGCTTAAGTTCAAGACCACTGTGTTGTCCTACAGTAGTAATAATTTTCTGCTGTGATCCCCATGGTTTCATATCCATCTGAGTTGGATAGGCTTATGCCATCCTTAGCTAAACTAATGATAGTGCAATATAATATAATTCTTCTCAATCTTCCAAGCAGTTTCCCCACCCTATTTTCTTATATCTGTTTTCCATTCAGTGGAGAGATTAATAGCTTCTACTTTTTCACAAAGAACTTCCTGCACAATTAAAAGGCAGTTTTGGCTCCAGCATAGCCTTGCCTTCTCTCTATTCAATGCAAATGAGGACCTTTGCAATGGAGAAACTAGCTTACAAACCAACATAATCCGGTGCATGTTCCCACTACCTAATATCCATGCAAGGTACTGACACAAATTTAGGGTAATTCATTTATTTCTAATAAGCTGTAAAGCTTTTACAGTATCATTTCAATAATTTATAATATTTCTTTGAATAGTGTTAGGACTCTGGATTTGGCAGTATGGAGGTAAAAATAAATAGAACATATAAAATCAAGTTTCTGTAAACATAGACAAAAACTAAAGATTTTTTTCTAATTTTCTAGTAATACATGCAAAAGGAACTCTGCATCAAAGTAGCTCACTGGAATCTCCACTTACCAATCCATCAAATTAGTTTTAATATGGACTCCAATCTAATACCTGAAACAGGTATTCATAAGAAAATGAAAAGGTCGGGGAAGGGGTGTTTGGGAATTGCAAATGAGATTTTCCTCAATTGTTTACAAACTTTAGACCAATGGAGGGATTCAAATTTTTTTACCACCAGTTCTGTGGACGTGGTGGGCATGGCAGGGAAAGGATACTGTAAAATCTCCAGTCAGAGGTGGGATTTGCTGGTTTCTGAACTACTCAAAATTTCTGTTACCGGTTCTCCAGAACCTGGCAGAACTGTCTAAATACCACCTCTGCTTTAAATCCCAAATTGTAGGGTTCTGAACAGGGGTGCACTTTAGGCTCTTTATATCTTCTTTTTACTTTCTGCAACTAAACTTAAGTAAAATCTATATTTTTTTGTTTTTCAAGTTTGGTTTTCTTCTTAATACTAGAATACAGGAGGATCCAGTGTGTTTGAATGAAAGATCATTTAGGACAAAGTTACTAATAGCTATCTAGCTATGAGCTTTAAAGGAGGACTAGATAAAGCTATGGAGAATATGCAGCTGTCAATTATCACGAGGACAATGATCATATCGGCACTGCTCTTGGATGTCATATGCAAGTCATACTGCCATATATTTGAGGAATTATCCTGCCAATCTGGGGTTACTGAGGTAAGGGTATGTTAAAGCAGAAAGGCTTTTGACTGGAACCAAAGTAGACCTCTAATATAATTACTGATTGTTCCAAGCAAAAGCTTTTTAGATAACAAAGATTGCCATGTCTCTGAATCCATGCAAATTTGTTTGGCAGGGGAGAATCAAAAGCAAGTACCAACTATGTCCCTGATTCTCAACTTCCCAGGTAATTATTAAGGAATTCTGCAGGTAGGAAAACAAATGTTGCATGAAGCAGCCTCCATATTTTAGAGGAATTTTGCTTTTTGACTAGAAATACCACCTCTGCTTTAGATCCCAAATTGTAGGGTTTTGGACAGGAGTGCATTTTAGACTCTTTACATCTTCTTTTTACTTTCTGCAACTAAACTTAAGTAAAATCTATATTTTTTTGTTCTTCAGGTTTGGTTTTCTTCTGTCCCTAATGATGAACTGCTAAAGTTCTTGCTGTCAACTATGAGGTGGTTATATAAATGTCTCTTGGATTCAGAGGTGGTATATTCAGTAGGTTTGGAAATTTACAGTAGTTCTAAATATCACCTCTGACTGACCCCACCCCTATCTATTCACTGCCTCCTGAGTCCCAGCTGGGTCTTCTTTTGTTTCCCTGAACAGTAGGATGGAGCTGGATAGCAGGTTAGTGGGGTAGGGAGGGAATAGAGATTTTGCAGTATCCTTCCCCTGCCACTCCCACCAAGCCACACCCACCAAGCCACACCATGCCCACCAAGCCATGCCCACAGAACCGGTAGTAAAAAAATTTGAATGCCACCACTGCTTGGATTGCTTGCCTAGTCATGTGCTACTAAACCACTCATTCTGCTATGCAACAAAGAAGCAGCTCAGTAGTCCCGAAGGTGCTTTTTCAAGAGGCAAGTGGACTTTTGGTTTTTCTTTGAAGAAGTTTCGCTTCTCATCCAAGAAGCTTCTTTGCAACTCTGGCTGGGTGTTGTGAAATGGAAGGATTTAATTTTATAAATTAATTTCATAAATCCTTCCACTGCCCACCAGCCAGACAAAACCGAAGAAGCTTCTTGGATGAGAAACAAAATGTTTTCAAAGAAAAACCAGAAAGTCCACTTGCCTCTGAAAAAGCACCTTTGAGACAACCATGACCTGGATGATTGAGAAGCTACATAGACACAAGGAGCTCAGTAGTTCTTTTTTCACAATTTGTAGGATTCAGGGAGGATTGTCTCCAAAATTCAAGAATCTCCTAAAAGACAAAGAAGAATCAATGGGTATGTTACTAGTGGTATCATGTGATATTTTAATCAGATTTAGGTAATTTATTGTATTGAAGTATAGTAATACATAGTCCATCGTATGAAGTAATTATTGCCTCTAATAACTTTGATTAATAGAAAGAAAATATATCAGTTATCTCTTGAGCAATAGTTATACAAATGTTGAAATTAGTATCCTTTTTGTTTCCTTATTTTATATTTTTTCACACTGTCTTCTCATCTGCCCTCCATTTCAGTGTATTGAGCTTTTATTTTGGTATTTGATCTCTATTTCACTAAGTTCAGTCATGTTCTTATAGTCTTGTGGTTCTATTCCTCCTAATTCATAAAAAATGTGCAGCCATCCACATAAACACTTTCTCTTAATATTAGAATACAGGAGAGTATCCAGTGTGTTTGAATGAAAGATCATTCAAAATAGAGATACTAATAGCTACCTAGCTATGAGCTTTAAAGGAGGACAAGATGAAGCTATGGAGAATATGCAGCTATCAATTATGACGAGGACTAAGTTCATATCGGCACTGCTCTTGGATGTCATATGCAAGTCATACTGCCATATAGTTGAGGAATTATCCTGCCAATCTGGGGTTACTGAGGTTAGGATATGCTAAAGCAGAAAGGCTTTTGAGTAGACCTCTAATATAATTACTATTATAAGCAAAAGCTTTTTAGATAACAAAGATTGCCATGTCCCTAAATCCATGCAAATTTGTTTGGCAGGGGAGAAAAATGAATTAAAATCAAGTCCCAACGATGCCCCTGATTCTCAACTTCCCAGGTAACTATTAAGACATTCTGCAGGTAGAAAAACAAATGATGCATGAAGGAGCCTCCATATTTTAGAGGAATTTTGCTTTTTGACTGGAAAATGTACCTTTGTATAGTACAGATGTTTTATGCTTCCTTTTCATTCTTGAACTACTAATTGTTTCTTTGCAGGTCAATTGGTTCCTTTCAGGAAAGTTCTTTTTCAGGCTGCTTCATATTCAGTATTCCATTTGGCCTACAATTAATCCACATCATATTATTTGGAGTGCCCATGCCTTTTTATTATTGGTCTACCACCACCATAATAAAGATTACTTAGGCCATTTCCTCACTTATTTGCCTTACTAGCACAGTGTGTTTTTAATAATATCATATTGTAAACTACTATTCATCTACTGTTCATCAGTGTTTCTTAATCTTGGCAATTTCACAATTTATGGATTTGAACTCCCAGGATTCCCCAGCCACTATCCCCAGTACAAGTACAACCTCCCTAAATTATTTCATGTTTCTTTTCTTTTTCTTTTTCTTTTTAAATCTCTCTAGGAAAATTGGGAAAATGTATCTTATCTTGAAAGTGTTGAGGTAAACTAATGTACAATGAAATACAATTTCACTTTTTATCTCATCATTTTACCCGTAAGGCAACTAATAATCATATATAGTTAATAATTATGTCTGATCTCCTCCATACAATACATACATACATAGTTCCATCTTGGTCAGTTTGCCCATTACCATCCTGCAACCAAAATGCAGAGAAAGGCTGCCAAGTTGATGAAAAGACTGGAAACTAAGTTCTACAAGGAATGGTTGAAAGATCTAGATAGGTTTAGCTTGAAGAAAGATGAGAGGGGACATAATAACCTCTTCAGGTATGTCAAAGCTATCACATGATAGAGAGCCCATATTTATTCTCATTTGTTCCAGAAGCTGAGATTCAAATCAAGGCAGGGGAACCCTTTAAGGATGTAGAAACAGATAAGACACTTGCAAGACCTTCTTCATAGTAAGAACCATCACCCATGGAACAGATTACCCACACAGAGTAGTCCCTTCATCTTCACTGGAGATTTTCAACCAGAGGTTGAATAATTATCTGACAGGCATAGCATCATCTGCAGGGAGTTGGACTTCATGACCTCTTAGTTTCCTTCTAACTCTTTAGATTCTATAAATATGTAAACTAACTCAAAGTAAGATGAAACAAAGATCAGTAAGGTAGATAGTTAATAGAACTGTGAGGAACAGCCCTTGCCAAGGGTGATCATATCAAACTGGTTAGTAAAGAAAGCATTATCAGTTTTCATGTTCACTCTGGGTTACAGGAAAATATGGGGCACAGGAGACTTTGAATTCGGCAAACCTCTCGGGAAAGGGAGATTTGGAGCAGTCTACTTGGCCAGAGAGAAAAAGACCCACTTCATCTTGGCTTTAAAAGTCATATTCAAGTCTGTCTTGGAGAAAGCTCAGCTGGAACATCAGCTTCGAAGAGAGATAGAAATCCTAAGTCACCTCAGGTAACCCAGCTGGAATGACATGGGATGAATGTTGAGCACTTAGTTGGATTGGAATTACCCTTGTCCTAATGCCTCTTTTAGCTCTCCACTTTGGAATTGTATAATTGGAAAATAGGGATTTAGAAACAGTGACTTGAAATACAAATGTAGGCCACAGCATAATCTTTTAGCATACAGCCAAAATCCACTGCACATCATTCTTTTGGAGCAAGATAGTCAACATTCCCAAACATTGAAAAGATACACATTAAGATCTGTGCAGAATAGTTTTGACATTGCCTCAAGATCTGGTTGGTTTCTTTATTCTATCACTGCTCTGTTTCAGCGTGAAAGTTTCCATGAGTATTCAGAACAAAGCAGTATAGCTGCTCTGAAGTGAAGTGCCACTTTGCTGCTTCAACTGAAGCTTTGAAGCAAAACTTCCTTTTAAAAAATGGTACTGCATAGACTTACTGAAGATTCCAAATTCGTGCAGGCTCCATTGGCCAGGGTATTCTGGCAGGTATCAGTCCTGGAGAAGAGCCTTCTGTGCTATTACACATCACCTTTGGATTATATAGTCCTAAAATCAAAAGTAGTTTGTCCCCTTCCTTGAGTTGGGAGTGGATTTTTTTCAGATCGTCCTCTAACTTTTGTGGTCTATCCTTGGGACAGGAGTGTCTTATCAACTTTCCTTTCCAAAGTCAGTTTTCTTAAGAAGCCCTTTTGGACTACCAATAACAGTTTGTGCCTTTCTTCCCCCCACCCCTCACCTTTGGTCTCCCCAGACATCCAAACATTTTAAGAATGTATAACTACTTTCATGATCGGACAAGAATTTTTCTGATGCTAGAATATGCTCCAGGGGGAGAGCTATACAAGGAGTTACAAAAGAACCATAGATTTGATGATAATAGAACAGCCACTGTAAGTACTGCCCTGTTAGACGAATATAATCTGTCGGAACCAAGATCTAAGAAAAGAACGTGTTAAAATATATACATATTTGGATTAATTACAAGTAATCATAATATATTTGTCTGAGATAACAATAATTGCAGAACTAGATAATTGAGAGTGAGATGAGAGGTAGTGCAACCATCCCCACTCACCTTGATCTCTCACTAGCCTTCGATACCATCAACCATTTTATGCTTTTGAGTCAGCTGTAGTGGCTGGGGCTGGGTATGTACTCATGAGAAGAAAACTCCTTGGTGTGAAAGATATATGCGTAGTATCTATATTATAGCTAATGTGCTGGAAATCCTGATCTGAGATTACCAACTGCTATATTTTAACACATGATGTACCGAAACAGTATATTGAAGAAATATCTGACGCTCTGATGTACTGCCATGCTCAGAAAGTGATCCACAGAGATATCAAGCCTGAAAATCTCCTTTTAGGATTAAGAGGGGAGCTGAAGTTGGCGGATTTTGGATGGTCAGTGCATACTCTTTCACTGAGGTAGGTCACTTGCTGATGTGCATTTCTTTGTAAAGAAAAAACAAATGGGAGAAATGGCCAATAAGCAAAATTCAGAAATTCAGAAATTTTGTCAAACTGTGAAGTCTTTGCATGGTGAATTGGGGACTAGGAGAGCATTTAAAATTCTGGAGCGTAGATGAAGATCTTTTAAGATATCAGCTCTGCGCAAGTTTAGATAAACCAAATTTTATTTAAAATATGAGTATGTTGGCTGTGACAAATCAGACAATTAATCCAAATAAGAATGTTCAAACTTGTTTCCTTCTTTACTTTATCCATGCATTTGGATTAATGTCCAAGGCCCTGTTTTGCCTTCATTTCCTCCATCCCAATATGAGATACAGTTGGTAGATCAAGAGATAAAGCCAACAGATCCTTGTTGTCAACAGATTCCTGTGGACAATTGTCCACTTGGTCTCTCACAATTCAAGTTCTATTTTTGGTGGCTACATGGACACATCTGTATTGTTTTCAGTGTAATAATTAGAAAGTAGCTGTTTTCTCCAGGGATTTTTTTAATTTTTTTTTAACAACAAACATAAAACAAATATAAACATAAAGCAACAAATAAAACCATCTTTCCATTGTACAGTGTGTCGGTTGGTACATATCTTTTGTGCACAATATCAGCAGTCTCTCCCTTCTACATTTAAGTTATAATTCATATTATACATATCAACTATCCATATATTATATTGTTATTAACACTTATTAGACTTGAATTACAAATTCACATCATTCTTTTCAAGCAAATCTCAACTATTGCATGACCTAATACATAATATTATTCATTTCATTATAATCAATTATATCATTATCTTATATCATTATCTTATATTTATATTATATTTTATTTCCTTATTTTCTTATCTAGCCATTGATAAAATAAATACCAAATTTTATAATATTCTTTATCTTCTTGCTCTCTAATTGCTAATGTTATTTTACTCATTTCTGCACATTCCATTATTTTTTAAGTTACCTCCTCTTCTATTGGAATTTTTTCACTTTTCCAATTTTTAGCAAATACAGTTCTAGCTGCTGTTAATACATTTATAATCAGATATATAAATTCTTTACTATATCCTTCAGGTAAGATACCCAATAGAAATATCTGTGGTTTCAAGTTTATATGCTGTTTGGTCATTTTTTCCAGCCATGTATGATTTTTAGTCCAGTATCTCTTGCTTCCACATACGTCCACCACACGTAATAATATGATCCAGGTATCTGATGACACTTCCAACATTTCTCCTATTTATTCTTAAACATCCTTGCTATTCTTGCCTGGGGTAGATGCCTGTAAAACATCTTACACAAATTCTCTCTATATGCTGTTGACATCATGATTTTATAATTTCGAGAATATAATTTCTGCCATCTTTCTAAATCTATCCCATATCCAAAATTTCTCCTGCAAGCAATCATTGTTTCTTTTACTTGTTCTTCTTCTAATTTTACTCCAAGTAAATATCCATATAACTTTAATCACCTTCTCATCTCTGTCAAAATTCCATTTAATTCAGTAAGTTCCTTGTAAAATCCTTCTGTCCTACAATCTTTATCATAATCTAGAATTATTTGCACATATGAATACCAATTAATCTCTATTTCTTGTTCCTCTAGTTCTTGCTTAGATTTGAGTTCACCCTCTCTGTGTGGAAAATAGATGATTTATTTGTTCAAGCTGCTTGGCTCTGGTTCAGGATGCTTTACTGTTTCTGTAGCATGTTGTATTAAAACGCTGTTAACTGGCTTGAAGGATAAAATAATTTTATTAATTAAAATGTTCTTGTCCAAATAGTTTCCCAGTCATGGTAAGGTAAGAGCAGAGTTTCCAGAGATCAAATGGCATTTATATGTGTAAAATACCTGTGCTACATACAGTATTGCTAACCTTTGGCCTTTTCTGTGGGTAAAGAAATGACCAGTTATCTGGATTTTTTTCCCCAGGCTTGACCGAATCTCTGATTTCACTTGGATCTTTCTCTGAATAGTGACTGAAAAGAAATAACAAATGCAGTCATTTAAACACTATTTTTTTTCTTATTTCTCTTTTTTAAATAGGAGGACAACACTATGTGGCACCACAGATTATCTTGCCCCAGAAATGATAGAAGGAAGTCCTCATGATGAAAATGTTGATGTGTGGTGTGTTGGCATTCTTTGTTATGAGTGTCTTGCAGGATATGCACCTTTTGAAGCACCCACCCGTATGGAGACATTCAGACGGATAAAGGAGGTAGGCTCTTCCAAATCAAAAGCCTGTAAATGAGATAGTGCTTACAACAATAACTGGAAACTCATGGCCAGGTTTTATGTTTATTCATGAATGTACGTTAAAATTCAGAGGATTACACTGGGGAGGCCAGGAGGAACTCACATATGTCTTGTTCTATTCATAGGACAAAAATCCTAGAAAGAATTTAAGAAACTTTACAGTAAGATGTTTCATAACCAATTTGTTAAGTAATATTATCAGTGCTACTGTTATCTGGTTTGGTCATGAAACGCCTGCAAGAAAGTTATCAAACTCAGAGAGCAGCAAGGGTTCCATTGTTCCGCTGAGCTAAAATATTCTCTTCTCTTCTATTGGTTTACAATAAGAGTGCAAAAAAGATGATCTAAAAAAGTTACACATGGCTTGGTGTAATATCCCTTTTGTGGTCTTCAGAGCAGGTTGGATCAAAAATATAAACTCTCTTTTCTATTGATGGAGGCTGATGGATTTAACAGGAAATATGGTGATTATCTTACCCTATGAAACTTGCAAATGGGCCCTGATTGCATCCACAAATAGAGTGGCTATTGTCATGCCACCTAAAGCCTCATGTAGCGCTTGAACTGATAGTTATTACACAATAAGCAGAAAAGGCTTGTACCACAAGAAGTAGCAGCAACAGTTTGTGTCGGTCAAACAGAGTAAAAAAAAATAGATCAGTTGGAGAAGGAGGTAAATTGACATTGTGGTCCAGTTAAATTTTGCACAATATAATTGCTTTCATAACAAAATCTAACTTTTTAAAAAATTATTTTAAGGTGAATTTTAAATTTCCTCCTTGGATATCAGAGGGAGCCAAGGATCTAATTGCTAAAGTCCTTAACCGTACACCTTTTATGAGACTTCCTCTGAAAGAAATAATGGAGCATCCGTGGGTTAAGACAAAGTCAAGAAGAATTTTGCCACCTGTCTACAATGAAGTAGAAACATAAATGTTTATAGTATCTCCTAAAGGCTCTTAGCTAATTTTCTTTGCAAATCTCTCTTGTATCTCTTTAGATGACTTGCTGTTTGTCATAATAGACAGCTGTTGAATCACTATTGTAAATGTATTTCTCACATTCTTATTTAAATGACTTCTTGCTACTAATGGCAATAATATTGCATGTTTACTAGATTTGTAAAGTGAGGGTATTAGTCATTAATGTAATAAGGAAAACAAATGTATTCTTTTAAAAATAAAACATGATTCACAAGGCAATAGCAATTGGAAGAGATGGTATAGATATAGAGGGTATAATGCTGTGTTCATAACATCTTTGAATAAGAGAACCAATTGACTGTTCTCTTTGAAAATATTATGGGTAGTAGTAATGTTTGAAAAGTGAGGAGTAAACAGCAAGAAGAAACTACTAACCTTCACCAGGAAAAATACCTTTCTTTTCCTTTTTGTATGGCCTTCTGCATAAGAACAAGATCTGGCACTGTCAGATCTGTGTAGGGATTAGAGCTGATAAAAATAAAAGTGGTAAAATATCAAAGCTAATAAAAATAGTATTATAATTACTTGTTGGCTTCCCAAACTGAATTTTTATTTTTCCTGAATATTTTGAGGATGCTCAAATTACAAATACACCATATACCATTTGATTTGAAAACTACATAATCAAGCAAAAATCTCTTAAGGCACTATAATACTACTGAGTAGTTTCTAATTGATATCTAATTATGATTATAACATATTAAGTCATATTAAGTCTTGGTTTACCAAATGTATTAAGTCATTATATGCCTTGCTTATTTGTAGTTATTTTGGTGGGTAAGCCCAGACTTTATATGTATCATGATTTATGGTTTAGCATATCAACAGAATAACAGAGTTGGAAGTGACTTTGGAAGTCTTCTAGTACAATCTTCTGCTCAAGCAGGAAACCCTATAGTATACCATTTAAGACAAATGGTTGTCCAAGTTCTTCTTAAATATTTCCAGTGTTTGGAGCACCCATAACTTCTGAAGTCAAACCATTCCACTGATTAATAGTTCTCACTGTCAGGAAATTTCTCCTTAATTCTAGGTGTTGCTCTCCTTGATTAGTTTCCATCCATTGCTTCTTGTTCTGCATTAGGGTCCTTTGGAGAATAGGCTGGCCCACTTCTTCTTGGATATTGGAACACTACTGTCACTACAATACTTTACACTTTTATTGTGTAAATGCAATTAGTTATAGCTTGTTAAATAAGGCACAGTTAAGCAAACTATTAACATTTCACAAATAAAATCAAAATCTGTAACTAAAGCAGCTATAAGGAGTTTGGGATATATGTAAAAATGACATAGTTGAGGAGGAATGATGAACATAGCTTCTAGAATGCTTTCCCACCCTTTTACCAACAGTGGGTAAATAGGAGGCATCTATATTCTTCTATTCTTCTTTCGTTGTGTTTCTGCTTTCCCTTCTATTTGTGTCTTTTGCATATGTGCACTGGGAAATATGAAGTAGGCTGAATATATTCTATTCTGCAGCTGAGATTATTAAAAAAGAGGGGATGAGGTCCAGAATTTAGGAAATGGGAGCATTCCAAGCCTCTTTTCAATGGCATAGACGACAGAATTTTTTTCAAGAATGTGTTTTTCTGCATCCCCTGGCTTGATCAGAGCCATTTTCTAAATTTCAGCTTTCTTTCAATTGCCTTTCTTTTCACACCAGATTTGGTCCAATTTTGCTATTTTTAAGAGATTTATTCTGCTTTTGGACAGATAAAGTCCCAGATCCTTTGAGGCAATCCATTTCCAACATCCCGTTTGGTTGGCTATTAAATCATCTCTTTGGAATGTGGACTCTATATCTCACAAAGCAAAAAGTTGGCAGCCATGGCTTGTCATAGGTGAACTAGCTTCTGTCCCTTCTCACCTCCTTCCTCTAAAACAGTTATCTTGAGTTAACCTGCCATTACTTTCAATTCTTCAAAATGTACCTTCCTTGAATAATCAGATCAATATTTTGTTGAGCTGTATAATTTAGGTCTTATAGAAGAAGAAGAATTAATTGCTCTGATTTTGAAAAATTGGATGTACAAAAAAAGTTCCTCATTGATTTCCTTTAGCAGAGAGCTTTCCCCAGAGACACAATAGTTCCTTTATCAAATCAGAGTTTATCATGTATAAACATCCAATTCCTTTGTGGAAAAAAAGCCAGGCAAAGATGATTCTATTAAAGTATATTCTCTTTACACTAAATTGACATTGAAGAATGTGTGAGTTATCTATTCTGTGAATAACACTGATACCAAATAGCTTACTCAGTTAAAGAAAATTACTATTGTCTATCCAAAGTTCAAATCCAGACAAAGGAATTACAGAAAATACCAGCAGGTATAGAACATCTTATAGCACATAAGAAATGTCACTTAACAGAAAAATTTAGATTTTGAATCATTAGTTTTTTCGGATGCAATTCTTCGGATGCAATTATTGTAGTCAGATTGTGTTTCTTTTAAGAAGCAAGATGAACACATGGTGTTTTTTTTAACAAATTTTTATTGGTTTTAAATGAACGCATGTTTCTGAACAGTGATTGTAGCAACTCCTTAGTATTGCTCACAATGCAAAAATATCTTCCTCCTAAATGAGAAAAATATCCTGCTGTCTTTGGATATTCTGTTTCATTCGTCAGCCTTGAAATTTTTTCACATGATTCCAGGGTGCACAAGGTCTATTTTCTTTTGGATTGCTACAACTGCCTTGAGGCAGCAGAGATATTCTGTAATTATAGCCCCATTTTCCCAATTTACAAGACTGAAGTGATACCTTGGGTAAGAAAAAAAGCAAGCTTAATTGAAAAGAATGCTTTTGTGGCTCAATTTGTCTATGAGAACGCTGTGAGGAATGGCGCTCTATAAATCAAAACATCCAAATCCTCTGAGCAATTTCTTGAGGAACATTCCAGAACTCCAATCATCCCTAAAGCCATTAGCCTGCTACAACAAAAATAAATGTTTCCTGTAATCTTATCTTCCAACAAAATTATGATAAAACCAGATTTCCATGGATGAATTCTCCTTTGGCCCAGGCTACACTCCGTCTGTCCAGGAAGAACATTATCTCTAACAATGTAAGATCGGTGCCTGTAACCCCAAAGATTTTGCAATGAATAAAAGGTCAACCACCATGCAGTGTTCAGGAGTAACACCAAGGAGGGCAGCACAGCCACAGTTTATACTTGTCTGGAGGAGGGGCAGTCATCTTTTATATATTATTTTTCTTTCATTTGCTTTTTTCCCCATCTTCTTACACTTCTCTTCTTCTTTCCTCTACTTTTTACATGTTCCATACTTTGTATTAGTCTTTTCTCTTTATATTTGTGTTACTCTGATAAAATTATTGCTACATGTGTGAAAAGGTACAGTTTGAGGTCTGGATGGATAAATGCCATACCTTGTTTTGCTCTGAGATATAGTTTAAAAAGCAGTTAAGTGGCGAATATTTTCAACTTCTTACAAGAAATGCAACTTCAGCGGCAGCAACTTTCTGAAACACTAACTAGGCCAAGGCAACCCTGATTAAGCAGACTAAATAAATCATAGAAGCTGATTTGAGGAGCTATTTGCAACTTCACAGTGGTAGAGAATTACAAATATTTTGCCTGTTGCACCATGGGTAGTGAATTACATAAGGAAATGGTACATTGCAAGCTTGGTTTTGGTCCATTAAGAATAGATTTCCCCAGTTTAGTGTTTTCAGATAGGCGAGATAACAATTATGAAAAACTTTCATAAAAATTTTCTCTCATGAAAGTTTGTCCTCCTCATGTATAAGAACTACTTCTTCCCTAGTGAGTTTCCATTAAAAATAATAGTAAAAACATGGTTCCAGGAGAAAGCATATTGAGAATGTCAGCCTTTTATAGTAGGGCAGCACGGAAATGTTAGAATGGTAATAAATAAGTGCCCTTCCATTACCATCGTGGATTGATCATTTAAGCTTCAGGAGAAAAAATCTTGAAGGTAAATCTCTAGAAGAACAGAACAGGGTACTAACAGAATCTATGGAGCTTTGGGTTTCTTTAAGAGGCCAAACAAACACTTCTCATGGATGATTTGATTTTCTTGAACATTTATTTGTTAAATGGGGGTATAAAATGTGTGTATCAATGCATGTATAAAAATGATCAAAATATATTAAAAAGCAGTGCAAAAAATTAAATATTATTAAAATGAAAATATATTAACCTCAGGCATGGAGAGAGTATATCCACCTCAGTAATGCAGTCATCTGAATGTATATCCAGTTCTCTGGGACTCACAGGCCTGATGATATAACCAGATCCTGAGGATTTCCAGAACATTAACAGAGATGGAGCTCACATAACTTTGAGTGGGAGAAGAATGTTTCAGAAGGCAGGTGTCTGAGTTTTGAAGCAACACTGGGGCTTGCCAAAATACATCTAGCAGATATCAGAGATAATATAATTTTATCGTGTTCATAATGAAGCCTAAAATTCCTGGCCAGCACCTTGAATTGGACCAGGAAGCGAACCAGCAAACAATGTAGCTGAAATTGCAGAAAGTTGAACTAAATCCTTGTGTCCTTTCCAATGCCACAATGCTGACTGAGATTATTAAAGGAGTTACAGCCAACTCAGGTGGGATGCACCTAATTTGGAAAACCTGAAGAGCGTTCCTGGAATTTTAGCTGTTATTAGCATTTTTAACACGGCAATCTAGGCCTCTTTTCAAACTTCATGTTTTTTTCTTCTTCTTAGCAATTTTTTTTTAATATGACTTATTTTTTTCAGCACTAAACAATAGAGACAGCATTCTGAAAGTCCTTGAACATACTTGCAAGTTTTAAGAACCATGCAAACCCAGCTGGAAAAGAGTAATGTAACTCATGAATTTGCCACTTGTGGAATGTGCTCTAGAACCTTTTTTTTAATTGTTCAAGCTTCAAATATAATCAGTGTCTTTTTATTATTTGAACATTTGCTTTCTGATCATCACATATACCAAATGTACTTATCATTTGTTTCTGTATCCTATGAGTCTTGACTGGCCCCCACTTAATAAATGCTTTTTGCTTTGCCCAAATTAATTGGCAATTCATATTTTCAGGTGAGCAAAGCATCCCTTTGCAAAGATAAAAGTATCTCTCTCAAATTCAGGGACCATATTCATACAAGCCAAACAAAGTTTATGAGTTTCGAAGAAACATATGCACCCAAGTTGGGAAAAGCTAAAGAGTTTTCCAGATTTACTCTATGTTGAATCTTCAGGAGAAAATTTTAAAAACAAAGCCAAACTCCAACCAATTTTCAAGGTTAAAAAAAAAAGCCTCCTTGGGATTCCAAACTATTTATTTGCCTTTAATTCATGTTGTGAGCAGAACCGAAGTCATGTTGGATGGCCCATTAAATGGAATAAGGAAGTGTGTCTCAAACTCAGTAGTTCTGCTAAATAAGAAAGTGTTCCAGTTTGTGCACAAGAGAAAAAACAAGATAAGGCTAGAACAATGAGGAACTGTAATAAAGTGCTGCGATGTCAGAAACCGTGTAACTACTTTTGCTAGATAGGGAGCTAGTATGAACCTTCGAAATACATGTATCAATTTGAAAACAAAAAGAATGTGAGCCAAGCCCTCGTACGAGGGGATAAAAGGCCTTGGAAGATGAATATATAAGACTTGAAAAAGAATTACAGAAAATACCACAGAAAAAAGATATTAAATTGAAACTGGATGTAATTAAGCATAAAATGGAATTAATAGAGAAAGAAGAACTGGCACAGAAAATTAGAAATTCTAAACAGAATTATTTTGAAGACGCAAATAAACCAGGTAGATGGCTAGCATATAAACTGAGAAAGGAGAAGGAATCAAGAAAAATACTGAAACTAATAGATGATCAAGGTCAAGTTTGTTGTGGTAATAAGGAGAAAAAGGAAATTATTCGAGATTATTATGGACAACTATATAATCAAGAGAATATTGATGAGAAAAAAATTAAACAGTATTTACAGAATGTTAACTTACCGAAGATACCTAAAGAGACTGAAGAAATGTTAGAAAGCAATATAACAATGATGGAACTAAATGAAGCATTTAAAAGACAAAATAATGGGAAAGCACCAGGTCCAGATGGGCTTCCGGCAGAATTCTATAAAAAATTTCAAGAATCATTGAACACTCCATTGTTAGAAATTATGAATGAAGTTATGTTAAAAAAGATGACACCCAAAACATGGTCAGAGGCTTATATTACACTTATTTTAAAGGAAGAGGCTGACCCGTTGCAAATTAAGAACTATAGACCTATTTCCTTATTGAATGCAGATTATAAAATCTTTGCTTCAATCTTAGCAGAAAGACTGAAAAAATATTTAAATAATTTTATCCATCCAGATCAAAATGGATTTCTACCAAAGAGACAAATTAGAGACAACATGAGAGTAATTTTGGATACCTTGGAATATTATGAGGCTCATCCTGAAAAACAAATGGCTTTGATATTCCTAGATGCTCAAAAAGCATTTGACAACGTGAATTGGAGATTTATGTTATTATTATTGGAACAGATGGGCTTTGCCAGAAAATTTATTCAAGCAATAGAAGCCATATATAATAAACAGACAGCAAAGGTAATAATGGAGGGAGAATTTACAGATCTTATTAATATAAGAAGAGGTACAAGACAAGGATGTCCCCTATCTCCTTTGTTATTCGTATTAACTTTGGAAGTGTTGAATAGAAATATTAGAGATGACAAAAATATAAAAGGAATGAAAATTAAAAAGGAAGAATTTAAACTACAAGCTTTTGCTGA
>BLBF01000049.1:2700491-2727021 GCA_015471245.1 Laticauda colubrina | reverse complement strand
AAGAGCAGCCGTCCCTTCACACGCAGCCAAGCTGCACTGAAAGCCTCCAACACAAGAACAGACTGTTGCCAGCCAATCAAAGCCACAAAACAGACAGAAGAAACCAGGAACACCAATCAATCAAACTCCAAGTCCAATGAAATAGGTCCAGGCTCCCAGCCAATCAGAATGAACCAGCCTCAAATTTAAAAACCAGGAGCTGTAAGACCCACATCCATACAGAAGCCTGATGATGGCAGATGAGATTCTGCTGAAACGTTGCTACAACTTTAACAGAACTACAATGACGTGGGATAATACCCGAAGGAAGCTGAACAGCACATATATATATATATATATATACATACATACATACATACATACATACATACATATATATATATATGCTCTGTTTGTTTATGCTTCCACCTCACAATGTATATCACAGCAGTATTGTGTCTGGTTGATTGACTAAATGGCATTTTGTGGGGTCCTTGGTGTTCTCTGAGCTTGGTTTTCTTGCAGAGATTTCATTAACAAACTAGGCAACATTATCATCCCTAAGCTACAAATATTCTCTTCTATCAATACAGGTAGTTGTCAACCTTTGATCCAAAATTTATGTTGCGATATGAGACAGTTACGTTAGCTTTCTTCCTTTTTGGATCTTTTTTGCTAGTTATATGAAAAACTGCAGTTAATTAGTAACAAGATTAGGTGAATCTTTTCCGATTTATGTTGCCAGAAAGTTGCAGAAGTGATCAGGACACTGCAACCATCATAAATATGAACCATTACCAAGTGTGTCCAAATTTTGATGACCATGGAGACGCAGCAACAGTCCCAAATGTGAAAAACAATCATATTACTTTTTTCAGTTCCATTGTAACTCCAGTCACCAAACAAATGGTTGTAAGTTGAGGACTACCTGTATGGCATTTTTGTTCCTAGCTGCTGAAACAGTCTTCTCCCACCAGTTTAACATGCGCTTGAGATGCAATATACACTGCTCAAAAAAATAAAGGGAACACAAAAATAAGACATTCTAAATCTGAATGAATGAAATATTCTTATTAAATACTTTGTTCATTACATAGTTGAATGTGCTGATAACAAAAACACACAAAAACTATCAATGGAAATCAAATTTAGCAACCCATGGAGGTCAGGATTTCGAGTTACATTCAAAATTAAAGTGGAAAAAAACACTACAAGTTGATCCAACTTTGATGGAATGCCCTTAAAACAAGTCAGAATGAGGCTCAGTAGTATGTGTGGCCTCCAAGTGCCTGTATGACCTCCCTACAATACCTGGGCATACTCCTGATGAGGTGGCAGATGGTCTCCTGAGATATCTCTTCCCACACCTGGACTAAAGCATCCCCCAACTCCTGGACAGTCTGTAGTGCAATGTGGCGTTTGTGGATGGAGCGAGACATGATGTCCCAGATGTGCTCAATTGGATTCAGGTCTGGGAAACGGGCGGGCCAGTCCATAGCAGCAATGCCTTCGTCTTGCAGGAACTGCTGACACACTCCAGCCACATGAGGTCCAGCATTGTCTTGCATTAGGAGGAACCCAGAGCCAACCGCACCAGCATATGGTCTCACAAGGGGTCTGAGGATCTCATCTTGGTATCTAAGGGCAGTCAGGCTACCTCTGGCGAGCACATGGAGGGCTGTGCGGCCCCCTAAAGAAATGCCACCCCACACCATTACTGACCCACTGCCAAACCGGTCATGCTGGAGGATGTTGCAGGCAACAGAATGTTCTCCACGGCATCTCCAGACCCTGTCACATCTGTCACATGTGCTCAGTGTGAATCTGCTTTCATCTGTGAAGAGCACAGGGCGCCAGTGGTGAATTTGCCTATCTTGGTGTTCTCTGGCAAATGCCAAACTTCCTGCACAGTATTGGGCTGTCAGCACAACCCCCACCTGTGGACGTCGGAGCCTCATACCACCCTCATGGCATCTGTTGCTGACTGTTTGAGCAGCCACATGCACATTTGTGGCCCGCTGGAGGTCATTTTGCAGGGCTCTGGCAGTGCTCCTCCTGTCCCTCCTTGCACAAAGGCTGAGGTAGCGGTCCTGATGCTGGGTTGTTGCCCTCCTATGGCCTCCTCCACATGTCCTGATGTACTGGCCTGTCTCCTGGTAGCGCCTCCATGCTCTGGACACTATGCTGACAGACACAGCAAACCTTGCCACAGCTCGCATTGATGTGCCATCCTGGATGAGCTGCACTACCTGAACCACTTATGTGAGTTGTAGACTCCATCTCATGCTACCACTAGAGTGACAGCACCACCAGCATTCAAAAGTGACCAAACCATCAGCCAGAAAGCCTAGGAACTGAGAAGTGGTCTGTGGTCACCACCTGCAGAACCACTCCGTTATTGGGGATGTCTTGCTACCTGCCTATGCTTTCCACCTGTTGTCTATTCCATTTGCACAACAGCATGTAAAATTGTCAATCAGTGTTGTTACCTAAGCGGACAGTTTGATTTCACAGAAGTGTGATTGACTTGGAATTACATTGTGTTATTTCAGTGTTTCCTTTATTTTTTTGAGCAGTGTATAAGTATGTATGTTTGTGGTCCACCGCACTGAGGTTCTGAAGGCCACAAATGCTGGGGATGTTATCAATGGAAATGATGAAGTCCCAAAGGTGCTTTTTCAAGAGGTAACTGGACTTTCTGGTTTTTCTTTGAAGACGTTTCGCTTCTTATCCAAGAAACTTCTTCAGTTCTGACTGGACGGTGGGAAACGACTTCAAAGAAAAAACAAAGGAAGTCCACTTGCCTCTTGAAAAAACACCTTTGGGACAACCATGAGCTGAATGACTGAGAATCTCCATTGATGGGGAAAAAAATAACGGCCATCTTCTCTCCCCACAACTCCGGGCGTCTCTCCTCAAATTTAAGCCAGACCGTTACTTATTCGCGCAGGCGCAGCAGGGGCAGCTCTCCCAGCGGGCCGGGTAACAAAAAAAACCCAAAACGTTGATTTCAGTTCTGACGTCACCGGCCTTCAATCGAAAGCCGCCCTATCCGAGGCCTCCCTGAGGCTTGGCCTCACCCAGTTTTCTGCGGCCTCTCCTCGCGCCAACCGCGCAGGCGCCTTTGGGTCTCCGCCTCGCCCGGCTTCTTTGGAGACGTTCCCTCACCGCGAGTTCCTGGTCGGTGTCGGCGGGCTGGCGAAGGCAGCGTCTCCCCGGAGAGTTGCGAGGAAGCACCGCCACCCTTCACGATGAAGATCTGGACCTCGGAGCACACTTTCGAGTCAGTGGCTTAGGCGTCGGAGGAGCGACCGTTCCTCAGGAGGGGGGGGTCGTGTCGCCAGGGTAACGGAGGCTCCCATTCCCTCCCTGCGGGGGGAATGATGAAGGCTTGGAGGGCCCGGGGAGAGCCTTCTCCTTCTCCTGCGGCCCTCAGCTTTGGCAGCTCATTCATTCCTCCATATATATCTCTCGGCGCGGGGAAATCCGCCAGGGCTGACCTTGGCGGAGAAGGTGCGGGCTCCCCTTCCGCTTCCCAGGGCCTGGGACTACAGGGCCCATCCTCCTCCCAAGGCCGGGTGACGGGGTTCTTGGGTGTCAAAGCCACCTGCATTTGCTTGGGAGAAGACTCGGAGCCCTGCAATCTTCGGCTCCTTTTCTTTCTCGAGGTCTCCCCTTGGGCAGGGGTCTCCAACCTTGGCCACTTTAAGACTTGTGGACTTCAACTCCCAGAATTCCTCAGCCAGCAAGGCTGGCTGAGGAATTCTGGGAGTTGAAGTCCACAAGTCTTAAAGTGGCCATGGTTGGAGAACTCTGCCCTTGGGGATCTCGAAGAAGGGTCGACACCGCACCTGTCTTTGGGGAGGCCACAAAGTCACTCCCTGGGCTGAGCAAAACCTTCCCTGTCTCTTTCCCAAAGGCGGTGGCTGCTTTTGCAGAGAGCAGTGCAAGGTAGTCCTCCACTTAATGGCCACAATGGAGCCTAATCATTTCGGTTGGCGAAGCTATACAAGTGATTCTGTTGCTATTTGTGAAGTGAATTTTACCCTGCTTTGTGACCTTCCAGGCCACAGTGGTTCCACGATGAATCATGGTAGTTAAGTAAGTAACACAGTTAAGTGAATCTGGCTTTTCCTTCCTGTTGACTTGGCTTGTCAGAAGGTCCACCAAAGAGGATCACGTGATCCTTGGGACACTGCAGCCGTCATAAATATGAGCCAAGCATCCGAATTTGGATCACTTGAACTGTGGGGTTGCTGCACTGGTCATAAGTATGACAAATGGTCATAAGTCACTTTTTCAGTCACTAAATGAACTGTGGTAAGTCGAGGACTATCTTTTGACCTTGTCTTGGCATTAAGGACAAATGGTGATATGTACATACAGTATGCTTGATTATAAATGCTGTGATTGGTAAAGGGAAAGGGGGGGGGGGGAGAAAAAGCCTAAGATATGAGCTTGACTGTTTTTCACAAGTAGGAATTATATAGTACAATGCTAGTGTTTAGCTTTCAATTGTGTTTTTGTTTACAACATAATTGTGACAAAGCAGTTGTCCTAGGAAATTACAATATTACCTTCTCTCTCTTTCTCTAGGTAGGTAGGGAGGTGTGTAGACTTGAAAGGATTCCTTAGGCCACTCTAAAACCAACCCCTTGCTAGTTCTAGAATCCAAATTAAAGTATCTTGGCAAATGGCTCTGCTTGAGCATCACCTGCCATCCTCAGCAGGTTTCGAATTGTTCTTATGAAGTTTTTTCTAAACTTTCAATCAAAAACCACCTTCCCCTATAAGTTCTTTATTCCCTGGCCAGTTGTCTGGAGTAATAAAGGACAGCTCTTAACTGTGTAATCCTTCAGGTATTTAAAGACAGCTGTCATTTTCCCCAAAGCTGTCTGTTAAGATTAAACATTAATGCCGAATGTTTTACTCTTTCTTGTATCTTTTTCAGAAATTATATTGTCAAATTTATATAAATTTAAATTCCCAGCAACTCTTGGGAGTTTATAATTGTTAAAAACATATAAAACAAAAAAATACAACCCCCTCCCAAAATAGCATAAATCAAAAGAACAGTGATAGCAAAGAAAACACTCAGAGGGGAACCAGAAGAAAGAGGCATCAGTTGACCTTTCCAAAAGCCTGGTGGAAAAGTTAGGTCTTTAAGGCCTTTCAAAATACCAGTAGGTTGGGAAATGTTCAAATTTTGGGGAACCTCATGTATGTCTGGAAAACATGTACCTTGAGATCATGATTGTCCAACCTTTTAGCGTTCCTGGGCCACATTGAATAAAGAGAAATTCTCTTGGGCTACTTATAAAATATATAGTTAATGGATATAAAGAAGAAACTTCCTTTATTTTTAATATTTTTCATTATCTTGTGGGGCTGCAATATTAGCTGTCCAGGGCTGCATATGGCTCGCGAATTGGACAGCCTGCTTTAGATCATATATTGTCTGTCACTCTCTTAGTTTATAGCCTACAGCCTCTTGTTCATTGGGTCCTTTTTTTAAATAAAGAAAATGTGTTCTGTGGAGGATTTAGTTTCGTACATATTTTAATATGAACTGTTTTAGAAGTTTCTTTCTTAGGTTTGGGCACACAATGTGTTTTGTTTGTTTTATATTTCCATTCAAACATATCACACTTTCTTCAATTTTCCCCAAACAACAGCTCTCTAAGTTGTGCTGAGAGTGTGGCTGACTCCAAAGACACCCCATGAGATTCCACAGTTGAGAATGATTTTGAATCTGGATCTCTCTGGTGTCAATTGAACAGTCCTAGTCACTGTCTTATGTTTTTTCCATTATGAAATTGAAAGTGGATGCAGATCCAGGCAATTGAGCTGTAGAACCCTGTTAAGCTTTTCAGTGAAAAGTTAGAATGACTCTTCAGTGTGGGAGAGAGGCATTTTTACCCATGATGCTTCTTAATTCAGCCTACTGCAACAGGGTTTTAGAAATGCTATGTAGACTGATAGGAATCCCTGAAGGAAGGGCTAGATGTATGTTTTGGTGAAAGTATTCGTTGAATCTGAAGGTTATATATTTTGCAGGGAGAAGAGTGTTATCTTTTTCACTATACTTCTATTTATCTCTCCATACAATAGCCTATAGTTGTATATGTGAGATGATATTGGGTGAATATTAATTTTTAATAATTATTAATTTTTAACCTTTTAAACATCATTCATTCAGAATTGAAGAAGCTTCTTGGATGGGGAAGAGAAATGTCTTTTTACAAAAAACAAAATATGTCCAGTTGCCTTTTGAAAAAATACCTTTGGGTTAACCTTTTAAACATTTTTTGTTTTGCTTTGAAACGATTATGTGCAAAGTACTCAAATTCAGCTTGCTGGAGGCTTGATAATATATACCCATGTACCAAAAAACATATGGCTTGTTGTCAGACTACATTGGAGAAGATTGAGATTTTTTTAAAAAAATTGACCCATGAGGAACAAACAGCTTGCTAATCGCTGGTTGCCCATCCATGTGTCATGTAGTCTAATGAAAGATGGTCATCCTTGTATTTTTGTTTTTGCTTTATAGTCACCCCTGGAAGACTGTTACTACAGCTGCTATGCAGAAATACCCCAATCCCATGAATCCCAGCGTAGTTGGAGTTGATGTTTTGGATCGGCATGTAGACACTAAAGGAAAATTACATAGCCACCGGCTGCTGAGTACAGAATGGGGAATGCCATCCATTGTAAAATCAGTAAGTGCCAGTTAGGGCTTTCAACAGTTTTCTTGAATGCGTGTCATTTGACTTTGGTTTTACAAAATATAGCATATAGTCCACATTGTAGCATATTGCGTTACATTTTCTTTAGAATGTCTGTTATTTAACATACAAAAGGTGAATATTTCTAGAACCAAGTGGTATTCAGAATTTGAATATAGATCAAATTCTCATAGAAAGTTATTATTGCGTATTCATTTAGATTTTTTATAATAAAGGTGACTGGTACGTTGGATTGTGCAACAGCTCCTTATAGCTGATGAATAAATCCATTGTGCTTGTTACATCATAAATAACTGCATGTTACAGCAAGTTGAATTGTTTTATTGTTTTTTTTTTCCCCTCAGATTACATCCTTTATACTGTTTTGGACAGCATGAAAATTAGTTGGTCAAGTAATTTCAATTTTAGCAACATACTTAATATAAGGACAGTTTTTATACAAATGGCAACTTAAATGCAGAAAAGTTTCATAAATTGGGAAAGAAATGTTAGTTTATAGATATTTATTAATTTATATATTTCTATGTATATTTATATATTTCTATGATGTATACTAGACATATATATAACCTATTCTTTCAGAAATTTTTCTATTGTGGGTATATATCAAGCGCAGTCACACTTGTAAATGAACGATTGAATTTTGTACAATTATAAAGGATGTACACATTTGATTCACATGCTGGCTTGAAAGAGGTTCAATTAAATCAAGGGTAGAAAAGCAGGAAAATCCCATTTATATTTTAAAACAAACCTTTATGGAAGGGAAACTCGATGCAAAAATTACGAATTGTTTCTTCTTTTATTTCACGCCCCTGAAATAACATAATGTAATTCAGTTTTTGATACTATGCTTATGTCACAATGCAGCTAATGCTAAATTTTTCTTATAGCTTATTGGTGCTTGTAGAATGAGAACCTATGTTCAAGAGCACTCTATAGTTGACCCAGTTGAGAAAATAATGGAGCTCAAGTCTATTAATGTAAGTATTACACAAATGAACTTAAACATTTCTAGTAGACTTAATTCCTGTAAGTCATACTTCCAAGTATCTCTTCAGAGGTGGCAGAATGTTAGAAAGATACTCCTTCTAAAGTCCTTAGAATTTCAGATTTTTCTTAAGAAGCTATCTGTTTTGTACTTTGTGAAATTGACCGTCTTTTCTAAAATGGTATCCCCCCAAGTGAAATTGATTACTTTATGATTATAACTATAGATCATAATGCATTTGTATCATAGTCTTATGAGAAAGTACAATGAAATTTGTATCTGAGGAAGTCAGTATAATCTATGCTTATTAAATTACGCTGTCTCAAGTTAATTGTATTTACTGGATTATTTTTTCATGCTGAAGCTTAAATTAAATTTCTTATAGATTTCATTTACAAACCTGGTGTCAGTAGATGAGAGACTAATTTATAAGCCACATCCTCAAGAGCCAGAAAAGTAAGTAATGTATTTTCAGAATTTTACTCTACATATTTTTATGAAATACTTCAGCAAATCACAGATCATGTAAAAATAATCAAAATACTGCTCAACAAACTTGAACCAATAATAAAAACAAACTAAATGCAACAGATGTAATCTATGGTAATTTAATTCAAACTTAAACAAATATGAAATGCCACTTTACAATAGTAATAACCTATTTGATATTTGTGAATACAAAAAAGGAATTTTGCCCCCAAATACAATTTTCACTGATACAAGTTACAACTACAGTTGGGACCAGAATTTTGGTCATAAGTCAAAGCATCCACATGACTGCTTTGCTCACTAAGCAGAATGCAGGGGAGCATCAGAGGGTGAGGGAGATCGTAGCAGGTCTGGTGCAGGCCATTCATTAGTTCAGGGTGTGCTAGAGTGCAAAGCTGCAATCAGCCCAACTATATATAATATTAAATATTATATATTATATTTAAATATGGTCAGTTATGGTTAATTTCTATGTTTTTTTTCTTTTATGATCATATCAAAAACTATACATTTAGTTCATTTTGAGGGCTCTGCGAGCCTAAATAAGGCTTTGAGGCTTTATCTGTGACCCTAAAACTCAGGTTGTATGCTTCTATTGGGATGGATGTTTGTGACTGAGGCCACATTTAACATTTGTGCAGAGGATTGGGTCAAACACATTTCCAGAATTCAAACATAAGCAAGGATGCATGTGGAGGATATCTTGATGTTTCCCTTTCTTTTTCAATGATGGCATCCCAAGCATATATATTGAGACATATAGTTGTCTTAAGGCCACAGTTGAGTTCAAAATTTTGGTTGTTAGGTGAGTTTTGCCCAATTTTACAACCTTTCTTGTCACAATTGTTAAGTGAATCATTGTACCTATTAAGTTAGTATCATGGTTATTAAGTAAATCTGGCTTCAAGAGTTCACAAAAGGAGACCACATAACCCCAAAACATTGCAACCATCCTAAGTACATGCCAGTTGCCAAGCGCCTGAATTTTAATTATGTGATCATGTGGATGTTGCAATGGTTGTAGCAGTAGCACTTAGACTTATGTACCGCATCAAAGTGTTTTACAGCCCTCTCTAAGCAGTTTACAAATTCAGCATATTTTCCCCAACAATCTGCATCTTCATTTTACCAACCACATAAGATAGAAGGCTGAATCAACCTTTAACTGGTCAGAATCAAACTCCTGGCAGTTGGCAGAATTAGCCTGCAATGCTACATTCTAAACACTGCGCCACCACAGCTCTTGTAAATGTGAAAAACAGTCAAAAATCACTTTTCAGTGTCATTGTGACTTCAGTCACTAAACGAATGGTTATAAGTCAAGCACAATCTGTACTATATACACTGCTCAAAAAAATAAAGGGAACACAAAAATAAGACATCCTAGATCTGAATGAATGAAATATTCTTATTAAATAAGTTGTTCATTACATAGTTGAATGTGCTGATAACAAAAGCACACAAAAATTATCAATGAAATCAAATTTAGCAACCCATGGAGGTCTGGATTTCGAGTTACATTCAAAATTAAAGTGGAAAAAAACGCTACAAGTTGATCCAACTTTGATGGAAAGTCCTTAAAACAAGTCAAAATGAGGCTCAGTAGTATGTGTGGCCTCCAAGTGCCTGTATGACCTCCCTACAATGCCTGGGCATGCTCCTGATGAGGTGGCAGATGGTCTCCTGAGAGATCTCTTCCCACACCTGGACTAAAGCATCCCCCAACTCCTGGACAGTCTGTGGTGCAACGTGGCGTTTGTGGATGGAGCGAGACATGATGTCCCAGATGTGCTCAATTGGATTCAGGTCTGGGAAACACGTGGGCCAGTCCATAGCAGCAATGCCTTCGTCTTGCAGGAACTGCTGACACACTCCAGCCACATGAGGTCCAGCATTGTCTTGCATGAGGAAGAACCTAGAGCCAACCGCACCAGCATATGGTCTCACAAGGGGTCTGAGGATCTCATCTCGGTATCTAAGGGCAGTCAGGCTACCTCTGGCGAGCACATGGAGGGCTGTGCGGCCCCCTAAAGAAATGCCACCCCACACCATTACTGACCCACTGCCAAACCGGTCATGCTGGAGGATGTTGCAGGCAGCAGAACGTTCTCCGCGGCATCTCCAGACCCTGTCACGTCTGTCACGTGTGCTCAGTGTGAATCTGCTTTCATCTGTGAAGAGCACAGGGCGCCAGTGGCAAATTTGCCAATCTTGGTGTTCTCTGGCAAATGCCAAACATCCTGCACGGTCTTGGGCTGTAAGCACAACCCCCACGGATGTTGGGCCCTCATACTACTTTCATAGAGTCTGTTTCTGACCTTTTGAGCAGCCACATGCACATTTGTGGCTCGCTGGAGGTCATTTTACAGGGCTCTGGCAGTGCTCCTCCTGTCCCTCCTTTCAGAAAGGTGGGAGGTTGTGGTCCTGATGCTGGGTTGTTGCCCTCCTATGGCCTCCTCCACGTCTCCTGATGTACTGGCCTGTCTCCTGGTAGCACCTCCCTGCTCTGGACACTACACTGACAGACACAGCAAACCTTCTTGCCACAGCTCGCACTGATGTGCCATCTTGGATGAGCTGCACTACCTGAGCCACTTGTGTGGATTGTAGACTCCGTCTCATGCTCCCACTAGAGTGAAAGCACTGCCAGCATTCAAAAGTGACCAAACCATCAGCCAGAAAGCCTAGGAACTGAGAAGTCGTCTGTGGTCACCACCTGCAGAACCACTCCTTTATTGGGGATGTCTTGCTACCTGCCTATGCTTTCCACCTGTTGTCTATTCCATTTGCACAAGAGCATGTGAAATTGATTGTCAATCAGTGTTGCTACCTAAATGGACAGTTTGATTTCACAGAAGTGTGACTGACTTGGAGTTACATTGTGTTGTTTAAGTGTTCCCTTTATTTTTTTGAGCAGTGTATTATTAAGGCACAAAACAGTACTCTCTTCAGTAACCTTTGTCAGAAGGAATTCCAAGAGCCATCCACGCAAACACAGAGATGCATATGCACACCTTAGCGTTTAAAACAATTCTGAGATTATTGGTTACCCATTCCCTACTAGCTTTGTTTATCTGTGAACACTCTATCCCTATGGAAGAACAAAAGTAGCTTCTGATTACTTTTTGAGAAATTGGTGAACTATTGCTAATTTTTTTCCATAGAACTATTTTGACTCAAGAAGCAACCATCTGTGTAAAAGGAGTTAGTCTCAGCAGTTACTTGGAAGGACTAATGGAAAACACAATTTCTTCTAATGCCAAAAAAGTACGTATTGCCAACTTATTTTGAGAAGACGGGAGAGAATAGTGGATGAGTTGAGATGGAATGAAAATATGAGATGATTAATGGCTGTGTTATATTTTATAAATATTACCTACTTCAAACTTAAGGATACCCTGAATGATTTCTTCCCTCTTCCATTTGTTAGTAGGGAAAATAAATAAAAGTAATTCACCTGTGAGATTAAATTAGATTTATTTTCAAAAAGGAAGACAAACATATGTGTCCCTGGATACATATTGCAGGACCAATCTGGGTTTAGTCTTCGAGCTTTCGGACTTGTGCTGGAGCTCATCCTCTAAACTCTAATAAGAGACATACCCTGAGAATGGGCTCCAGCATGAGTCCGAAAGCTCAGATGATAATACCTCTGATCCCACTGACTAACCCAGATTGGATCCTGCAACAGATTTTTTTTACTGTGAATTTGTTTTGATAATGTATTACTTTTAGCCATTTAATCAATGTTTATAAGAATTGAAAAGATAACAATGTTGATCATATAGATGACAAGCATAACAAAAATATTCTGAAGAATTATATTTATCTCCAGCCACCTTGAGAAGTGTTGAGGTAGAAAACTGGATCTTTTCTTAATTCAAGCATTACAATCAAAATTAATGATGTCATACCAGAAACATCCTTGCAAAAGTTAACAGAGATTCTGTTCTGACTTATAAGCTTCACAAAATCACAAAGCAGACTCCTTGTCCCAATAAAACCTCTTTTTATTAGGCTAATGTGAATTCTTTTCATTCACATCCAGCAAAGTCCCAGCAAAACAGTCTTTCAAGAGTGATTTACAACTATAGACTTTATCAGGCTTGGAAAGTTGCCAGGTTGAAAGCTTCCAAGCATAGCGCTTTACCAGAAAATACTTGGCAAGGAGTCACAAATCTTCACCCTAATTAAATGAACTAATTGTCTCCTGCAAACACTACTCCCCTTTCGCTCTTCTTTATTCCTTATGGGAGGCGCCATTCATCATCCACCTGTGCCTTTACTTCCAAGTCAACCCTTGTTCCTTAACTGTTCCCTTCTCCTGGCAGCTCTGAGCATGCGCACGTTGGGAACAGGCTCCATCTGTTCTTCTTTCCCATTGATCTCCAACTCCAAAGACAGCTAATAACTGTCAGATGGCCCTGGCCCCATCTCTGTCTCGGACGCAGAGCATGTAATCAGAGCCTTCCCCAGACTCCAGGACTGGCCCATGTTCCTCCCCAACCTCCTCACCGTCCGAGTCTGCTGCCAGCTCTGCTGGCCGCTGGCTGGTCCCTGTCTGGCCCACAGTGGTGAGTGCAGGCAGGGCAGCTGCAACGGGGATGGAACAATGGCAGCAGAGGGCAGAGCAGCAGCCCTCCACAACAATTCCCATTTCTCATGTGGCCCCTTGGGGAAATTCATTGCCTACTCCCGTTTAAGAGGCAAGAGAACCGAAGAAGCTTTTGTGGCCTAGTGAAATTTTTCACAATTTTAGATTCTTCTTTCATATTATATTATCTATATCAGCTGCCTCTAGTTTGAACATATTATATTATCTATTTAAGCTGCCTCTATTTAGTTTGAACTAAATATGTGATATTTAGTTGATATGTGATAAATATGTGATATTTGAATATATGTGATATCTTTTGGGGGAGGTCAGTTTTCCCTTTCAGTTTTACATTTACAATGGGTAGCTTTTCCTTTGGGTTGATCTGTTTTTCCATGACTCTGCATGTTTTCCTTCTTCTGAGTCAAGGTATTCACACCATGATTAAAATGTATCACAATAAAAACAAAAGGTAGCTGCCAATAGATAATATAAATGCTTCCAAAAGGCTGAGCAAACAGCATTTAAAAAAAAAACAATGGCCATCACACACACAAAAAGTCTTATTCTTAATTCAACGCAGAGACTTTACACCCTTTCACCTAGTGGTTCTAAATGTTAAAGTAATACCAATATAATTCATATTTATGATCAGTCTCCCTTCTGTAAATCACTATGACCTCTGAGATACTTGGACTTGTTTCAATAAAGAATGTGTGTCTTCAACAGGGACGTGAAGCATTGGAATGGGTAATCAGCAAACTTAATGCCGAAATAGAAGAATTCACTTCTTCAGCAAGAGGAAATATGAGATCTCCAATGGCAGCAGCCGCCTTTGTGGAAGAATAGTATAGAAACTACACCAAGTTGTTAGGCCTAACAATTTGAAAGGAACACTTTCAGGCTTCCTTGAAGCTGGAAATATTTATTCTTATACCTATTTAAAAAATAGATCTGTAGTTTAGATTTTTAAATTAAAATTTTGGAGAGAACTTGATAAATCTGTACATGAAGGTAAGACGTATGGCTTTCTGTTGAATTGTACATTCCTTAAACTGGAATGCAGGCATTCAAGACAGTTCATGTGTTTGCAGAATATATTCTGGGCACAAGATATTGAGCAGTTTGTTACAGGGTTCGGCTTTGAAGAACAAACACTATTACTTGAAATAGGATCTAAAGTGTTTTTTTATAGGCTGTTTTCATAAAAGTTACCATTTGCTAACCTGAGGAGTTTGATATTTAACGTTTATGTTTACAGAAGTTCCACCATTTTGAAAACTATTCTGAATGGGGCAGAAATCGCATGCTATATAAATGAACTAAAAGTGGCTTACAATTTCAGTTTTTCAAAGTCTCTAATTGATAAGATAGTTAAATTGTTGAACAATGCAACTTGTTCAACTTAATTCATTTTGGTCCCACATTTTCTAAGAATCAGAAATTGTATAATATCTACATTCTATAGGTAGAAATCACTCCTCCCTTTTAAAATGCATAATCATGATTTATGTACTCCAGACAACTGAAGTCTCTTAAATTATACTTTGTTGTTTCTCTTTACATATACACACGTAAACAGAATTTGTTTTGTTCCTTACTATATATCCATACTGCCCTACCTTCTATCTAGAGAAGTCTAGGAACTTCAGAACAAATATATCTAAATTCCATAAGTAAAAAAATAGTTCCCTTACAATTTCAAAGTAGTCCTTTCTTCACAGAGGAGTATTTATATAATCAAAAACTGGAAAACTCAAAAGGCTTTTATGTCTGTGATACAGGTACAATGTAAAATTTAAGTGCCCTTGATGAGCAGGACAATAGTAGAACTCTGGTATCTGTCATAAATGGCAAGAACTAATGAGTTCTAGACATATCTTAATTTCTGAATTCTGATACCTTTAATAGTCTCATCTATGGTATTTAATATTTTGTTCTTAAGAATGTCTGTAAATACTGTAATATGGACCTGAAGCTAGTTTTAAAAGTTCATATTTCAGTAGAAGGTACTGATTCCTGTGAGGTGAGGTGTGGTTGCAAACATTTACCAATGCATTTAAATGTTAAATATTTTTCTACTGGGTTATGTTTTGTCTTTTTCATTTTAAAAAACTTCAAAAACATTTTATAGAAACAATTTTATTAAAAAAGTTAATGTTTGATTCTCTAATCTCTGTTTTAATTCAGTGTCAAATACTCCTCCTTGAGTAATGAATGGCAGCAGCCCAGGTTGACCATGGTGAATGGGGAGAAGGTCTCATTCAGACAATAGAAACAAACTGAATCCAAAGGGGTGGGTGTACGTGGGAAGGATCTGTCTTGGCCAGAAGCTTTAATACATTTAAGAAAGTCAAAGCGGCAGCCTGTGGCTACTTTTTGCCGAAGTTCTACATATATTCAATTTCCTTTTTAAATTGTGTATGACTTGCTTTTCTTTGTTTTTCCCAATCAGCCCTTTTTATTTTTTCCCCGAATCCTCTAGCAGTATTAGGGACATTAAAGTGTAGTTTGTTTGGCTCCATATGATAGCTCCACAACTGGCTGGCTACTCACATTCTGAGAATCTGTATTCATGGCTCTGCACTGAGTAGTCATTGATTCATTCATTCATTCTTTCAGTTTATATGGCCACTCATCTCAAGTTGTATGCCTTTGGGCACTGGGCAGTTAACAATAGTTAAAAGCAACATAAACAAACTCTCCTGTAACAAATTAACAGTCATTGTATGGACTCAGATACACATTCTGATCCCTAGGCCTCTTGATTAATTGGATTTATAGACCAATTTCATTTTGTGCAACCCAGGGCAGCATATATAATGCTCTCTCCTATTTTCACCATCACAGTATCCCTGTAAGACACTTTCATCTAAGACTGACAGAAATTCCAATCTCAACTTAGGTTATAGGTCTAGGACTATCTGTAAAACTCTCAGTCCCCCAATTTCTAGTCTGCCACCTTAACCAAGCTGGCTTTTAATTTGGAATTTGGAAAGGAAATTATTTCAATGTAAAGAAAACTGAGGGAAGAGGTGTGTCAATGTGTTATAGAGAAAATATCACCATGGAAATTAACACCAGAAATAATGAATATAAGTTTCAGGTATCTACATTTATTTAAATAGGTAAAAATATCCTTACAGTAAGACCTGGACAATAGTGGAACAGTTTACCTACAATTGTGCATTTTCCACATCTGGAGTGACTGGATGTCCCACCTCGTTAATTTAATTTTCCTGAATACTTACAGAGGTTTTCTGGTTCCATCCAACTTTATAATTCAACAATTATATGATTTTCTTAAATCTGGAGAAAAGAGTAGCTTTGGAGAAGTATCTTCTGCTACAGAGAGGAGGTTTGACAGAATGCCTTGTTAATCTAAATCAGTGCTTCCCAATTTTTTTTACTATCCAAAACCAATTATCAGAAAGCTGCTTTTACCCAATGTAGGCAAAACACCTTATTGTTTAAATGGAAATTTTAAAAAGTCCCCGTTATGATTGGGTAATGGGTTCCTGTACTGTTTTCCAAAGGAAAAAAACACCCAATTTTGGATAATTTACTTGGGTTGGGAAGCACTGCTATAAGTCAAACAGAATGTTCAGGCATAAATATATCTACTAGGATCCCAAATAGTTATTCAGTTGTCATGGAAAAAAAGACAACTCCACTGAAATGAAAACCATAGCAATGGAGAGTTTTTCTTTTTAAAAAAAAAAAAAAAGATATGCAGAGATCACTGGTCCCCACCAAAACAAGCTGAGAGCCCTCAGTTTGGGTCAGTAAGGATTACAGGTAGTCCTCAATTTACGAACACAATTGAGCCCAAAATTTATGTTGCTGGGAAATTTGTTGAGTGAGTTTTGCCCCATTTTACCACTTTTCTTGCCACATTTGTAAAGTGAATCACTGAAGTTGTTAAATTAGCAACACAGTTGTTAAGCTTCTCCATTGATTTTGCTTGTCAGAAGGTCACAAAGGTAATCACATGATCCCAAGACACTGTAAGCATCCTAAATATGAACCAGTTACCAGGCATCCAAATCATATGACTATGGGGATGTTGCAATGGTCATAAGTGTGACAAAGGGTCATATGTCACTTCTAAGTGCCATTGTAACTTTGAAAAGTCACTAAGCGAGCTGTTGTAAGTGGAGGACTACTTGTATTCGGAAGCAGAGAAAATGTGCTAATCGGCACTGCACAATTACATAGTGCAGTCCCAATTTTACATCACCAGTGAGGAAAATACATGGAGCCAGATCTTAAAGTTTTGAAAGCGGTGTAACTGGGCCTGTCACTTCAGCTAACACTCGTCAAGTAATGAAACATCTGCATGCAAGCCATCAAGCTACAACAGCACCAAGGACAATCTCTCATCCCAATTTGCCCACAGGGCTGGTGTTGCTGAAGAAATAGCACAATGAAGGAATATTAAGGTAGTAAGCTCTATACCCATGCTTCATTACGAGGCTTAGTTTTGAGGGAGGAAAATAAGGGGGGGGGGGGGAGAAATTGCTATTGTCCTGTCAGTATGTGAGAGTTGAGGGCTGTTTGAAAAGTGAAACAATATTTGTTGTGTGAGCAAGGAGACAGAAAGGAGCCTGGGCGTGGCTTCGCTCAACTGTTCTGCACTAAAACTGGTTGCTGCTGTGAAACTAAAAACTGAAACTCCTCTCCTGCTTGTGTTTTGCATTTGAAACAGATTTCTTTTCAGGTAGGGAGGGTGGAGTAGAACTCCTTAGCATCAGCATGTTAATAATGTATCTATTGTGTGCTCTTGTGTTGTTATGGTTGAAGCTGAAGCATTCATTGACAGGTAAGTCATTGCAATGTATGATTTTATATACTAAACTGAGATCGGACCAAAGACGGCGTAATTCAAGGTTTTCTAGGTCGAGAATTTCGAATCTGGTGGCATAAGGTATTCTGCAACGAGTAGAGGAGTGGAGAACTCTTCTTATGAAATATTTCTGGACTTTCTCAACTGTGTTAATTATCAGATATGTAATGTGGGTTCCAGACTGATGAGCTGTATTCGAGTATTGGTCGAGCAAATGTTTGGTATGCTCTAGTTAGTAGTGTGATATTACCAGAAAATAAGCTACATAGGATTAGGTTAACAACTCTTAATGCCTTCTTGGCTATGTAGTAACTGTGGGCTCTAGCACTTAGATCATTAGAGATGAGTATTCCAAGGTCCTTTACAGAGCTTGGATCATCAACAAGGTCTTGACTATTCAGCTTGTATTTTATTTTCTGATTTTTTTTTTGCCAATATGTAAGACAGAGCATTTATTTGTTGAGATTTGAAGATGCCATTTGTTTGACCATTCTGATACATAATTAAGATCTTTCTGAAGGGTAGCAGTATTGTCTGTGGTATTGAACAGCTTTACATCATCAGCGAAGAGTTGCTCTTAAGATGATCATACTTGAGGGCGCTCCCTCCGCCTCTTCACTTTTAACCTGCGATTTTAATTTCGCTTTTAATTGCTTTTTAATTCTGTTTTCTACATCGCGTTACGCTTTTTATTTCTAAAACCGTCGCTCAGATAAAGATGGGTGGTGTCGAAATTTGATAACTTTGATTAATAAAAGATGTAAAACACGTTAAGAAAAATAAATCATTGCAACAAATACGAAACGAAGCCACCGCCACCAACAACTCAGCATTTCCAAATTCTGCGGCGCTGCGATTCCCCAGAGGGGAATAGGCCACGTGGGCGAAATTCTTCGATTCCTCCAGTCCAAGGGCCCCTTTAAGACTTGTGGACTTCAACTCCCAGAATTCCTCAGCCAACTTCGCTCCGGAGGATAGGTTTTACGCTCATCGAAGCACGCAACCAATGAAAATAGCCGAACCGTCAATAGCCCGTCAGTCGAACGGGGTATCGATGCGACGTGAGTTTTGATTGGTCGACCTGGTTTTCATTTCCGGGTCTTTCAGTGCTTCCGGGTTAGACTCCGGCGAAGCAGCCTCCCGCTGTTTGACTGGGCGACCTTGCGGCCCTTGGGCGGGCGATTTCCTCGACCAAGCAAGTAGCCGTCATGGTGTCTTACTGGAGGCAAGCGGGGCTCAGGTAGGTGGGCGGCTGGAGGGGGAAGCCCCGACCTCCGCGCCCTCAGAATACCCTCGCTTTCCCGCCCCAGACTCGTCTTGTGAAGCCGTCGATCCCCTGGTGTTCGGGCGCCTTAGATGGAAAGCTCTCGTAAAGCTTCCCTAGTTCCCCTCCATCTTCAAATTAAATCCTTTTTTTAATTTTAATTTTTTAAATCCTTTTAATCCTCAGTTCCGGTGACCTAGAGGTGGAGCTCTCGCCTCTCACCATCAGGAGGTTGTAAGTTCGACCCTAGGTAGAGGCTAATAGTTGGAAGAGACACTCTCTGCTGCTCGAGCAGGGGGTTGGACTAGATGACCTCCAAGCTGTCCCTTCCAACTCTGTAATTCTATTATTCTAGAAAAGGAAGGGGGAGGGGAACCCCAATAAAATCTCATTCCCAGACGGAGATACCTGTCATCGATCAAGGATGAGGACCCAGATTGTTGGGGGCAATATGCTGACTCTATAAACAGCTTAGAAAGGGCTGTAAAGTACTGTAAAGACTGATATACCTAAGTCTAAGTGCTATCACTATTGTCATTTTGCCCATTGTTTATCCACTACAGCAAGGGTCTCCAACCTTGGCAACTTTAAGACTTGTGGACTTCAACTCCCAGAATTCACCTACAATGGAATTAATGTGAAATTAAGTAACTAATTCCCAATTAATTATTAATTAACAATAGAACCTCCACCCATAATAGAATTCCCTATGCCTAGGGGCTCGAACTTTTGGGCCTGAACAATCTAGAACTGCACCCCTGCGGTCCGATCTATTGCCTGCTATAACATCTTGCCTGTCAACGACTTCTTCAGCTTCAATCACAATAATACACGGGCAAACAACCAATACAAACTCAAGGTAAACCGCTCCAAACTCAATTGCAGAAAATATGACTTCAGCAGCAGAGTGGTCAACGCTCTGGAACACCCTACCCGACTCCAATGTTACAGCCTCAAACCCTAACAGCTTCAACCTCAAACTGTCTCTTGTGGATCTCACCCCATTCTTAAGAGGTCCTTAAAGGGGGAGTGCATAAGCGCACCAGTGTGCCGACTGTCCCTGTCTTACTGTCCCCATTTATCTGTACTGTTCATGTTTTTATACCTATACTTGTTATCTTGTACATGTTTGACAAACAAATAAATTCTGGGAGTTGTCTTAAAGTGGCCCAGGTTTGGAGACCCTTGCACTGCAGGATGAAGGCCTCTTCTGCATGTTTCCAACCCACATGATCCTGAGCTTTCTTTTGCCAATTGGGCACTCAATATTTGCTGATCTCATTGATCCATCTTGTTTTAGGACTCTTTCATGGATCCTTTTGGTCAAGTGGGATCTATTCTACGACTGCCCTTGGTCCACCAGCCATCTATTGTTCTTGTCATATGACTAACCCATTTCCATTCCCATTGTTTTACTCTCTTGATGATATATACTTTAATTTGTTCCCTAATCCATGTGTTGCTGGTCTTTCTATCTTGTCTTGTCATACCTAGCATGTATCTTTCCATGGCTCTTTGCGCCATTTGTAGCTTTTGTATCATTTGTGAAATTAGTGTCCACTAGGTGTAGGTAATAAGGGACAGTGGCTAAGATGCTGAGCTTGTCGATCAGAAAGGTTGGCAGTTCGATGGTTCAAATCCCTAGCGCCGCGTAATGGAGTGAGCTCCTGTAACTTGTCCCAGCTTCTGCCAACCTAGCAGTTCGAAAGCATGTAAAAGTGCAAGTAGAAAAATAGGGACCCCTTTGGCGGGAAGGTAACAGTGTTCCGTGCACCTTCGGTGTTTAGTCATGCCAGCCGCATACCCACAGAGACATCTTCAGACAGCGCTGGCTCTTTGGCTTTGTAACGGAGATGAGCACCACCCCCAGAGAACAGCTAGCAAGAATGTGCGAGGGGAACCTTTACCATTTTAGGTGTAGGTATGAGTTGGTAGCACACACTGATTGAAAACTTTTCTCGACAGGCATGGGGGGAGGTTGCAAAATACTTCTTCAAGACAAGCTGAGAAAAAGCTAGGTGATGATGCATCAAGGGTGTGAAAAATGGAAAAAAAACCCACTATCGCTTATAGACAGTTGTAAGGGTAACCAGTAACACCTGAAGATAAAAGCTGTCAATTTAGAGGGCTTTAACGGGATTAACATTTAGAGGAGAGTTGTCAATGGCCATTTTTCAGTTGACTTCAGTATCACCTTCAGAATGTGCCTCTGAATAAATGTCTGAGACACTATTTTATTAGAAGTCCTGATTTATAATCAGTTTTCCAGGGTGCTTTTCTAATTTTCCATAGCTGTTAACTTCAGGAGATGGATATTCTTTTGATCCGTATTGTTTTTTTCTTTCAGCTACATCCGCTACTCTCAGATCTGTGCAAAAGCAGTAAGAGCAGCCCTGAAACCTCAGTTTAAAACAGAGGCAGAGAAAGCAGCTGGAAGCCATATAAAAATTATAAAACCCAAAAAAGAATGACACAAGTAAGTAAAGAAGTTCTAGAGATTTCTGTTTCCCTCAGATCTGTGTACAGTTTTACAGCATTAAACTGTATCTTGTCTTACTCAGTTTATGCAGATTATGCAGCCATAAAAATTGTGATTTAATTGGTTATTACGAATTGGTTTTTGATGAGTCCAGATATTTCGTTCAAAGTTCCAACAAGAAATGTATTATGATTACCTGTAATTACTTAGTGAGCTTTCTTTACTCCATTACATCAGCCCATCCCACCCAGGCAGGCAAAGAATTCCGACTGGCGGGGCATAGGAAGGGAGCCTTCTCTGCTGTTGCTCCTGTCCTTTGGAACTTGCTCCCCTCATTTCTGCTGGAGGTGAGACTGATTCCCACTTTCCCAGCCTTTTGAAAATATTTAAAGTCCTTGTCATTGCACATCATACAGTGAAATTAGATACCATCTTCAGTGTACTATAACTGTGAGGCTAGTGTTCTGAAGGCTGATCCCCTCACTTTTTACTCACCTTTTACTTTACTTTACTTTTAATGGTAAACTTTAAACTATTCTTGCCTCACTTTTAAATTTTCTATGTTTTTAACATTTTATGCCACTCAGTTTCTCTCTGTGAGGGAGGTGGATGGTTTCTAAATAGATGGATGAGAGACGAGAGTACTGAATGGATATGGTTGCAAGGAACAGAACTGGATGGGCAGAAACCATTTTACTTATCCTTCTGTTAGGCTATTCCAATGAATTTTGCCTTCTCAGACAATAGCCAAGATTTTCTTGTTTTATATACAAAAACCAACTGAAGTGGAACTTCCAGCACTAGAAATAGCTAGCATGCTAAGGTAGAGAGAAGCTTTGTGCAGTTCTGTCTTATCCAAGTTTTTCACAATGCCTCATCCTACATCTGTCGCCTTATTCAGCTTCAGTATAGGTCTGTCCCTATGACAGTAAGACTCCCAGTGCTGAAAACAATTGCTAAGCAAATACATCAAAAGAAGATGGAGGTTCATGTGTGTGTTTCAAAGATGTGGGAACAATTTCAGTGTTTCCAGGTTCTAACCTTTTGCACATAAGCTCATTGAAGCAATGGAATGATTTAATTGGATAATACTTAAAAAATACAGGGACTGGTACATTGATATTAGTTCTCAAGCTTATCAATTTTAATTCACATTCTATGCTGCTTTAAATTCTTTCTGTATATTTACCTCTCTTTACAGAACCCATTCTCTAAAAGGAAAAATGACAACTCGTTGGTATACTTATGGACAGCCACTTCCTATTTTGTGAAACCACCATGTATATATATAAATGAACCATGCCAATAAATGAAACTTAATGCAAATGATTTTAGTGATTATGTTTTATCAAGCAATTATAAAATAACTCTTCAAGGAATTAAGCAGTCTAAGTTCTATTGGACAGTAACTTATTAAAAAGTTTTTTTCAGTTTAATGCCTGCTTTGAATAAAAAGGCCACTGGTTACAGAAGATGTTTGAGTCCTTTGTGGTAGAGAGATATTGAAAATCAATAGGAAATCTTTAGTGAAAGGAGAATTTAACGATAAATTATCATGCTTGCTTGGAATTAAATTGTATTGATTAATTTATTACTAGATATGTAGACAAAGATGTGCAATCACACTTATTTAGGTACCTTTAAAATTTGAAAAAGCTGTACTTTATCCTGGAAGTAATAGTGATACTTTAAAACAAAGCAATTTAAGAATACAATGAGGTCTTTATCAAAGAAAGTGTACTAATATGATATTTTGAATATTTTAAACTTACACTGATGCTTTTTTATGAATGGATATTAACACATTGCAATCCTAACTACTGTAAGTGCTTCCAAATTCCATTTACTTTTAGTAGAAAAGTTACTATTAAAATTGTGGTGTAAGAAATTAGATTTAAAATGGCTTAACGTTAGCTTGGTGTTATTAGTATTTCTCACATTGTTTTTTCCATATTCTCTATGCTGCTGAATTTTGCAATAATGTGAATGTTGTCAAGAAAACTGCATTCAGGACAAAAAAACATTTTTAACCTATGACAACAAGTAGTTAACAGTTAGCTTCCAAAGCTGTGTTCAATGATTTCATAATCCTTCAAAGAGTCACAGTATCAATGAAATGAGTGGCATAAAAATCTAATACATAAAAAATACTGTAGAAAGCTAGTTTTAAATCTTTTACTATTGAAGTTTTGCTACATAGGATTTCCTGTAAAAATTAGCTACCTTAAACATTCTACTGTGCTCAAATTGTATGTTTCAGTGAATTTCCAAGAGAAGAGAAGTTGCCACCAACTGCTACATGGCACAGAGTAAAATGATTTTTCCTTCTGAATTTGAATGGTCGGTTCTTATTTGCATGCAGTTTATAAATTCAGTAGATTAGTTGCACCATGGATCACCAACAGTGATCTGCCTGGGAGAATTGATAGAGAATTTTTGTCTTGTTTCCTCCCAAATTCTGCAACTAAATTATGCAAAAGAAAATGTTGATAAATCTGAAACATTTTGGGAAAAAGTGGCTTGGATTGATGAAACAAAAATTGAACATTTCAACCACAACCACAAAAGGAGCATTCAAAGGAAGTAACACAGTGCCAGTCATTAAGGTGATGATTCATTATCTTTTACAGATTGGTTGAGGACTTAAAAAGAAGGGAAAATGGGAATGTTTACGCTTCTATAGTAATCTTTTCTGAGACCTTTGAGGATTGGTGAAAAAATTTTAATTCATACAAACTAACATTGTAAACCGCAAGACATGTTTTAATTCATAGAAATGGATTCAAATTCTGTTTAATCTCATTTTATTGGATTTTGTATAATACTTGCATTGCAACAGTGACTTAAATAAAATTAGAATGATGCGAGTAAAATAAATGGCAACTAAGAGAAGCATTTCTCCATTTTTCTGCTTGCAAAATTAGTCTTCTACTATAGGAAAATAAATATTGTGTATGTCTATGGAGATTCTTATATTCTCATATTCAAGATAAATCTGCACAACATGCTACAAACAAAAAAGTACAAGATAAAAAGAAATGTATATTAATACTGTAGCTGACAGCCTCTGACTTGTCTGTTGGGGGGGCTGGTTTAGTGCAGTTTTACATAATGCTACTGTTTAAAGCAAGGGTCTTCAAACTTGGGCAAGTTTAAGACTTGTGGACTTCACTTCCAGAATTCCTAAGCTAACATGACTGGTGGAGGAATTCTGGGAGTTGAAGTCCACAAGTCCTAGAGCTGTCAAGTTTGAAGACCCCTGGTTTAAAGTATTGGATACTACACAGGGAAAAAAACTAAACCAGATGACCTCTCTGATCCACTCTCCAGTTTTTTGTTTCTACAGTTTCTTGAGCCTCTAGCTTACCATAGTTGGTACCTTTTGAGGTGTGTTAATTCCCAACCTCTGCTACCAGCATGTCATTTAGAACATCTTAACATCAAGCTGATAAATGCAAACTTATTTCTACAAGCAATTACAAGAAAGTTCCCTTGAAAAGTCTTCAGTAGAAAAACTACTAGTCCTATAGCAACTTAAAGGCCAATAGATTTATTATATAATACATTTTCTGTCCTATAAATGAAATTTTGTTCTGATTTCTTTTATCCTGTTTTGTTATTTTTATAAGTAATTCAAGGCAGTGAACATACCAGACACTCCTCCCTCCTATTTTCCCCACAACAACAACCCTTTGAAGTGGATTGGGCTAAGACTAGCTCAAAGTCACTCAGCCAGTTTTTATGGCTAAAGTGGGACTAGAGTTAATATTTTGTATCCTGGTACAAAATATATATACAAGTCCTATAGCTAATCTTGTAAATAATGCTACCACATTTTCATAAGGAAAATATATACAATTTGGGGCTTTTGCTCAAATCACTGAAAACTCACATTTTTATACATACCTAGTACACACCAACACATGTATATATATGTGTGTGTATATACATATATATACTAATATGAAGCATAATTCCATATATACTCCTGCATACTTTACATAAAGCATGTTCTGATACATTAAGTAGTACTTCCTCTTTCCCAGAATGTATTCTTCTAAATGGCTGCATTTAACCTTTTAATTACAATTAAATTCTCAAAGCAAATTTGGTTTAGTGAATTCTGCAAGCGAATCGGTATAAAGTAGGTAAATTTAAAGGATCAACTCTGGCCCTTCTCTCCACACTGAAGTTCTTAGCAATGACTGGTAGTGTTAGGTAGTCATCTTAATTCTGTGTTGATATATGGGAGTTAGTTACAATGAACTATAATTTACAGTACATTCAAAACAAAAAGTATTCCCATAATACATACAGATAAGTGCATTTACAACCACAGTTGGCATTGAAATTTCCATTGCTAAATGAGATAATTGCTAAGTGAGATGCATCCAATTTTACAACCTTTTTGCTGCCATTAAGCAAATCACCATGGTTGATAAGAGAATCCACCATTGATCACATGACTGCAGGGAACTTTGACAATCATTAAGTGCAAGAAGCAATCATAATTCACTTTTTTCAATGCTGCCATAACTTTAGTCCCTAAATGAATAGCCATAAATTAAGGTGATGTGTTACATTTAAAAAGATAAAGGAATCCCTGTGGATTTTATTCTGCTAGTCATTGCCATAAGAGGGCAAAGCTCATCTCCGTTTCAATGCCATTGAGCTCGTGCTGTCCGACATTTCCGTGGTCACATGACCAACATGTTACAGAGTGCTGTTACCGTCCCACAGAAGGGGTACCTATTTAGTTGCATTTGCAACTAGCATTTGCATGCTTTCGAACTGCGAAATCCATGCATGCATGTGGGGGCAGGGCGCAAGCAGGAGATGTGTGCGCATGTGTAGGGGGCGGGGGAGCATGGGGGGTCACGTGCATTGCATTATGGATGCAGGCACATGCGTGTGTATGTGCACACGTTTGGCACTCAACAACAAAAAGGTTATCCATCACTGTTCTAGAGAGATACAAGCAAAATCTATAAGATGACCAATTACATTTTCTGCTTTGTTCATTTAGCATGTCATATGCTTAGCTTTGCTTCTTCGTTTGAAATTAAGGCCCTGATTCAGAGGAAATACTTCTTGCCTAAGGCAGGGGTGTCAAACTCGTGATGACACGTCACATGGCAT
>BLBF01000049.1:2601380-2700481 GCA_015471245.1 Laticauda colubrina | reverse complement strand
TGCCTAAGGCAGGGGTGTCAAACTCGTGATGACACGTCACATGGCATATCACAACTTTTTTCCCTTTCATTAAACTGGGGGTGGGCGTGTCCAATGTGTGACGCATCTGGCCAGCGGGCCGCGAGTTTGATACCCTTGGCCTAAAGTGAAGCTCTTAAATGAAACACTAAGCCATTAGATTACTTAGTTCTGCAATGCATTTAAATTTTTAAAAAAGTTAGAAAGAACTTGGCTTAATGCGTAGTAATGGTTGTTCCTACATTTGATTTCAGATCCTTTTTGGTAATAATTGGCATATTATATTAATAAAGTTTTTATTAATATATTTTCATTATTAAAAATATATTATTTTTTATTTTTATTATTTTAAAAATATTTTTATTTTTAAAGACCAAAAGTCAGTCATTGCTTTTTCTGTTTAAGCTGTTTCCTTTTCTTCTTCCCTGACTTCCTCCTCCACTTCCTCATATTCTTCTACATCAGCTTTCGCATCCTGATACTGCTGGTATTCGGAAACCAAGTCATTTGTGTTGCCTTCTGCCTCAGAAAATTCCATTTCATCCATCCCTTCACCAGTATACCAGTGGAGAAATGCTTTTCTTCTGAACATTGCTGAGAATTGATCAGAGATGCGACTGAAGAGCTGCTGAATGGCCGTGTTATTGCCTATGAAGGTAGCAGACATTTTTAGCCCACGAGGAGGAATATCACAAACAGCCACTTTAACGTTGTTGGGGATCCATTCCACAAAGTGACTGCTATTTTTAGTCTGCACAGCCAACAGCTGCTCATCCACTTCCTTCGTAGACATGTGGCCTCTAAAGATGCAGGCCACCGTCAGATACCGCCCATAGCGTGGATCACAAGCTGCCATCATATTCCGAGCATCGAACATCTGTTGTGTAAGTTCTGGGACTGACAAAGCTCGGTATTGTTGACTGCCCCGAGCTGTCAGTGGAGCAAATCCTGGCATAAAGAAGTGAAGTCTGGGGAAAGGCACCATGTTGACTGCCAACTTTCTCAAATCTGCATTGAGTTGGCCAGGGAAGCGAAGTGAGGTTGTGACACCACTCATGGTGAGCGACACCAAGTGGTTTAGATCTCCATAGCTTGGTGTGGGGAGCTTCAGTGTCCTAAAGCAGATGTCATACAGAGCTTCATTGTCAATGCAGAAGGTTTCATCTGTGTTTTCTATCAGCTGGTGGATCGATAAGATGGCATTGTACGGTTCAACCACAGTGTCCGAAACTTTGGGTGAAGGCACGACGCTGAAAGTGTTCATGATCCTATCAGGATATTCTTCTTTGATCTTGTTAATCAGAAGTGTGCCCATTCCAGATCCTGTGCCACCTCCGAGAGAATGGACGAGCTGGAAGCCCTGGAGGCAGTCACATCCTTCAGATTCATTCCTCACGATGTCCATCACGTTTTCAATCAATTCGGCCCCTTCGGTGTAATGACCCTTTGCCCAATTGTTTCCAGCACCTGAATTTCCTGTAAATATACATCATTATAAAGAAAAGTGGCTAAATGTCAATTGAGCAGTTAGCAGTTTGTTTGAAAAGTTAATTATTCTACCCAAATGCAAAAAGTTTACCTCTAAAACAAGGCAGGACCTCAGCCAGTCTTCCTAAATGCTAGTAAGTTATTAACAGGTGGATGAATATACCGCTGACATTTAGCAATAGCAATAGCACTTAGACTTATATACCACTTTACAGCCCACTCTAAGCGGTTTACAGAGTCAGCCTATTGCCCCCAACAATCTGGGTCCTCATTTTACCGACCTTGAAAGGATGGAAGGCTGAGTCAACCTTGAGCCTGGTGAGATTTGAACTTCCAAATTGCAGTCAGCCAGCAGTCAGCAGAAGTAGCTTGCAGTACTGCCGTCTAACCATTGCGCCACCACAGCTCATCTTTCGGGAAGAACATTTTATATCAAAACTGATACATGTATTTGAGAAAAATAGCCAACGTCGGTTTGACTTAAACATTTTAAGCAGATTGATAACAATTATGGAACTGTTACATGTATGAGGGTTTTGTTTTGTTTTGTTTTGTTTTGTTTTGTTTTGTTTTGTTTTGGTAGAATTTCCAGTTTCATCTCTAGGGATTTTTATTTTTTTTTTAAACTGTCATCTTTAATTATTTGCTTACAAAAACATTTTCAACCTCCATATCCAGATCCTGCAGCCAACATAAAATTTAATTATAGAATGACTAAGGCAGCTAGCCGCTATCTCCATGTAGAATGAGTTAATTCTAAAATGGCAGCGCCTTGCTTGGCTGCAGCTGCTTTGGCTCTCAAAAGTGTTGGGGGTTTGGAGTTGAAAGTGACATCTGATTTGAATCATTCTTTGGGAATTGTGACAAAAAGTGGAATTGTACTACCAAACTGTTATGTGACCATCAGTCTAATTGGTTTTAGTGATATATATCTAGCAAGAGAGGAACTGCCTGATAAAGCTTTTTCTGGAAAATCTGCACTGCTTTGGACTGCTTCAGTCGAAGGGTGTCAGCCGCAGAAGCGTTGGTGAGTTGCGCAGAGGGTGCGAGATCAGCTGCAATCTCTAAAAGTGCTTGGCATTTTGGGTGGCAGAGACAGCAGGGAGCAGCAGCTTTTGCAGCACTCCGTTGCTGAGTGTCTTCTGAGAAGGAAACAGTGTGATCGAAAGAGGAAACAAGGCAAATGTGGAGGACTAACAACCAGGCTAAAGTCTCCATATGGAGTGTTGCTACCATCTATTTTGTTTGCTAATGTGCCCCTTAGAACCTAAAATGGATTACATGAAGCCAGATTTAATAACAAACCGGCAGGTGAGAAACTGATGTGTCGTCATTGCAGCAGAAACTTGGTTAAAGCATTTTGTCCCAAATAGTGCTATTAGCTTGGGTAGACTTTTATTTTCTTTTGAGAGCGGGTATCAGAATTTTGTTTTTGAATGTGTGTGTCATTTTTTTCACAGAAAGAAAAATGACAATAAAAGTTATCTTATCTTGTAACAAATGTCACAGAGGCAGGGAAAGACAGTTGAGGAAACATTCCTCTTAAGATTAATGATCTGGCTTCATCTTTCTTTGAACATTTTAGGGAAGTCTCCTGTGATCAGTTTAAGCTTTCACTCTATAAAGCATAAAAAACAGAATAAAGTTTCCCCTCATAAAAATTAGACTGTTATGTGTTCTGAAGCTGTGATTAAAGATACTGATACCTTAGTGAATCAAAGAGATTAATGTCAGCTACATTGCTTCTGAGAATATCAATTTGTTAAATTAGTTTGATAACGTCATATACATACCATGAATGAAATTATCGGGCCGAAAGAGTGGACCTATTTTGCTGGACCGCACACTGTCCATTGTTCCAGGCTCCAAGTCTACCAGGATAGCACGAGGAACATACTTATGAGCTGCAGCACAATGGATCAGAGATATGATTAAGTAATCACCTGTAGGCCTCACCTGAATGTTTCTACAGAACTCATTTAAAAGACTCCAGAAGTGTTTTAAACCCTTCAGTCACCTAAACTATGTTTGACAGACAGGTAGTCCTGAACTTATGACCACAATTGAGCCCAAAATTTATGTTGTTAAGTGAGAAATTTGTTAAGTGAGTTCTGCCCCACTTTACAACTTTTCTTGCCGCATTTGTTAAGTGAATCACTGCAGTTGTTAAATGAGTTCCACGATGGTTTCCCCACTGACTTTGCTTGTCAGAAGTTCACCAAAGGGGACCACATGATCCAAGGATACTGCAACCGTCATAAATATGAGACAGTTGCCAAGCCCTCAAATGTAAATCACAGGACCATGGGGCTGCAATGCTCGTAAGCATGATAAATGGTCATAAGTCACTTTTTCAGTGTTGTTGTAATTTTGAACGGTCACTAAGCGAACCATTGTAATAGGATTGGTATTGTTTTTAAACTAGAATGTAAGCAGTTTGGGCTTAGATGTCAGTATGATAGTGATATTGCCTAGAACACTGATGGCTAAATCTTTTCGTCATCGCGTGCTAAAAGTGCACATAAACACACATATTCATGCCTGTACCCGTAACACAATGCGCGTGTGCGCCCCCACCCCAGCGCATGCATGCATGACCCCCATACATGGTGCATGCCTCTGCGCATGCACACAAGTCTCCCATGTGCCCTGTGCCCCCCGCTCCCCTCATGCATGGCAGATACCAGACAATCAGCTGGCTGATTGTGCAATGTAGTGGACCTGATCTGGGGCGACAGCTCGTGCGCTGGCAGAGATTACTCTGCGTGCCATGGGTTCGCCATCATGAGCCTAGAGCAATGGGTTGATTCATTTTGGAGGCTTCTCAGAATCTATGGGAACTCCAAGATGGTTGTCAGCCAGACATAATCAGTCCAAAATGGGGGCTAGCCACCCCAACACACCAGATCCACTTTAGGGTTACTCATCTGATGACCTTTCTAAAGTTTAGTTTATTTTATTGTCATGGCACCTCATACAATGAAATCAAACACCATCTTCAGTGCACATCACGAACATGAAAATAAATACAAATACATATCCTTCACCCTCCACACATTGAACTGAAAACCCACACCACCACACAAATACTGCACTATACATCAGAATTCAAAAGAGCTGCTGCCATGGGATAGAAGCTGTTTTTCAGCCTATTTGTGCTTGTTTTTATTATTCTGTACCGTCTGCCAGATGGTAATAGTTTAAAAAAAGAGTTCCCAGGATGAGATGGATCTTTGAGAATGTTTTGAACTTTCTTTAGGCAGCGGGAGCTATAAAGCTCTTCCAAAGAGGAGAGAGGGCAACCCATGATCTTCTGGGCAACGACATTTACCCTCTGGAGTGCTTTCCTATCTGCCACTGTGCAACTGGCAAACCATGCAGAGGTGCAGTATGTTAAAATGCTCTCTATGGTGCAGCGGTAGAAGGTCACCAGCAGTTTTTTCATTCAGTTGTTGTTTTCTGAGAAGTCTCAGGTAGTATAATATCTGCTGGGCCCTTTTGACCAGGGCTGCAAAGTGAGCACCCAGGTCAGGTCCTCTTTTATGATAACACCCAGAAACTTAAAACTGGCCACTTGCTCCACTCAGTCTCCATTGATAAGCAAAGGCTGAATGTCTGATCTGTTCCTTCTATAATCCACTAAGAGGCCCAAGAATGGGCAGGGAATTAGAAATAGACTACTAATTAGAAATAGGCTTAGGAAAACTGTTAAAACACTGCCCTCAATCTTCATTATCTGTTATTACCAATAAACAAATAGAAAGGGGAAGATAAAAAGAAAGCTAAAGCATGTGTGTCAAGGCCTGGCAGTGGGCAATAGGACAGGTAATCCTCAACTTACAACAGTTCATTTTGTGACCAAAGTTGCAACACTGAAAAAAGTATCGTATGACTGTTTTTCACATTTACAACCATTGCAGCATCCCTATAGTCACGTGATCAAATTTCAGATGTTTAGCAATTGATCCATATTTATGACAGCTGCGGTGTCCCAGGGTCATGTGATCATGTTTTGGGACCTTTTGACACCAGATTCACTTAACCGTGTTGCTACCTTAACAACTGCAGTCATTAGTTTAACAAGTATGGCAAGGAAGGTAGTAAAATGGGGCAAAATTCAATTGACAAATGTCTCGCTTAGCAACAGAAATTTTGGTCATAAGTCAAGGACTACCTGTAGTATCAAACATTTATGCAATTTCCTGTATGTCCACTAGATGGCAATGTAATGAAAGCTATGTATTAGTGAAATACATATAGGACCTTCATTACATTAAGGAAATTATCACATCTACACAATTTGACCATAGAAATCTATTGTGGAAGACCATATTAACTATCTTCAATTAGACTGATGATTTTAAAATGCTGCAGACTTTGCAACCGTATCTTCTCCACTGTACAGTAAAGAAAAGCATTTGAACTCCAAAATTATTCATTCAACTTTCTCTTGGGATAATACAAATGTACTGTAATCCTAGAGTAGTGTTTCTCAACCTTGGTAAGAAATGTGGACTTCGACTCCCAGATTTCTCCAGCAAGCAAAGTTGAATTGATTTGAAGTTCACACTTCTTAAATTTGCCAAGGTTGAGAAACACTTTGCATTTCATGGCTTCACTCAAAGGTAACAGAATAGTAAAGTTGGAAGAGACCTTTGGAAGTCTTCTACACAACCTTTTGCTCAAGCAGGAGTCCCTATATCATTCTAGACAAATGACTGTCCAGTCTCTTCTTCAAAACCTCCAGTGATGGATCACCCACAACCTATGGGGGCATTCCATTGATTAACTGCTCTCACTGATAGGAAATTTCTCCTTGATTCTAGGTTGGATCTCTCTTTAATAAGCTCCCACCCATTGCTTCTTGTCTTGCCTTCTGGTAGTTGGGGGAATAGGCTGACCCCTTCTCCTCCACCTCAAATATTGGAAGCAATTAAGACATAATAATAAGATGGTCATTCTTGCCTGGGCTGCAAATTATCTTAAACTTGGCAACTTTAAAATGTGTAGATTTCAACTCCCAGAATTCTCTGGCCAGTGGACCAGATTCAGCATATAGTCTATCATTTGCCAGCCCCAGTTTAGTACAAACTAAGAAATTTTTGACACTGCACTTCTACTACACAAAGCAGTTTCTCCACAGGGAAAGTGTCATTTAACAGTTCTTAAAGGAAGTGGATTTAATGGCAATGAAAAATAACAAAGCATTTTATTATTGTGTTATAATAATACTGTTAATATACTCTTGACTCTCTTGCATAAAAATGATAGTAATAATTGATAAACAAGTTTTATTTTTAACCTCTGTAATTGTCTGTGCAAGCAAATTTTGTTTGCCCAGTTACTTACAGTAAGCTTCATTGAAATACACATTAATTCTTTCCTGCTGCAATGGTGAATCACCGTGATAATTTCCCGTGGTGTCGATCCCGTGTTCATCACTGATGACTTCCCAGAACTGAAAAGAGGACAAACAGACTCAAACAACACAAGCATTTAACTTGGTTATTTCTGTATTTATTGGCCTGGTGAAGTTGTGAGAGGTTTGGATCACTGGCATTCTTGCATGGGGCAGCATGTATGGAATTTGAATAAACTTTCTTTTTTTTTCTTTGACTTCTTACACACATGCATGAGTTTTCCTCCCCCACCTCTCTAGTAGCAAATCAAGGTGATAAACAAATCAGATAAAAATAGTAATGTGACTCAGATCAGGAAATAACAGTTCCTCTGTCTGTAACCCTGAAACTGAAAATTGGTTATTTGCCACAAGTTAGTAGAGTGATTCCCTTGCTCTTGATGGATTTGGATTGCTTTGGGTAGTTGTGAACATTTAAGATATCTTCTGGCAGTTCTCCATGTATTTCTAGGTTCTCATTTATCCTGGTTTCTCTCTCTAGTCTTCCCAAAGATTGTTTTTTCAAAAGGCAACTGGGCTTTGTTTTTCCTTGAAGCCATTTTGCTTCTCATCCAAGAAGCTTCTTCAATTCTGACTGAATGGTAGAGAATGGAATGATTTCTATTCCTTGAAGTCCACCTGTCTCTTGTTTACAACACAGTCGCAAGAAGATTCCACACCCATTTGTATTATTCAGATGACTCTGAGGGCACAGATAAACTTCCAAGTGGCCTCAACACCTCTCAGAAGGAGAGCTGACGACCAGATGACTGCAAGGAATATAAATCTTCCCATCCTCCACCATTCAGTCAGAACTGTAAAAGTTTCTCTGATGACAAGCAAAGCATCTTCAAGGAAAAACAAGGAAGTCCAGTTGCCTCTTGAAAAAGCACCTTTGGTACATCCATGACCTGAATGACCGAGAATCTCCATAGCTGTCTTCTCAGTCTTCCTTCTCTCTTTCTCCCTTACCCATTCCCTCAGTGTGGTAAATAAGAGTCAACACCACCTTCCTTGCACTTAAATCAGTCAATTCCTCCCCCTGCAATCTTGAGAAGTCTTTCCCATGTTAGCAAAACCAGATGGGGAGAAAAGGGGAGAAAGTGGATTTCATGGCATCCAGAACTGCCCATGCAGGACAGAATAAGACCAAATTTGGCAAAAGAAAGGTCCAGTTTTAAAATGGGTCAGATTTGGTGGAAGACTGCAAACTCCAAAAAAAGCCTCCCCCCACTTTTTTTTTGTCAGGTGACCTACAACAGAGCATGTGCAGCTCACCCTGTGTACCCATGTAGACAAACACAACTGCAATGTGACGAAAGAGCAGAAATTCACCTAAACCCACAGATATAAAATATCTGTCTTTATTATTTTGTCCATTCATGACTAAGGGTTGGAAAGTATTCCCCAAGCTGCGCTATACACATTTTATCACCTTTGCTTAACTTTCCTCTCTATAGCTGAACTCAGTTTTTAGACCATCCTTCACGATGTTTGAATTGCATTGTATGCTATTCATGAATTATTACTGATTACCATACTAATTGTTCACCCATTCATTTCAACAAGGCTTGTGGTAAGAATCAAAAGCACAGTGACAACAATGAGGCAGACTATTTACTAATCCAACATTGACTTGGAACAGAAAGCAAAGTGTGGCATTGTATTCTTACCCTCACAATATCTATCTTTATGTCCACTTTGACATTCAGTCCCACTGAGCCTTTATCTAGGACTATGAGGATGTAAATGCAAGAACGCCCTTGTTTTGGAACTATAAGGTTTCTAAACAGCACTTGCCTTTAGTTTGCAATCAAAAGAATACTTTGATAATTACAAATAATCTCCAATTTAAAACTGGGATGTGTGCAAAAGTGTCATGCTGAATCAGACTATATTCTTCCACAGTCATTAGGAAATGCAGAGGAAAGCAAGAAGAGTGCCTTCTGAGTGCCTGCAATATGCAATTCAACAGACATTTATTTCCAGAAGTTTTGTTCAGTTCTTATAGGGAGCTGTTTCCATCATCACTAAGAAAATACTGGTAGTCCTTGATTTACACAACAGTTCATTTCATTCAAAGGTACAACAACATTGAACAAAAGTGACTTATGACCATTTTTCACAGTCTTACAACCTTTGTAGCAGCTGCCATGATCATGTGATCAAAATTTATATGCTTGGCAATTGGTTCATACTTATGACCATTGCTGCATCCCAAGGTCATTTGATTACTTTTTGCAACCTTCTGACAAAGTCAATGGGGAAGCCCAATTCACTTAACCGGTTACTAACTTATCAACCACAGTGAGTCACTCAACAACAGTGGCAAGAAAGATTGTAAAATGGGGCAAAGCTCACTTAAATATCTCACTTCACAACAGAAAATTGTGCTCAATTGTGGTTATAAGTCGAGGACTAGCTGTATTTATAACTGACTTGCATCAAGAAATAGTTGCTATGTCTATCAGCTATGGTTAGAACAAAATTTTTCAGCATATGATCAATATCAGGCCTAGATTTTGGCCAATTATTTTGCCAGCTTCTTTGTTTCCAGGTTAACAAATAACAGATAATCATAGTTGGAAGAGACCTTATAGGTCATCTAGTCCAATCCTCCACCCAAGCGGGAGACCCTACACCATTTCTGACAAATGACAATCCAATCTCTTCTTGAAAATCTCAAGTGATGGCGCTTCCACAATTTCCGAGGGCAAGCTGTTCCATTGGTTGATTGTTCTCACTGTCAGAAAGTTTCTCCTTATTTCGAGGTTAAATCTCTCCTTCAGTTTCCACCCATTATTCCTTGTCTGGCCTACAAGAGCTTTAGAAAATAACTTGATCCCTTCCTCCTCTCTGTGGCAGCCCCTCAAATATTGGAAGACTGCTATCATGTCTCCCATGGTCCTTCTCTTCACTAGACTAGCCAAGCCCAGTTCCTCCAACTGTTCTTCATATGCCTTAAATTGCCTTACTTACAGCAACCAAACATACTTGCAAGTGAAAGAATACAGAACTTGTTTCAAACTTTCTTTCTTTACAATAAGAAAATAATTCCATACTGTTAACTTTAAAATATAATTTACTAGGACAGGCGTAAGTACCATTTAAAAAGAGAGATCTACTGCTGAGTAAATATTCACAGATTTTCCCAGTCTGGGGACTCCAAATGTCTATAATAATTTCTTGGCAGGAATTGACAGGATCTAAAATCCAGACTATTATTTTAGTGTCTGATTAATGCTGTAATGCTATTTTTCTAATCTGGATTTATTCGGCCACTTCTTTATGAGAACAGTTTGGTAATGATTCCTTTGAAAAACTCAAGCACCACCAGTGCATTTTGTCCAAAGAATGGACTAGCCTTTTAGAAGGTGAGGGAATATACGAGCATGATAGAACTGTGATCATTAAACTTATTTAGCCCCTGTCATTTTTACTAAATATACTATGTTCTCACCCTGTTTGTATTTAAGATGATTTTTTCATACCAGCATCCATTTTCTTCTCTACTCACACCACAACATGTCTTTAAAGAAGGATTCAACAAACAAATGGGATAAAAATAAATCTAATTGTCATATTTATGTGCTACTCCTATTTTCCAGAGGAAGTACGTTACTGGAAGAAGTGAACATCTCTTTTAAGTTATGCAGGTTTCCTTGAGGCATCTGGTATGAAACAGAATGTTGGTCTAAATGAATCATTATTTGACCTCAAATTATCATCTCTTCTGACAGGTTGAAAAGTTACACTTTAATAGATTTTGCTGGTTGGCCAAATGTAATTTTCACCCAACATTGTTCAAACTTCCATCACACTTTGTGTGGTATGAACTTATATTTTATTATCTTTTAGCAGCAAAATGAAAGCAATGTCCTACCTTAGCACCAATCTGATTCCCGCACTGGCCAATCTGGACATGTACAATTTCACGCATCTTGCCTAGATCCAGCAATGAAGGTGGGTTCCTCTTTTCCAGATGTTCTCTCACTCAAAGGCTCACTCAGCCCCTGTAGTGTCAGCTATAACTACTCTTATCATCTGCCAAATGCAACTTCTGGAGCAAATGCAAGCAACAGCATCAACATGGGAATATCTGTCACCTCCCACTGCTGACTACAACAGCTCTTCTGATATGACACTCATAAGAAAGTCCCAAAGAAGGAAAGCATTCCAATAATTCAGGGTCCCTTTAATGAATGCACCTCCTGTCCAGGTAATCTTATGCACAAGGACTCAGCCCATCCAGCCCAAGTTGTGGAATTCCACCACGACGTGAAACAGCTACTCACATTTCCAAATGTGCAACTTCAAGTGCTAGTAGAAGATCAGGTGTTTCTCTTTTATCCTAGTTAACTGTGATGAAATAATAATGCATGACCATATATGCTGCCTGGTCTCTGGTCCCCCACCTTTTATTGATAATTATCAAAGCACAAGACCATCAAATCCAACATTTTGTGTTCAAATAGTGCAGGCAGATGCCAACCATACCAGATACAGAGATTGTTACAGCCACCATTAAAATTCTTCTTGAGAAGGTAAGAAGAAGCTAAAGGGGCCTTGGAAGCCACAGATGTATTGATCAGGATCAGCAGAACAAGCAAGGATGAGTCAATAATAAAAGCCAATAATCTGGATTGTGAAGTTCTGCTGGATTCTTTGGAACAACCTCCAAAACACTGATAATTATGGCTGGATAGAAAGTCAAACAAGTACGGGGTGCAGAAAGTAGAAGAAAAATCTCCTTGGAGTAATATTAGGGATCAGTCATTAAGCTGCCCTTCAATCCAATTTATTCATATTCGTGCATAGGGAATACAGGCTTTGTAAAATTATCCATCCAGGTGTGACCCAGTGTTGGAAACCAGCTCTGTACTTTGCATGCTCTTTTGTCAAGTATCTTGAACCCCATTCTGCATTTTCTTCTTGATCTCTCAATCATATATATAGTATTTTGATATTTCTCTTTTTGTGAAATTCTGGCATTATGGCTTGGCTAACTCCTGGATGATCTCTAGCCTGGAATTATTATTTTCTACAGATTGATTATTTAACCCATAATTATATCTTCTTTCTCTTTTCTAAGTTAACTGCCACTAGGAGAAGGCAAAGGTAATTCTTCCCATTTGGGCTGTCCAATGATTTATAGGCAAATCCATGGATTTATAGATTTTGGAGAATCCTTGTAGTTTTTCTCTTCTTCTGTTCTTGGATATGCATCAAATTGAGGCAAACTTTACTGGAGGAACAGTGAACATCTTTGAAATTTTGGATATCTGTCTTGGAGGTTCTCACAAAATATCTGCCATTCCCCAAGGGACTAATGATTGATTGTGGCTAATCCTGAAGCAATCCTTTGCCAGGAAGAAAATTTATCTTTGCAACATATTCCCCCATAGCTTATCTCTTTTAGTCTTCTTTTTCATGGCCTCCATAACACTCTGTCTTTGCTGAGACACCATTCTGAAAACAAAAGCATTCTGTTTCAGGAGAAGCTATAGCAAAGCATGTTCTGCTGTGATAGGGAGAGATCTATTTATCTGTAAGCACCAGGCTTCCCAGCAGTGTTGCCCAAAGGCTACAATGATGCTGTAAGTGTGTTATCCTTCCTTGGCTGCAGAATGGGGCCTTATTTGTTTAGGCTACAGCTTCATTAGAGGAAGGACTGCCCAATTTATTTTTAATTGTGCCGGAACTCCGGACAAATTCTGATAAAACAACTCTCGAAACTATGTGCCCGGTGTTCTTGCTTGGTTAAGTCAGAAAGATAATTATATATAAAAGCTGTTGAAAAGCAGAGAGCATGGGGGAAGTGAAATACATACCATTCCACTTTTTTTTTTTCCTTTTTAGAGGATTGTTAAAAAGTAAAAAAAACTCTCTTTTTTTTCCAACCAACTCAAAGATATCAAAGCAGGCATTTTGGAGAACCAAAGGGAAGACACATATTTAAGTCTCTATCTGCCCTTACTATTTTTCAGCCTGATTTCATCTATTGGTTATTTTATTGGAACTGGATAAAATCAGTTCAGCTCTCCATGGGGGATGCAAATGTCAGAACTCAAGATGGCACTGAAAAGAATTTAACAAATAAACGCTGCAGGTAGCATTTTTTAGTTTGAACAAAAAATGATGGAGATGGAACAAATTAAAAATTGCATGATAAACTGGATGCAAAACTTCAAAGAAGTTATCAGAATAGGACAATGGGATGAGCTAAGGGAAAATCAGTAAAATCTATTCCGGGATATCATTTGAGGACAATCTGGTACAAAATATTTCTTTGGTGATCTATACTTCTATCAAGGCAATTTCACATACTTGAAATGGGTCTTTAGGAGAACAATGAAAACACCAATTAAAAAAAATGAAATTACTTAGTCCTCAACTTCCGACCATAATTGAGCCCAAAATTTGTGTTGCTAAGAGAAGCATTTATTAAGTGAATTTTGCCCCATTTTACAACCTTTTGTGACACAGAAGTTAAGTGAATCACTGCAGCTGTTAAGTTAGTAACGCAGTTCTTAAGGGAATCTGGCTTCCCAATCGATTTCACTTGTCAGAAGGTCCCAAAAGCTCATCACATGACCTTGGGATACTGGAACCCTCATAAATATGAGGCAATTGCCAGGCCTCTGTGTTCCGTCCAGAAAAACGTGAGGTAGACCGGGTTCCAACAACAAAGTCTTTATTAATTAACAGCAGTTGAAAAATGGAACATTGGCTCAAGCCGCAGCAGCCCTTTTATAGGGTTTTGCCTGCCGGCTTGTAGCCAATGACAGGTATTTAGTTTTGCCGCCTTTAAGCAGGTTTTTAGCCAATCAGAATCCTGTATTAGGAGTCTACTATTCTATATACAGAACACCCCTCCCCTCTTGGTTTAACCCTACGTGGTGACCTAGTCGCGCAGGTAGGTGGGGCTTCTTTTGACTCGACTGGACTTGCGCGGTTCATTTCTGTTGAAGACTTCGACCGGTTCGGATGGGGTTGCTGTCTCTCCAGTCCTTTTCCATGGAACCGCCTGGAAGGGTGAGTCAGCCATTTTACTGCCGCCTGAGTTTCTCAGGCCGGCGGTTTTGCCACTCCCTCCTGTTTTCTCCGGGCAGGTCGAGCTGGCCTCGCTGGCCCCTTCGAGTGGACTCTTCTCGCAATTTTCTTCTAACTGTAAGTCTCTTTTTTTGCTCTTTTTCTTTGTTATTGTATTCTGGGTTTAATTTAAATGGTTCTTTATTATTTTCTCGTATTTCCCCCCCCCCTCTGGTTTGAATTTCGTCGTTTTTTATTATTTGTGGATGTGTGTTTGAACTTCTTTCTATGTTTCGGGACTGAAGCTGGTCTATGTGCCGCTTCCGTTCCCTGCCATCGTCTACGGTTAGTCGGTAGGACTGGGGGCCTGTAATTTGCGTGATTGTTCCTGGAAGCCATAATGGGTCCCCGGTAAAATTTTTTGCATAGACTAGGTCGCCGATTTCAAATGTCCTGAAATGGGTGGAGGAGTCGGGGGGTTTCTCTAGTGTATAATTTGGGTGCAATCTGTCTAATTGCGATCTAAGTTTTCTTCCCATTAGTAGTTCCGCCGGGCTTTTATTTGTTATAGTACTGGGTGTGATATGCTGGAGGGTGAGTAGGCGATTTATTTTATCTTGGACATCCCCAATGTCCATTTTTCCTAAACCTTCTTTGGTAAACCTGACCATTCTCTCTGCCCTACCATTTGCAGCCGGGTGGGCCGGCGCGGTTAGGGCATGTCGTATACCTAGGGAGGCTAGGTATTGTTCGAATTGGATACTCGTTAATTGTGGCCCGTTGTCGGACACCAGGACATCCGGCAGGCCATGGGTTGCGAAGAGTTTGTCAAGTTGTTTAATGACGGTTTCAGTTGTCGTAGATGGCATAATAATAACCTCCAGCCAATTTGAGTATGCATCTACGACAATTAGGAAGGTATGTCCCTTAGTAGGACCCGCAAAGTCAATGTGGATTCGTGACCAGGGGCCTCGTGGGGTTTTCCAGTCCTTTATGGGTGCTTGTAATGGGGAAGGCCTGGTTCTTTGGCATTTGTTGCAAGAATTTACCCAGTATTCGATGTCCCTATCTATACCCGGCCACCAGACATAGCTTCTAGCAAGGCTCTTCATTTTAACAATTCCAGGGTGGCCTTCGTGAAGCATACTAGTTTGTAATTTAGGAGTTTGTAATTTAGGAGGGATAACTACCCGATCACCCCACAACAAACAACCTTTTTGAATCGAGAGTTGGGTTTGTCTGGTCCAGAAAGGTTTAAAGTTCTCAGTTTTTTGATTTTCCGGCCAGCCTTTACCTATCCAGTTCAGTACGTGGCCAGTCAATGGGTCCCTTGCAGTGGCTCTGGCGACATCATTTGCAGAAATTGGTTGATCAGGGCATGTCTCTATCTGCAAGGTGGTCATCGTCGGTGCCGGGTCTTTTTTTTAGCTGGCTCGTATCTTTGGCCAAGATTAGGACGTCATCGAAATATGGTACGACCCCTTTTATACCATTCAATAGGCGTTCCATGAGGCTTTGGAAAATGCCTGGGGCTACACTCACTCCAAATTGGAGTCTGTTGCATTTGAATGCCCCTTTGTGGGTCACTATTGTTTGTGCTTCAGCCGTTAAGGGGTCTACTGGAAACTGTTGGTAAGCTTGCGCTAGATCTAGTTTAGTGAAAACTTTTCCTCCCCCAAGAGAATGTAATAAGTGTTGTACGACTGGCACCGGGTATGCACTTTGTTGCAATGCATGGTTCAGGGTAGCCTTGTAGTCTCCGCAGGTGCGAACCGACCCATCTGGTTTAATTGGTGTTACGATTGGTGTTTCCCATTTAGCATGGTCAACAGGTTCTAAAACCCCTTGGTCTATTAATTTATTTAGTTGTTCCTCTATTTTTGCTTTTAGAGCAAAGGAACTCGTCTGGCCTTTAGTCTTCTAGAGGCTACCTGGGGGTCTAAACTAAAGGAAATTGGGGTTCCCCGATACCTGCCTAGGGAGCCGTCGAAAATGTCCTGGAACTCTTGGATCAGGTTTTCTTCCCAGTCGGTTGCGGCCACCCGGTCTACTCCGGTCATCCCGATGCCCAATGGTGCAAACCATTCGATGCCCAGGAGGCTTGGTCGGTCTCGGTCAACAATTGTCAATGGTAGTACTTTGACATGTTGTTTGTAGGCGACTCGGAAATGTCCCAGACCTATTACAGGAATTCAGTTTTGAGGGTTAATTTTTTTCTCTGGAGTTCTTTGAGTTTGATATTTGGGACCAGTTGTTTGATGGTGTCCCATGACACCATTGACAGGAAAGACCCAGAGTCTACCTCCATTTCGCAGGGACTGCCTTCTATTTTTACAATTATTTTCACTTTCTTCCTGCTTTCCGTCTGAGCGCTTCCGATAGTGAAAGTCTGATGTGTTTTTTTCTCGGTTACTGGCTCGCTTGTTCCGCTGCCACTTTCTCTCGGTTTGTTTCAGCTCAGCTTGTGTGGGGGAGTTGCTGCGTCTGTTTGGGCTGTAATTTTTTTTATTCCTGCAGACTTTCTTGATATGCCCCCTTTTCTTGCAAGCTCTGCAGATGGCATCGAGGAATCTGCAATCGGCTCGAGGATGGTTTCCTCCGCAGCCAGCGCATTCCCGCCAATTTCTTTTTTCGCGCCCTTTTTTGTTGGCATATAGGCAGTGGACTTCGTCGTCTTCCTCTCCGGATTCTGACGTCTCGTCAAAATCTTCGTGGTGAGTGGTGGTGGGAAATTGTTTCTTCCCTCTGGCCAGGCTCGTTTCGTCGTTGTTCGCGTTCATCTGTTTCATTTTGACCGCCGATTTTTTCACGGTTTCAGCGGCTGTGGCTTCTGCGATGGCTTCGGCTACGGTTATGTTGGGTTTATTTAGCAATTTGCTTTGTAAATTAGAGTCTCTTAAACCCAATATCACTCGATCCCGCATTGCTTCATCTAAATTCAGAAACTCGCATGCTCCCCCCAGTTGTCGGAGGGCTGCCACAAAATCAGCGATGGTCTCGCCTTCTTTCTGGTCTCTTAGGTAAAATTCGTGCCGCTTGATAAGGTTTGACACCACCGATGTGTAGTGAGCCTTCAGCATTCTTTGGAGCTCTGGCCAAGTCATTTGTTTCACATCTCGGGGCTTCGCTAATGCCTTGGCCATTTTGAAGATTGTGGGCCCGCAATGTGTCAAGAAAACAGCTCTCTTCCGCTGGTCTGAGATCTCTTCCATCTCGTTACTTTCCAAATACATTTGGAAACGGTCTATGTAGGATTCCCAATCCTCTTCATTGGGATTGAAGGGTGCGGGCGGCACATTATTTCCAACCATTGTCTTCAGTCTGGTTTTGTTGGTTGCCGCGTGCTCAGTCTCGCGTTTAGGACAATCCCATTCTCGTCGCCAGTGTTCCGTCTGGAAAAACGCGAGGTAGACCGGGTTCCAACAACAAAGTCTTTATTAGTTAACAGCAGTTGAAAAACAGAACATTGGCTCAAGTCGCAGCAGCCCTTTTATAGGGTTTTGCCTGCCGGCTTGTAGCCAATGACAGGTATTTAGTTTTGCCGCCTTTAAGCAGCTTCGTGGATTGGTTCCTATTGAACCAATCCCAATTTAGGTTTTTTAGCCAATCAGAATCCTGTATTAGGAGTCTGCTATTCTTATACAGAACACTCTGAATTCTGATCATGTGACTACAGGGATGCCGCAACGGCGTGAAAAATAGCTGTAAGTCACTTTTTTCAGTGCAGTTGTAACTTTGAATGGTCACCAAATGAACTGTTGTAAGCCAAGGACTACTTGTACAACCAAAATTCTGCCCTCTCTCCCTTAAATTTGGGAAGACTTTTAACCTCTTTTCCCCAAAACAGAGACCACCATTCTTACTTCTAGGAGAGGAAAAAGAGACAGAGAGGGAGGGAGAGGGAAAGAGAGGGGGAGGTAGAGGGGGACAGAGGGGGAGAGGGAGGGAAGGGGAGGGAGAGAGGGAGGGGCGGAGAGAGGGAGAGGAGCTCCTAACTTACACATTCACTATTCAGTCAGTTGGTCTATTATTATTTTTTTTGCATAACTCCCAACACTGTCAATCTTTTGTCTGGCAAGCAGTTAAGGCAGTATTAAAAAGTTTGCTATATTGGTTAGCACCAAAACTGCCACTTTCTCATTTAATATATATATTTTATACTCTGCAAACAGAAAAAGCAGAAACTACAACCAGCCCAGTCTTTCCTCCCACCCTACTTTTTCTGAACTTGTTTCTAAGGGAGCCACAAAATACATGACACGTCCCTTTAAAAGAAAATGCTAACTTAGTGAAATCAGCTCTTTAGCTGTATCCAGAAACACACTACAGCTGGAACTCAAGTGAACTGCCCTTGGCCTTATCAACGGGCACCACATGGGCAAAGATGAACATTAGTTCAAAAGAACAACTCTGGTGGCCACCAGAGTTTTCCAAAAGTGTTAGCATTTTTGTTCTAAGATTTAAGACTGTTCTTTTTCAGAATTTCTGGCACTTCCCAGAATGGGAAGCTAAATTCTGCTTTTAAAATCTATCTGGTCTGGGAAGAAAAACAGAGTCATTTGGTAACATCTCCTACAAACCAAGGATTACAAATATTAGGAAACTTTATCTTTTTCTATTGATGATGTCCACAGGTGTGGGCAGGCTGGACTGAGGAAAACAAAGACAGGAAATGGTGATGCAAGCCCCCCTCCTTTCCCAAATGCATTGCAATACCACACATACAACCCAGAAGGCACAGAAAATATAATATGGTGCCTTGAAACAGCTTTCATCTTATTATTATTACCTTTATTGTCAAAGTACAACATGTGTACAATGAGATTGGCTGAGACTCCCTTTGTGCACCCACCCCCCACATAACTCACAGTGACAACAGAAGTCCCTAACCGAGACCCAATCTTATTACCCTATCTCACCTTGTTGCACAATGCACTGGCCCCGTAAGTCTATACTATGCTAACATAAAGTTATTTTTTGTTCAGAAGTCTGACAGCCCACGGACAGAAACTGTTCTTCAGCCTGTTGGTGTGGCTGCCTATGCTTCAATATCTGCTACTCGATGGTAGGAGAGTGAAGAAGGGCTGACAAAAGCAGTGAGTCTTTGTGACAAAAGCAGTGTGACCTTGCGGATGTTGCTGTTTCCTGTCCAAATTTCTCAGTTCATAACAGAGTAGATATTCAGGTTATGTTCTCACACACATACCTCCAAGGAGCCCTATTGACTACTGAATACGCCAAGTAAGTGAAAGAATTGAAATGGAAATGGGCTGTTCATATAAGCAAGAAGAGCTCATGGCAGGTAGACCAAGGCATAGAATGGATCCCACTTGATTAAAAAAACATCCATGAAAGAGATCTAAAACAGGATGGATCGAAGACATTAGCAAGTATTGTGGGCCCAATTCACGAAGGAAAGTTCAGGATCATATTGGTTGGAAATCTATGGAAGAGGCCTTCATCTTGCAATGAATAGACAATGACTAAAATGATGATGAACAAATCATAGTCAACTCCTGACATGAACATATTCACATAGTTTTTTTGGCAGTTATATCAAAAATTCTTTCAAGACATTTCAATTTTCCAATCAAGTGTCCAACACTGAAATAGCAGTAGCACTTAGACTGATATACCACTTTACAGTGCTTTACAAGCCCTCTCTAAGCAGTTTAGAGAATCAGCGTATTGCCCCCAAACAATCGGGGTCCTCATTTTACCACACCTCATAAGGAGGGAAGGCTGAGTCAACCTTGAGCCTGGTGAGATTCGAACTACCAAATTGCAGGCAGCTGGCAGGCAGCAGAAGAAGCTTGCAGTACTGCACTCTAACCACTGCGCCACCATGGCAGTGACCCATTCAACCCTGCTTTACTTTAAATATTAGCCTAATCAGCTGGCTACTGCAACCTTTCCCCCCCCCCCCCACTGAATAGATGGGGATCCTAACTCGTAACAAGTACTGCTTATAAAGTAGTGGCATTACTCAGGCCAATCAGGATCACTCCTTCAATAATAAGTTCCTAAAAATTCATCCAGAACCACTATGGATGGAACTCAGAATGTGGCAGCATTAAGCAACAGGTTAGTATCAGTGCTGGAAGAGAATTCTCACTCCAGCAAGCCCATCGTTTTAAAATAAATGGTATTTTTCTCCAGTGGTTTTTTTTTTTTTCCAGGTAGGATTAATTGCATTCCACTTTGATCATCCTGCTGGAGGTTAAGGAGTTTCAGAAAAAGTAGAACAAAGAGACTATTGGGTTCCAAAAAGTTACCCAGAAACTTGATGCCGGAATGCTAGGAGGAGGAGAGGAAAGAGTGAAGCAGCCTATGGCTTTGCAACTTGCCCTGCGTGGGTTTCCAGCTCTCAGTGTACATGCTAGAAAAGAGTGCGCACGTGTCCTATGAGCAATGTGGAAGATTCCCTTGCCAATCATTTTGCACACGAAGTGGGAGGAGGTTCCTCTTATCCTTTCTCTCAGATGGCAAATGCCTGGACCAGCCCTGTATCTGTCTAGTCTTCCACTTTCAGCTGAGCCTCCAAGATCCCTTCCACCCCGTTATTCTGATTAGGGGCTGAAGAGGCATATCCCATCAGCAACCTGCCCTTTATGGCTTTCTAGCTCCCTCCCTCCCTTTGCAGCCAAGACCCGTCTCTGCCACAAAACCAATGTTGCTAAACTCTTTTTTTACACCACAGAGGAGCTTACAAAGAAGATTATGCAGAAGAGCTTCTGTGTAGCTCAGGGTAGAACTGCTCCCTGAGCTTGGTTGTTTACTTGAAGACATCTCGTTACCCAGCGAGATACTGGTGATGTTATCTAGCTGGGTTATGAAACTCTGCAGGCAAACAACCATCAGGAAGCATCAAGGACTATATGGGAGAGGCTGACCGGATGAGCATGCTCTGCACCCAAGTTCCACCAAACAATCCAAAGAAGCGTATCAATTTATTAGCCCTTAGATATATGGCAATGATCACCCACGTAATTTCTGTTTAAAGCCCTGAGTCAAATTTATAGGGAAGGAAGACATCAGTGCAGGTGGATCCTTGACTTACAACCACAATGGAGCCCAAAATTTCTGTGGCTAAGCAAGATATGGTTAAGGAAAATTTGCTCCATTTTACCTACCATTTTTCTTGCTACGTTTGTTAAAAGTGAATCGCTGCAGTACTTTAAGGTTGTTAAGGGAATTCGGCTTCCCCATTGACTTTGCTGGTCAGGAGGTCACAAAAGGTGCATATGACCCCCGGGATGTTGCAACCATCAATAATGTGAGTCCCTTGCCAGCTGTCTGAATTTTTATCACATGAACTGTAAGGGTCACAGGTGTGAAAAATGGTCATAAGTCACTTTTTTTCACTGCCGTTTTAACTGTGAACAGTCATTAAATGAACTGTTGTAAGTCGAGGACAACCTGCTAAGGATTTTGAAGGTTCTCATGGTCCTCCAAAAATCCAGGCAGTAAATATATCTTGAAAGATCAACTGCTGGGCAGAATTGGGGGAGGGCGGGGGAGAGAGGCAACTAGAATTGAATGGAATGGAATAGGATAGGATAGGATAGGATAGGATAGGAATAGGATAGGAATAAGAAAGAATAGAATAGAATAGGAATATAATAGAATAGGAATAGAAACAGAATAAGAATAGAATAGGAATAGGATAGGATAGGATAGGGTAGAATAGGAATAGAATAGGAACAGAATAGGATCGGATAGGATTGGATAGGATAGGAATAAGAATAGGAATAGAATAGGAATAACATAGGAATAGGATAGGATTGGAATAAGAATAGGAATAAAATAGGGATAGGAATAGGATAGGAATAGCATAGGAATAGAATAGAATAGGAATAGGATAGGAATAAGAATAGGAATAGGATAGGAATAGGATAGGATAGGAATGGAATAGGATAGGAATAAGAATAGGAATAGAATAGAATAGGAATAACATAGGAATAGGATAGGATCAGAATAAGAATAGGAATAGAATAGGAAAAGGATAGGAATAGGATAGGATAGGAATGGAATAGGAATAGAACAGAATAGGAATAGCATAGGAATGGGATAGGAATAAGAATAGGAACAGAATAGGAATAGGATAGGAATAGGATGGGAATAGAATAGAATAGGATAGGATAGGAATAAGAATAGGAATAGAATAGGAATAGGAATAGGATAGGATAGGAATAGAATAGGAATGGAATAGAATAGGATAGGATAGGATAGGATAGGAATAGAATAGGATAGGATAGGATAGGAATAAGAATAGGAATAGAATAGGAATAGGATAGGATAGGAATAGCATAGGAATAGGATAGGAATAAGAATAGGAATAGGATAGGATAGGATAGACTGGAAGGAAATCCTTCTTGTCCGGATTTGGAGAACCCCTACAAAACAACGGTTGGGGACCTCGGCCCAGAGGAGCTTCCGTCCTGACCCTGTTGTGGGGATTTTCTGTCCTCTCCTAAAGAGCCAGCAGACCCCACCACCATTTCACTGATCTTCTCGATCGGAAGGCGCCCAGCTGAGCCTCCCCAAAAGGACAGACTCCGATCCCCCCCACACGGGATCCCTTTCCGAGGCTCCGCTTTTCCGCGGTGCAAGTGGTGGGGGGGGCGGCGGGGGAAGGAAATCCAGCGAGAAGCCGCGCGTGGGTGAGCTTAAACGTGCGCGCGCAGCTGCTGTCATCCACGCCCGGTACTCGGTCTTCCCTCATAAAGCAGCGGCCGGCTGTGGGGAACCGGCCGGGGGTGGGGGATGGGTGAAGGAGCGTCGCCAGAGGCCACCATGCCGACGCCTCGCCTGCCGCCGGTCCTCATCCTGAGGCGGCGGCTGCTGCTGCTGCTGCTGCTGCTGCTGCTGCTGCTGCTGAGCGCCTGCGCCTCTCTTCCCGCCACCTCTCTCCACTTCCAGGAAGGGCAGAGCTGCCATAAGCCCTTGCCGCGCAAGGTCTCCGGTCTCCGGTAAAGCAGGCAACCAAGGCGCGAACCCTTCCGTCGCTCCGGCTCGGCTCCCGGTTGCAATAGCGGGGCGGGGCGGGGGGGGGGGCGGCGGCGCTGCAGCTGCGGGCATCCCCGGGACGCAGCCGGTGCTGGGAGCGCGGCAATGTCCGGACACTCGGATCTTGGCAAAAAGGGCGCAAAGGGGAGGGGGTGAGGGGAAAGGGGGTCGGCGGAGAGAAGGAGTAACCCTCTCCCTACAGGGAGGAGGTTGGAGAGCTGGATTACATTGCTCTGAAGCAGGGGTCGCCGACCTTTTGGACCTCAGGGGCGCCAAACTCATAATTTTTAAATCCCGCCAACCAGAGACCAGAGAGAGAGAGAGAGAGAGAGAGAGAGAGAGTGGGAGAGACTTTTGGCTCCATGCAAGGAAAGCAGCAGAAGCAGGCTTTCGTTCTCTTCCCCCAAATTCTGCCAGAAATGAATCTTTGTCAAACTCGTCTTGCCGTCCCAAAGACTCATTTCTGGTGCAATTTTGGGGAGAAAAAGACTTTTGCTGCTTTCCTTCTGGGCAGCCAAAAGCAGAAGCAGAAAGAAGCAGCCCGGTGGCCAGGCGAGGTGCATGGGGTGAATGGGGCAAGTTCCCCCCCCCCTTCTGCCCTTTCCCCCCTACCCTCACTACCTTGTGTTGTTCGCAATCCAAGCGAGGCAAGCCTTGTGTTCCCGCGCAGCCTGGATTCATCGCTTTGGGGGTGACATTTTTCTGTGGACCACCAAAATTTTCTCGCGGACGACCAGTGGTTCCCAGCTCACTGGTTGGCAAGTACAGGTCTGAAGGGTTGGATAACCATTTGTCTGAAGTGGTGTAGGGTTTCCTGCCTAGGCAGGGGGTTGGACTAGAAGACCTCCAAGGTCCCTTTTCACTCTGTTATTCTATATTCTACAACAGGGGTCCCCAAACTTGGCAACTTTAAGACTTGTGGACTTCAACTCCCAGAATTCTCCAGCCAACATAGCATAGTTGAAGTCCACAAGTCTTAAAGTTGCTAGGTTTGGAGACCTCTGTTCTGCAAGGTAGCATCTGTGGTCCCGGTCAGTCTTCTGCCTCTCCGAAACCAGAGGAACCACCCCTGTGCCCAGAGCGGTGCGGAGCTGCTGCCACTCCCGGGTTGACCATATGGGCAGCAGCTCACTGTTTCCCCAATTTTGGGCTGCAAATGATGGAGATGAGATTGAGATCTCCCAGCGAGATCCTTCGTGATCCCCTTTAACCAGGTTAAACGAGGTATTCGCACATCAAGCTAAGCTCGGTTGAATGGGGATGGGGAGGAGTTTAACATGCTGGGTGAACTCCACCATCGGTTGCATCCTGGCGCTTCGTTTTGTGCAAGCGCAGCAACCCGACTCGAGCATCTTCATGGGTGTGAATTCAGCTTTTGCGCCCAACTGTGCTCATTTGTAAGTAGCGGTGCATTAAGAAACCCGCAGAAGGGAAAACCATTTGATGGCAGCTGTGGGAAGCATTGGAAAACGGTTTGGCTGGGCTGGTTAAATGGAGGTCAGAGCAAAGCATGAGATGGTGTGGAATTTGCTCTCCTCCTTCAGGGTGCAATCCAGCAGCATTTAGGATCTCAATCCCCAGCTGCGATCTTGGAAGGCTGCTTAATTTTTATCCAAGAGAAGCCAAGGAGGTGCTACATGAGCCCCAGAAAACATTAAAGGCTTGTGGAGATGGGGAAGAGGAAAATACACTGAGGAAGAGGAGATTTGTAGATGATGCTGGTGAAAAATAAAGTAAAATAAAAAGATTTAAAATATTGGGCTATTTTTGTGGCACCTTAGAAGTACTTTGCCATTCTGTTCTTGCAAGATGTCTTTAAAAAAGGCTCCCTACTTTTTTTACTCATTTAGTGACTATTACTATTTCTTCTTTTTATGACCCCATAATCCCTTTGTGGGGTGGAGTCTGGGCAAATAAATGGAGCTAGCAGAGTGTTTAATGGCCGGATGCCCTTCCTGTTGCCAATATGGAGTTTTGTTCAGCAGATATATTCTCATTGTGAATATATACGCTAGAGGTGAGAGCCCCACCTCTAGGCCACTGCACCATTCCATTTAGTGACTATTTGCAGTTATGAAAAAGTCATTTTGCAACCAATCTTCACATATGCCACCTTCAAAGGTCTGTGAACCAAAGGAAAGCGGAAGTCCGACCATAAGCACAGTTGTGGTTTCCCTTGACAACCTAGTTGTTGGACCCAACTGTGATCATTATAGCCTTGAGTCCTGGAATTTCCTCATAGAAATTTCTCCCATGCAGCTACTTCTGTTGCCTGTTTCCCTGATGGGAAGGATCAAATGAACATACTAGTTATTCAGTTCCTTAGATACGATGTCCACATCTAATGATCAGCATCATTAAATACATTCAGAGAACAGTGTGGATGTTAATGCTTGCCTTCATAAAGTAATTTTGTGTGTCTCAGCACATCAGAAACAGTCATACTCTAGGATATGTGTCAAATATCAAGGGATCCAGGAATAGCCCCCTCCCTCCTCTTCCGAGATAGAATTCATTTTCCCCTTTTCATTATCTAATGACCTCTTTGACCTCCGTTCTTCTTCTGTTTAGGGCTTAAGATTGTGACTCACAGTAAACAAAGTCAGGCATTCCTCCTTCCTTCTCAGTCTGCTCCTTGATAAGATTATATGCGATCAAGTCAGGGTCAACAATTGATGACCACATCATAGATGAACCTTCTTCAGGATGATCTTTGTCCAACTTGGCCTTTCAGATCTTCCAACAATGCATCTTGTTTGCGATCACTGTCCGTTTTGCCGCTGGTTGTCGGCTTCTATCTCTTCCCCTCCATCTTTCCCAGTGTTGTGGACTTCTGAAAACAGCCAGATGTTCGTAATGTCTTCAAGATTTGACAGCTTGAGTCTGTTGTTTCTTACTCAATTGGGAACCCTAAATTGGTTGGTTCTATGAACCATTTGTTTGCTTTCTTAGACAACCAGGGTATCTTCTCTTCCACCAGGATTAAATAGCCTGCTTGATCTTACTACACCAAAGTACCCTACAGATAACTTCCAGTATATCCATGGGTTGCTTCCAGTTGTTGAACCAGAAGCATTTTCTTAGAGCATAAACATTGGGGAGATCGTGGACCTCATACTGAAGTTCTCAGAAGAAGCTGGCTCAAAACTGGCTCCTAACATTATCATTTAGGTCACTTATCATGCCTGGTCCTGGTAAAGATCCTTGTTGATGTCAGAAAATTCTGGCTTTGGAAAGGTCTAAAAAAGTATTGTTCATTCTGTGCCTGAAGGTTGAGGTGCACTGACATAGGTGCAATCATAAGGTGATGATGATAAAGGTGTAATTTCATTATTGATAGTAAATGGGGTGACCAGAGTTTCCTGTCTGTGCCTGCTGGCTCTGTTTGATTCACATAGTTTTCTTTTTGCTTTTTCACAAAACATACTTTTTTGGGATGCCACCTCTTGGTCTTCGATACTTTTCTCTTTTGAGTAACTTTCCTATATACATTTTGTAACTTTGGTTATTGGTTTGCATGTCTGGAAAACAATAGAATCACGAGGAGCTTAAACACAATTACCAGCTAAGTGGAAAAATGAGTAAAATCCTCCAGCAAGGGTAGAATGTGTTATTCCCCTTTGCCCCTTCCCCCCTCCACCCGCCAAATGGGGAAAGAGTATCAGTTGGTTCTCCCTTCTGACATTCTCATCTTTCCTCTTAACAGAACCTATCCTCGTCCTCATGAATATTTGGATACCTCAAATCTGCCCAAGAGTTGGGACTGGAGAAATAGAGATGGAGTCAATTACGTGAGTGCCACTCGGAATCAGCACATTCCCCAATACTGTGGCTCTTGCTGGGCTCACGGCAGCACCAGTGCTCTAGCAGGTAGGTGGTTGTTGTATTGCTGTGCTTGTTTCCTCCTTTATAAAGATACACTATGCATGACTATGGAGGCTCCCTTCCTGTATAATTTAACCTTAGTCGATAGTGCTTTTCTCTGTGGGTTGGCTCCCAAATTGAAAGATCAAGATCGTTTGTGAAGTTCCAATTAAACTGATTTATTACTCAACATGCCTATGCAAAAGAATCTACTCAACTAATAGCACTATGTTGGTGTAAGAGAAAGGTCAATGGAGTTGAAGAGGGGATGGATTTAGTCTGTTTATGACTACGTAGAGATTCTAAGCTGATTCCTCTTTTGATTCCACTCCCTTTTCCACCATTCCTTCTCCTTCATCTTTCTGTTCCCTTAAGCCTGCCCCATATTTCCACCAGCTCTCCCACTTTTTATAATATTTTCCCAAGTCTAGTCTGAAGAGATGAATTCTGTTGGATTCAAAGGTCAAACTGATAATGGGGTTTATCAGTGTAATTTATTTATAAATTACATAAATCATACTTTATCTATTATGGAGTAGCAATAGGGATATGCAGCATTGGGTCTGTGTCCAGCTCCCAAAATAACCACAAACAGTTCCTTTTGCCCCACTGGATTCCACTTGTTTTCCAAGGTGTTTTTAATTTCATGATAAAGGAAAGTTGGCCTATTGCAAAGCAATTTTCATCCACTAAGATGCCCTCCTAGTGAGTAGGCTTCAAGAATTCAGAGCCGTTGCTGTGAAATTGTGCAAAGCAAACTCTGTATATCTAGAGTCCCCCAGCCCAGAATGGACAAGGTGCTCAAGATGCAAGTAGTCCTCGATTTATGACTGTAAGTCGTAATAGAGACTGGAATTAGGTTCACCATGTGACTGACTCAATTTTTTGACATGTTTTGTGATGGTTATTAAGTAAACCCATTGTCCGCAATTTGCTGCTTCTTTTTTTTCCCCAAACCTGGACATAAATGCTGGTTTCTACCCCCCAAAAAAACATTGTGTCATCCATCCCACTTAAATTAATTAGCAAAGGAAGACTCCTGGCACATTATTATTTTTCCCAAGAATATACTGAGAACAAAGTGATTTCAGATATTTGCAAGGCAGAATTGGTTGGCTTGGCACGAAAATGATTCAGTAAAGTTCTGCTTTTTTCTCCTGGCCAACCCCTGCTGTCAGCCAATGTCCAATTAGAAGTTCTTTAGGGTGGGGTCTCCAACTTTGGCAACTTTAAGACTTGTGGACTTCAACTCCCAGAGTCCTCGGCCTTCACATGTAAGATGGAGTGGCCAGATAAAATCTACACATTAGAGCAGAGGTCTCCAAGCTTGGCAACTTTAAGACTTGTGGACTTCAATTCCCAGCATTGCTGGCTGGAGAATTCTGGGAGTTGAAGTCCACAAGGCTTGAAGCTGCCAAGGTTGGAGACCCCAGCTTTAGGGAATGGCCCACAGGGTGGGGTGACCATTGGAACTTCATCCAGGGAATAGGTACGATTTTGGGGGTCCATTATTACTTAGCATCCAGTCATAACTTGAGGACTACCTGCAATTTTTTAAAATAAGAAATAACCATGGGGAGAAGTTTGCAAAAGTCAAAATGATGGTTGTAAGTGTGTGATTGAAGACCTACCTCCTGTAAAAAAAAAAAAAGGGTGGGGGCTTTGATCAGGCAGGTTCCCTTCCTAGAGCTGCCATTCTGGGAATGGTCCCACAAAGGCCACAACATTGTTCTTAGAAACTAAAAGTACCCCAGGGAAGGATGTCACTGGGATCATTATCTTGTAAGTTGACCTGAACATAACAGACATAGTTTCAAAGTCAGCATGGGCCCCTTATCCCCCAAAGGCTGGCTGCTCCCTTTCTCCCCAGAAGAAAGCACCCCTCAAAGTCCAGAATGCTGAAGGCCCCAACTCAAGCCATACACCAACCATCTTCTGCTCTTTTTCTCTCAGATCGCATCAACATCAAGAAGAAAGGCACCTGGCCTTCTGCTTACCTCTCGGTTCAGAACGTCATTGACTGTGCTGAGGCAGGGACCTGTCACGGTGGAGACCACATAGGTGTATGGGCTTATGCTCACCAGCATGGCATCCCTGATGAGACCTGCAACAACTACCAGGCAAAAGATCAAAGTGAGAGAATGGGGCTGTCAGGGTTCCAACGATTGCCCTAATTAAATCATGAGCCTCGAGCCAAGCTTCAAAGGAACCCAAAAGACTTATTAGGAGCAACATGTCCGGCACTATCCCTATGAAACCAACTCTGAGATACATAATTTATTATCACCCATGACCCTGTTTCTCCCCACTCCCCTGGGTATGTCATAATTCCTATTCTCCAATGAAACCCGTTCACGGGCTGGGTGTCATCAATCACACTCTCCAGTGAAGGATTTTCTCTGGCAGAAGATCCAGTAGCCTAGGCTACAATCTCCACAAGATAAGTGTGCAATGTGCTTCTGGCCTTCATCTGCTGCATTGCTCCCTCAAGCCTTTCCCCTCCCTCCTCCTTATGGCAACTCAGAAACAGGCATAAGAATGATTTACGAGTTGACAGGGGCAGCCCTGACTAATGCTTTCCCGTTGCAACTTGAAAATATGCTCACCTCTGTATCTCCATCCTTGCATCTCCATGTATTGATGTGAAGTCCTGCAGATAGGAAGCAGCTCCAAGGGGCCTTTGTCTCCATCCCACCCATAGAAACTCTGATGTAGCCCTCCATTGCAAGGGGGTTAGAAAGAATAGGGGAGGCTTATATGATACCAAAGGTCTCCAGGTTTACAGCTACCAAGCTTTCTGAGTCATGATCAGTCATGATGCTCTTGGAAGTATCTGTGGAATAGCTTTCTCCCACCAGTTTGATGTAGAGATTAAGGTGCTAGATTAGAAACCAGGACACCCTGAGTGCTAGTATTCCCTTAGGCCAGGAAGCAGTTGGCCTGAGTGACTTTAGGCCAGTCACTCTCAGGCCAACCCATCTAATAGAATAGTTGTTGGGAATATAGGAGTAGGAGTATTGGGTATGCCTGGTGCTTTGGGATGTACAAAATAGTATATACATCTAACAAAAAGAAAGGGACTCAGGATAACACTTACAAATTTTAGACAAATTTCCAGCCTAGGACATCTTGGGAGTGGAAGTCAAAAACATCTGGTGCAGGTATATAGCGACCATTTCCATTGTAGAGTATTGAAGAAGATTATATTTTCTTGTTTTAATCAGATAGGGCTCTCATAGCTATATATATTTAAATAAAAAAAAATACCTGCTGGGAACTCCACATAGGTATCAGGAAGGGTATCTGGGCAGGAAACGTTCAGCTCAATTTGGTCACCCCGACACCACCCCAAATAAAAGGGATTAAAGGGTCATAAGAAGATATATCTATATATATCAAAGCCAAATACCACTCATGCATCATCACAAAATCTCCAGAACTGTAAAGCCTACAAATTTGAAATTTGGCATGTATGTTCCTCTTGGCTTCTAGGTGCTCACTAAGAAAAGATTTTTCAAAATGACCATCAGAGCATTAGTATTTACTATATTATTATTAACATGCTCTGATGCTATGGAGTTCAACTCCCCCTCCCCACCTGAAAAGAAACCTGTTCCAAATGCAAAACACAAGCAGAGGAGAGGAGTTTCAGTTTCAGTTTTAGTTTCATAGCAGCAATCAGCTTTAGTACAGAACAGTTGAGCTAAGCCATGCCCAGGCTCTTTGCTGTCTCCTTGTTCACACAGAAAATACTGCTTCAGTTTCCAAAAGGCCCTCAATTCTCTCACACACTGATGAATACCAATGGATGCTGGTAGGCAGAGGCACAATTTTTCTCCTTATTTTTCTCCCCAAAAACTAAGCCCGATCACATAGTTTCGTAGCGAAGCACGGGCATAGAGCTAATATCTATCTATATCTATCTGTCTGTCTATCTGTCTGTCTGTCTATCTGTCTATCTGTACAACTCTTTAATCCCTTTTATTCAGAGATGATAGACAGACAGACAGACAGACAGACAGACAGACAGACAGACAGACAGATAGATAGATAGATAGATAGATAAATGGATGGATGGATGGATGGATGGATTGATTTAAATATATGTCCTGAGAACTACTTGAATAAGTCCCTGCCATTTTCTAGAATATTGGAAGTGGTTTGCCATTGCAGCCTTCTTCCTAGGGCTGAGAGAGAGGTAACACCCAGCTGACTTTGTGCCCAAAGCAGGACTAGAATTTAAGATTTCCCAGTTTTTAGTCTAGATTAGATTAGATTCAACTTTATTGTCATTGCCATGGATACAGGCAACGAAATGCAGTTAGCATCCAACCAGAAGTGCAAAACAACAGTAAAATATAAATATATGTATGCAAATATGCAAGGCATCTATGAATATGTCAGTGGGAAACACAACAAAATGTATGTACACAAGCACACAAGGAAAAGTGTGACTGCACATAGATGAACATATACAACTGTACAAACTGGCCCAAACATCCGATTTAAGCTTTTACATGAAACTATTTATTTGCTATATTTTATTTGCTATATTTGCCACTTTAAATGAGGGGTGGGCTTTAGAAGCCAAACAGGAGGTGATTCCTGGATAAAAAATCACTACTTCAAATATAACAAGCAGGACAGCATTTCATTGTCTCCATCTTTGGGGGAGAAAGGCGATTTTTCTGGTGCCAAAATTCTTTCTGGTTTTCATAGAGTGCAAGAAATTTAACCAATGCGGAACATGTACCACCTTCGGGGAATGCCATGTGATAAAAAATTACACCCTCTGGAAAGTGGGAGATTATGGAACTCTCAGTGGTCGAGAGAAGATGATGGCGGAAATCTATGCAAATGGACCCATCAGGTAAAACAGTAGAAACTTTATGCTAGGCCTCAAGGTCAGTGTTTCTTACACCTTGACAAATTTCAGATAGCATGGCTAGGGAATTCTGGGAGTCGAAGTCCACACATCTTAAACTTCAAGGTTGAAAAACACTGGTCTACGTCAAGGATCTTCAAACTTGGCAAGCTTAAGACTTGTGGACTTCAACTCCCAGAATTCCTGAGCTAACATGCCTGGAGGAGGAATTATGGGAGTTGAAATCTACAAGTCTTAAAGCAGTCAAGTTTGAAGACCCCTGGTCTAGGTAATATGCAGAAGCCTTCACGTAATTATTTCAGGTTGGTCTGTTATAACTTTTTGTGTGGAATGCCTTTGGTTAAGTCAGAGGTCTCCAAACTTGGCAACTTTAAGACTTGTGGACTTCCAACTCCCAGAATTCTCCAGCCAGCTATCCTATGCTGGCTGGAGAATTCTGGGAGTTGAAGTCCACAAGTCTTAAAGTTGCCAAGTTTGGAGACTCCTGGGTTAAGTGTTGCTTGTTGGAGACCGCCTGGATTAGTCCCTGAGGTTTTTTTGGCAAGATTTCAGAAGTTGTTTGCCATTGCCTGCTTTCTGGGGCTGAGAAACAGGGACTGGCCCAAGATGACCCAGCTGGCTTCCTGCCTAAGGTAAGTCACTGAACATGTTCCTGTTTTGGTCAGATTTTCAAGAGTTATCCTGCTAATGCAGGGAATCTTTTTATGTATTTTCTTTCAAATATCCCAACAGGTTGGAAAGAATAAAACCATTGTAGAAGAAACCTTTTCTATCTTGTCAAGAAAACTGCAGCGACAGGTCCATGTTGTACTTGAGTGACAAATCCAACTTCTTTGAGTCTATTCCCCCCCCCCCTTCTTGCAGAGATCCAGCATCTGAGTTCCCAGGGCTAAGGATGGACTTAAAGTCAGCCTGATACCTTAGTTGCTGCACAACACCGACTCTCACTAAATCTGACCGAAATCAGGCTTTGTAGTTCAACAGTGGTCCTTTGTCTTCATGATGATGTCTAAAGCTGCTCGTTTCGGTCGTTTTCATCCCGAAGGCTTTATTCTTGCTTTTTGTTTTTATGTAGTTGTGGGATCATGGCCACTTCCAAACTGGATGCATACACTGGAGGCCTGTATGAAGAATTCAGTTTCTTGCCTATAATAAACCATATCGTCTCTGTTGCTGGTTGGGGGGTAGAAAATGGAACAGAGTATTGGATTGTCCGGAACTCTTGGGGAGATCCCTGGGTAAGGAAGACATGATACATCTATCTATATTATTACTTTTTAAGGATTTAGCTGGGTGGGTAAAGTTCCCTGCTTGGTACGGCAGGCTTTGAGCATTCCAGCTCTGAAATGTACGAACATTTTACAGTATCTTTTCTTTTTTTGAGAGCATATGCACTGGTGGTGGGATTTCAATTTTTTTTTATTCCTGGTTCTGTGGGCATGGCTTAGTGCGCATGGCAGGGGAAGGATACTGTAAAATCTCCAGTCAGAGGTGGTATTTGCCGGTTTGCTGAACTACTCAAAATTTCCACTACTGATATTCCAGAACTGGTCAGAACCTGCTGAATGTCATCTCTGATAAGCACCAAGACAAATTCCTTGTGTGTCCAATCACACTTGGCTAATAAAGAATTCTATTCTACTCTGTTCTATTCTGTTCTATTCTATTCTATCCTATCCTATTCTATTCCTTATTCTATTCTATTCTACTCTATTCTATCCGATTCTATTCCTTATTCTATTCTACTCTATTCTATTCTATCCTATTCTATCATATCCTATTCTATTCTATTCTCCCGTGTTTCTCACAAAATAAGGCCAGGCCTTATTTTTTTTTTGACCCCCCCCAAAAACGGCAAGGCCGTCTTTTCGGGGGTAACTTAATTCCCCCCCTTGCAACCTTGGGTGGGCAGGCAGTGATGGCTTGGATGTTGACTTCAGCGTTGGTGGGGCACTTCATATCAGGAGACCTTCCACCACCATTGCTTTCCCTTCTCCCTTGCTGCCACGGTGTTTAGAGCAAGGCCGCAGTGTTGGGCGCAGCCACACACAGCCAGCCAGGGCTCCTCCCTGCAATCGGAGCCCAGCGGAGACACTCGGCTTCAGGCGCTCCTGTCGCCGCTTCCCTTTGCCTTCGAAGGTAAAGCCAATTATTTTAAAAACGACGCCATACTACAACAAAGCCTCCCCTGCCCAAGAGGGCAGCCCAACCCCACGTGGGGAGGCGAATCTCCTGGGGCCACAGTGCAGGATCAGCCCACCCTGGGAGAAGCGCCCAGCCGCCATCCCTGCCTGGCTCCGGGTAGAGCGTGAAGAGCTTCGCCTGGAGCGCCCAGCACAGCTGACAGGTGGGCCCTCCTGCCTGGTGGCGCTCTCACCAAGGCAGTGAGCGCCTCCCTGCCGGACCCTCTGCTCATCCCACCAGGGCCGCGCCAGAGCCATAAGGGCTGGGCAGAGCCAGGAAAGTGTGCTGCAGGTGCGTGCCCGCCTGCCAAGCAAAAGAGCTGGGCCGACCTGAGCTTGGCTTCCTTCCCAAGTCCCTCCAGCATGAACCCGAAGGGGCCACCGGGAGAGGCTGCCCGAGGCCGTGATAAGCGCCCACCCGTCCACGGACAGGGAGGCAAGGTGATGGCAGTGCTCTTCCCTGGCCGGCGGAGCCCGAAGCCTCCCGTCCTTTCCACCCCTCGCCCAGCCCATCCCTGTGCATCTCCAAATGTGCTGGCAGCTCCAAACGCTGCAGCAGAACGGGCATCAGGCAGAGGCACTGACTCGGCAGGGCTCAGCTCGGAGGAGAAAGACGAGTCACCTTGCCTTGTATTGTTGGAGAAGCACGGTATTCCTATTTCTATCCTATCCTATCCTATCCTATCCTATCCTATTTCTTTCTTATCCTATCCTATTCTTTTCTATTCTATTTTTATTCCTACTCTATTTTTATTCCTATTCTATTTCTATCCTGTTTTATTCTATTCCTATTCTTATTCTACAAGTTACATAGGGGTAGGGTTTAATTAAACCTTAATAGGTAGTCCTCAAGTCACATTTGGTGACCATTCAAAGTTACAATGGCACTAAAATTACAACCAATTTTCACACATGGTCATCACAGCATCCCCCTTGGTCATGTGATAAACATTTGGAGCTTGGCAACCAGCATTTATTTACAATGGTTGCAGTTCATGTGATCATGGGACCGTCCCAGATGACTTCTGACAAGGAGGGTCTATAGGGGAAACTGGATTCCCTTAGTGACTGCATGATTCACTTAACAAGTGCAGTGATCGGCTTAATTAATCGTGAAAAGGTTGTAAAATCAGCGTGACTCACTTAACGACAGAAATTCTGCTCCCTATTGTGGTTATCAGTCATGTTATTTCATTGTTGCGGTTTAGGAAAATTGACTTCTTGATTCGATGTAATTTTGTATCTTATACCCAACTGCTCTATTATAATTTGAAATATTTTTGGAGTGTTATCTTAACACAAAACTTACACGAATGGGTGCGACTTAATGTCTTTCAGGGAGAGCGTGGCTGGCTTCGGATCGTGACCAGCGCATATAAAGATGGAAAAGGAAGGTACTACAACTTGGCTTTGGAAGAGGAGTGTGCTTATGGAGACCCTGTACTCCTTTGAGTTTGCCTCTGCCACTTTCTTTGACTGGTGCTGTTGGAGATTTTGATAGGAAAGAAAATATCCTGCAAAATGTACTCTTCTTAAGAAAGGGGCAGTGCTATTCGGTCGCATTTGCTGATGGAATATCATCATAATTCAGTTTTTCTTTTTATTGATGAATAAAGATAAAGGTTTTTCCTGACCAATTGTGTTGGATTGTAGGGAGAGGTGCTTGTCTCTGTTCCTGCTATGGGAACCAGTGTTGTCCAGATACATTTTCTGCGGTCATGTGGCCAGAATGTCTGTACACCAAGGCTCATGGAGTGCTATTACCTTCCCACTGAAGTAGTACCTATTTATCTACTCACATTTGCATGCTTTCAAACTGTGAGGTGGGCAGAAGCTCACCCCATCATGCCAACCTTCTGATTGACAAGCCCAGCAACTTAACTGCTAGGCCACCACTACCCACTGCCAAATGGGCATCTGTTCACAGGGTACACAGGAAATAAATGCCAGAAAGTTTGCTTTCTTCTTGAAAAGTATTCATGAGTTGTCACCTACGCTTTGGCAAAATTAGATTACGTTTGGTGCTGGATTGAGTGTTTTTAAAAAAACTCAAAACAGCTGAATCACCTTTCAATTGATGCCTCTAATTCTAGGGGCAAGTTAAAAGGTGGAGCTGAAAGGGTGGCATTTATTTTGACTTGATGAAAGCTTTCCCTGTCTTTCCTGTTACATGCACATAATTATGGTGTCCACACCTTTCCAGTGTCTTCCTTTATATCACCGTAGTTTTCTAACAGCATTGAGAAATAGGACTGTATTTAAAAGAGCTGCTGTAAAAGGAGGTTAACATTAGAGCAGCGTTTTTCAACCTGGGCAACTTAAGATGTGTGGACTTCAACTCCCAGAATTCCACAGCCAGCACATCAAGATTGAGAAACAGGGCTATACAATGGAAAGAATGGGTTACATGAAAACAGAGATATCTCCTTCATCATTATATTTCCAATCTAAGATTTAATACTCTATTCTGAAAAATTTTCAGGAGTTGGATTTGTGTAATACTCTACTATAAGTATGAGTTTGGAGTTGAACAGAGTTCCTCTGTATTCTGATTTGACTGGGCCCCACCTGAAATACTGCAACCAAATTCTGGGCCCTGCCAAATGAAGGCATGACAAACTGGAACCAAATTCAGAGAAGGACTATCATGCTGGAGACGAGAATCTTTTGAGGGACACTAAGTGAATTAGGTGTGCAGAAGAAAAGACTAACGAAAAATATGTGTGTAGTCTCTCAAAATAACAACAAACCCAAAACATACATTAAAGTCTGGTAATGCCTTCAACTTAACTTCACTGTTTTATTAGGCACAGTTTAAAGTCACAAAAGTAAATAATGAGGCAAAAAGAAAACCAAAACAAACCGCATTGAGGAGAGTTCCAAAGCAAGCCAAGATAATTAATCATATATTCCAGGAAGATAACCGAGGAGAGTCCATGGGAAGAACGCCAGCAAAGATAAACGTCTTTCAAAGAAAACACTAAACTTTGTCTCCAGCAAATTCTGACTACGCAGTTACAAATGTATCTACATAGCTCCCGGCTGCAAGCCAGGAGGAAAATCATGGCCCTCTCTTCCCAAGTAGACCATGCTTTTCCCTGATCCTCTCCTCCCTGCGTGCCCTTGGATGGATAGGGGATGGGCCTGGTTCCTCCTCTGATTGCTCAGCTGGCCTCTGCCCTTCCCTCGCCTCCTCCACCTCTGGAGCCACACTCCCACTCCCTGTTGGCTGTTCCTCCTCTTCCTCAGAGTCAGTCTCCACCAGGGGCATGACACATGATGGCACTGAAGGGTTGACATACAAGAGAACAAGGGGACTTGTTCTCCAATACTTGTGCAGGAATACCACAGCAGATGGGTTGAAAATGCAGGTGAGTCTATTCATGTTCAATTGGACAGTCATTTGTCCAGGATAGTATAAGGCAGGGCTGTCAAAATCCCAGCCCATGGGCTAGATGAGTCATGCACTGGCCATGTCCACACCTGGTTTAGCGAAGGGGGGAAAAGTCCTAATACATCGTGTGACGATGCCGTGACAATGTGAGCTTGACACCCCTGGTAAAGAGTTTCCTGCCTGAGTAAGGGTTGGACTAGAAGACCTCCAAGGTCCCTTCCAATTCTATTCTCATGAGGAACATTTTTTACATTTCGAACTGACAATGAAACAGGTAAGTCCAGGAATTTGTCTGTTTTTCCTCCCTGAAGGTCTCCAGCTATTATTCCTTTTATACCAAGTTAAAGCTTAGGATGTTATGCAACCCATAAGCAGCGTTCCAATATTTGAGGGGCTGCCACAGAGAGGAGGGGATCAGGCTATTTTCCAAAGCACCTGAAGGCCAGACAAGAATAATGGATGGAAACTGATCAAGGAGAGATTCAACCTAGAAATACGGAGAACTTTTCTGGCAGTGAGAACAATCAACTGATGGAACAAAAGTTGCCTTCAGAAGTTGTGGGAGCTTCATCACTGGAAGTTTTCAAGAAGACTGGACTCCCATCTGTCAGAAATGGTGTAGGGTCTTCTGCTTGGGCAGGGGGTTGGACTAGATGACCTACAAGGCACCTTCCAATTCTGTTAATCTATGTCTATATCTAACTCAGTGTAGTACAAAGAACAGTAGTATATCAAAGTAGACTATGGAACAGTTTCCTCTCTCAAATCCGGTGGGTTCCAATCCTCTTGGATTGGAAGCCAATCCTCTTTGGATTGGAAGCTGTGCATATATGGCTTTCCCTACAGGTCCTTGGCAGGAGTTAGATGAACCCAGTAAGGTCCAGGTATGGTTTGGGTCCTACATTCCAAGGTTGCAAGTCGTGATGGTGATAAAGCAAGTCACCCACATGACGGATCCCATTTTATAACCTTTTCTTTTTTTGCAGCAGGCATTGTTCAATATGGACCAGTTTAGCCCAAATCCAAAAGTATATGATAGTTTTTGGCAAAAATGTCATAAAATGTAGTCACATTTGTCAGGTGCTAGTTGCTGAATGCCCAAAATACAGCCACAAGACTGGAGGCAGCAGCCATCACAACCATATCCCTGGGGAACTCTGTCGTAATTTCAAATAATTGCTAAATGACCAGATGGAAGTTAAGGATTGCCTGCCTAATTATTCTAGTTTTTTTTTTTTTTAATTATTTGTTGTTAGCCATCCACAGTTCACAACTTCACATGTAAGATGGGGTGGCCGAATAAAATCTACTCATTAGAGCAGAGGTCTCCAAAACTCCAGCCAGGTGGAGAATTCTGGGAGTTGAAGTTCACAAGTCTTAAAGTTGCCAAGTTTGGAGACCTTTGCCTTAAACAAAACCCATCCTCTGGCTGCACAAATGTTCCTAATTCCAGCACAGTCCAGTAACAACGTGGGCCACATTCTGTGATTTCTCCAGACCAGGGCTCTACAACCTTGGCAACTTTAAGACTTGTGGACTTCAACTCCCAGAATTCTCCAGCCAGCGATGCTAGGCTATGTTAGGTAATTAGCAGCGTATTATGCAACGCTGACATATGCATGTTTATCTTCATGAAACAGAAGTTCTTTCTTCAAAAGCAAATGGCAGTTTTTTAATCAAACTTATGAACTATAAAAACTTTTACAAGGTATTTTCCTTCATGGAAACTTATTTTTATGCAGATTGGTTTCTTTAAGATTCCTACTTGAATTATTCATTCTACAACGAACATTTATTTATATGAACCTCAGGCGGCTCGTCAATTACTGTTCTCATCAGCTCTGATGAATCTGACAGGGATGGACTTTGGGCCACGGAGGCAGGAGAGTTCTTGTAGAGTCACTTCATTCAGCACCTTCAAGGATCTGCAGAGATATTTCATTCAACATAAGGCAGGTTAGATGTTTCTAAATTAAGGGCTATAGCTATATTACTGGCTGATTTAGCAAAGTCACGAGAATGCTGCTTCTTCAAGAGAAAGAACTGATTATTTCCAAAAGCCAGGATTGTTTCCTGTTTCTTGGGGTTTTTTTCTGCCAGTATCTGAGAATGCAAATCCATTTAAATGCAAATATTTCGCCAAGTTAAGAAAACTGTTACCCAAGGAGTAAGAAAGGATCTATTTGGCTTTCTTTTGAGAGCAAAAAGTAGCACAGTAGGTGATAAACATGGTACGATCAAAGGATCCTATATCTTACTATCTCTAATAAAGATTTTTTTTAAAAATCCTTTCCTACAGCGCCTGGATCAACAGTCTTTCAAAGTTTCTGCTGCTTTGAATTTCTACTACCTCCTGTGAATTTATTATTATTTTTTTTTGGCCAGGTGATTCATTTTTCATTCACTTTCAATTCACTTTTATTGTCTATTTCTTGAAACATAATTTCCAAAGTAGTAATAAGGCCACTTCTTTTTGAATCTCAGCTGTTGTAGGCATTGGAAATCCCCATCAAATCACAGTTGGTATCTTCAAAGAGTATGATAAAAACAGGAAATCAACCAAAACTGGTGATTTGTTAACTTCCTCATTTAAAAGTAAAATCCAAACTGTAATATTATGAGGAACATATTCTTACGAAAGGAACACAGCTGCTGCTACAGATCATAAATCATGCCCCCTGGTCATGAATTACTTCCTAGAAATAATTCTTTCAACCAGCTGCAGACTGAGGTAGGTGATACAGAAAAAACAGCTGCCTTGGCACTCATGAATCATATCTGAAAACAACCCTAAATCTCTTTCTCAAGTAACACCTGTGCCCAGCTTTTGCACTCTAAAAATAATGGGCACAAATACGTTACGTTGCTCCATGCTGTCAAACCGATCTGCTTCAGCCCTTCCCTCTGGTTGCCTTCCCTGAGCCAGGAGGGGCGTTCAGGTAAATGCCAGCAGCACTCTGAAATATAGGTAGTCCTTATCTTATGACCACAACTGAGCCCAGAATTGATGTCGCTAAGTGAGAAATCTGTTAAGTGAGCTTTTGCCCCATTTTACGACTTTCTTCCCCCCGCCTCTGTCAAGTGGATCCCTGCAGTTGTTAAATTAGCAACCCGGTTGTTTAAGTGACCCATGGACTTTGCTCCTCTGAATGTCTCAAAAGATGGCCACATGACCTGCTGGGACACTGCGACGGTCATAAATATGAACCAGTTGTCAAGTATCCAAACTTTTGATCAGATGACCACATGGGGAGGCTTACCAAGCACTCAAATGTACATCACGTGACTGTGGGGATGCTGCAACGGTCATAAAGTGTGGGAAAGGGCCCCAAGTCACTTTTTTCAGTGCTGTTGTAACCTCGAATGGCCACTAAATGAACTGTTGTAAGTCGAGGACTGTCGGTACAGCTGACCCAAAAAAGGATGCCAGCAGCCCCCACCCCCACCCACCCCAATCCGGACAGCTGGGACCTGGAACGGGACTGCTTTATAACAGATAACAGATAATCAGAGTTGGAAAGGACCTTGTAGGTCATCTAGTCCAACCCCCCCACACCCAAGCAGGAGACCCTACACCATTTCTGACAGATGGCAGTCCAATCTCTTCTTGAAAGCCTCCAGGGATGGCGCTCCCACAACTTCCGAGGGCAACTTCTGTTCCATCGGTTGATTGTCCTCACGGTCAGAAAGTTTCTTCTTATTTCCAGATTGAATCTCTCTTTGTTCAGTTTCCATCCATTCTTCCTTCTCTGGCCTTTAGGTATCTTGGAAAATAGCCTGCCCCCCCCCCCCCCCCCCCCCCCCGGGGCAGCCCCTCAAATATTGGGAACACTGCTCTCCTGTTTCCCCTGGTCCTTTTGTTCATTAAATCAGATTAAAGTCAGATTAACAGAGTTGGAAGGGACCTTGTAGGTCATCTAGTCTAACCCCCCCCCCTCCAGCGGGAGATCCTACACCATTTCTGACAGGGCAGTCCAATCTCTTCTTGACAGCCTCAAGTGATGACGCTCCCACAACTTCCGAGGGCAACTTCTGTTCCACGGGTTGATTTGTTCTCACGGTCAGAAAGTTTCTCCTTATTTCCAGGTTGAATCTCTCCTTGTTCAGCTTCCATCCATTCCTCCTTGCCTGGCTTGGGGAGGGGGGGAGTGTTGGACTAGATGACCGACACGGTCCCTTCCAACTCTGCTCACCTGCTGTTCTGCTCTCCTGCTCCTCCTCTCCTGGCATTCAAGCTTGGCCCTTCCCTCTCGGCTGAGGTCCGCTTACCGCCCAGTGGCCGCCGACACGTCTCAGGCTGCGGAGTCACGAGAAGCCGCTTGGCCGTTTCCTCTTTCGCAACCGCTTCCAGCTCTCGCAATCCCGGGCAAACCCGTCAGTCTCCCTGCAGCGAAGCGAGGCGGGTCGGCTGCTTTCTTCGTCGTGAGCCCCCCCCCCCCTCCCCGGCCCCAACCACCTCCCCCAATGACGTCTCCGCCTGCACCGGCCTTTGGCGACCTCGCTCCCCTCAGCTCCTCCGGACAAAGGAGCCAAGTCGTCCCGCCCGGCTCTGCGCGCTCCTTTCCCGGCGACTTGCCTCAAGAGGCGGCGGCGGCGGCGGCGGCCAGCTGAGCCGGCGATCGTCATGGCTGGGCGCGACCTCTCCTCCCTCGCCCTTTGGCTCCTGCCGGGGCTGCTCGTGGCCTCCGTGGACGCCACCGGCCTCTATTTCCAAGCAGGGCGGAGCTGCTACAAGCCGCTTCCGCGCAACCTTCCCGGCGTCCGGTAAAAGCGGCGGCGGCGGCCGGTCAATCGCTCCGGTTGGGGAGGATGGCGTCGGCGGGGGGGGGGGGGGGGGAAAGGGGGGCGGGGAGGGGGGGGGGGGGGGGGAGCAAGGCTCGGCTGAACCGGCCGGAAGGGCTTTTCTGGAATTGGGCCGGTCCAAGGAAAAGGGGGGAAGGAAGCTCGAGGGAGGCGAGGGCTGCGCACGTCGCCTTTCCTCCATCGGAGCCAATGAAGCGCGTTCGATTAGAACTACAAAACTCAGGGTCCCCAGCCGGCGTGGCATTTGGGACGGTGATCTGGCACGGCTGGGCATTTTAGGCAATAACAAGAGTTGGAAAAGGGGACCTTAGAGGTCTTCTAGTCCAACCCCCGACTCAGGCAGGCAGGCAGGCAGGCAAGCCTTGACCCTTTCAGACACCGCTTTGTCTCATCTCTGCTTAAAAACTTCCAACCTTGGAGGGTGGGTTGAGCAAGTTAAACCGGCCCGTCGGGCCAACCTCTCGCCGGTCCCACAGCTTTGGCGGGGGGGGGGGGGGGCGGCCCCGGGGGGGCCCCCGGGGGGGGGGGGGGGGGGGGGGGGGCGCGGCCGCGGGCGATCCCCGAGCAGCGGCTGGAGGCAGGGAGGAGAGCCGGAGATCTCCGCGCAACGGGCTTGGGGAAATACCCGTAAGCTTTTTAAAATTCAGTCGGCTGGGGAGCCTCCTCCCTCGCTTTTCGGGCTCTGGAGGTAACCTGGACGCGGATGGGAGGTGGGGTGGGGGAATCGGCTGCAGCCGCTGCTTGGCCGCATTGGACGAGCCGCCGGTTCAAGGCTGTTTTTCGCGGAGCCCAAAAAAGGTGGCCCCGGGTTGAACCCGGGTTCACGGCGCCTCCTTGCTTGACCCTAAAATTGCCTAGCGGGCTCGTGCAACCATTGAGTCTCCAGCTTGACCTTAAAACGAATGTAATCTCGTCTACAACTTTCGGAGTCTCTTGGCAAGCAAAGGTGATTTCAAATGAATTATTTGTTTTTTATTAATTCATGATCAATTAATGATTTATCCACCTGGGAAAGAGGTAGGCATAGGTTATTAGCAGAAATGGGCATTTAAAACTGGAGCTCAGCAGCAAAGCACAATGCGTTGTATATTTAAAAAATTGAAAATTTGGAAAGTGATTGAATCTCAAATTATTTCTGCCACATCTCAGAAGCGGGGAAATGTTCTTCTCGAAAAGCTGGACTCCCTGGGTTGATCAGGGCAGATCAATTTCTCAACCTGGGCATCCTTCCAGCCCTGAGACATATCTTCCATTGGTTCCCCTCCCTGGGCAACTTCAAGATGTGTGGACAAAAATTCCCAGAATTTCACAGCCAGTGTGGGGAAATTCATCAGGCAGCTGAGGAATTCTGGGGGTTTGTTGTCCACACAACTTGAAGTTGCCCAGGGTGGAAAAAAAAATTTGGGGGGTGAAGATGGGTCAGAGCCAGGGGTGGGATTCAAATTTTTTAACAACCGGTTCTGTGGGCGTGGCTTGGTGGTCATGTGACTGGCTGGGCGTGCCCAACTCAATGTCACTCACATGGAGGCACGCATCTCCTCACCTGGCCTCTCATGACTGTGGGGATGCTGCAACAGTCGTAAGTGTGAAAAATGGTCATAAGTCACTTTTTTCAGTGCCATTGTAACATTGAATGGTCACTCCACACAAGCAAAGTACCAGCAAAGGAGGGGGAAAAAAAACCTCCAGGGATGTTCCAGAGACAGGAAGTCTAGTCCTGCCAAGAACGTAATAAGGGTTAACGGAGAGGCAGTTTCTATAAGCAACACCAGAATGTTTCCTTCCTTGCCTTCCTCACAGGATTAGGCCAATAATTTCTTCTAACAACCGGTTCTTTGAACTGCTTAGAATGTCAACAACCAGTTCTAGCGAATAGGTGCGAACTGGTAGGATCCCAACCCTGGTCAGAGCTGGATGAATCCATCACAGAAAGCAACTTCTTATAAGCTGAAGTCAGGAGTGGGCTGCTGGGGGTTTGCAGAGGTTTGGGAGAGCCCCTAGCTAAGATTCTGCACAGTTCAGAGATTCCCCAAATCCTACTCCTGACTGGCCCCGCCCACCTCACCCCTTCCAGGAGTCCCCACACGGCCATTTTGGATTCAGGTAAGTGTAGGGTGTGTGTGGAGGTTCAGGGAGGGTGAAAAATGGGCCTCCTGGAAGTTCAGGAAGGCCGGAAATGGGCCTGTTTCCGGCTCCCGGAGAGCCCTTTTTCACCCTCTTGGAGGCTCAAGGAAAGCCTCCTGAGCCCGGGGAGGGCAAAAATGCCCCCCACCCCCAGCTGTGGTGCATACTAGGCCATGCCCACCATGGCCACACCCACCCAGCAACTGGGCAGAGAACCTCTTGCTATAATTTTTGAAGCCCATCCCTGGTTGAAGTATAAAATAGCAGATAAAAACTTTACAGCTGTGAAGTTTACTAAGGGCGTCTCTCCACCACCAGTTTATAGTTCTTTGAACCAATCCTTGCTGTCAGGAAAAAAAAAAAAATCTCCTATCCAGCCTGAAATTGGTTCTCTTGCCCCTTGTTCCAGGTCACTGTCCTCACCTTATTTCCCTCCTGGTAACAGATAACAGATAATCAGAGTTGGAAGGGACCTTGTAGGTCATCTAGTCCAACCTTCTGCCCAGGCACGAGACCCTACACCATTTCTGACAAATGGCAATCCAATCTCTTCTTGAAGGTCTCAAGTGATGAAGCTCCCACAACTTCCGAGGGCAACTTTTGTTTCATTGGTTGATTGTTCTCACTGTCAGAAAGTTTCTCCTTATTTCAGGTTAAATCTCTCCTTGTTCAGTTTCCATCCATTATTCCTCGTCTGGCCTACAGGTGCTTTGCCCCCCTCCTCCCTGTGGCAGCCCCTGAAATATTGGAACACTGCTATCTTTTCTCCTCTGGTCCTTCTCTTCACTAGACTAGCCATGCACAGTTGGTAAGAGGGAACAACTGTATATATCTTGAGGCTGAGCCCTTGATGGCTAAATATGGAAGGAAAGGCTACTTCAATAGCTGTGCAGCCAAGGCTGACTCTCATTCATGATCTGGGGCAATGGTGGGTTCAATTTTTTTTTACTACCGGTTCTGTGGGCATAGCTTGGTGGGCGTAGCAGGGGAAAGACACTGTAAAATCTCCAATCAGAGGTGGGATTTGCCAGTTCTCCGAACTACTCAAAATTTCCATGACCGGTTCTCCAGAACTGGTCAGAACCTGCTGAAGACCACCTCTGGTCTGGGGACTGCTGAAGTCAACCTAATGGAGATACCCCAGAAAAAAGGTGTTAGTGCTGGGTCCGTCTGTCTCTTGGGTAAGGACAGAGGGACAGTCAGTCTAAGAAGGACATAGAAAAGACTCTGAGAATTTAGACTAGCATCTGCTCCTCAGGCATGGAGGTAATCTGGTTACATCATTTTGGCATTTCTTGACGATGGTGTTCAGCATTTAACTCTCTTTACGGTACAGATTGTCCTCAACTTATGACCAGAATAGAACCCCACATTTCTGCTGGAAAACGAGACAGTTGTTAACTGAGTTTTACCCCGTTTTACTACCTTTCTTGACACAATTGCTGGGTAAATCAACGCAGTTGCTAAGTGAGGGCCCAGTTGTTAAGTGAATCCGGCTTCCCCATTGATTTTGCTTGTTGCAAGGTCACAACAGGTGATCGGTGATGCTGGGATGCTGCAACCATCATAAATATGAACCAGTTGCCAAGCATCCAAGCATCATGTGACCATAGGAATCCTGCCATGGTCATAAGTGTGAAAATCAGTCATCAGTCATGTTTTTAAATACCGTTGTACTAAATGAATAAGTTGAGGATTATCTAATAATTCATGAGAACAGAAATAGGGAAGAGGGATTCCGAAGGAAGTGCTAATTCATGGGAATCATCAGAATGCAAACCAGCCACACCCTAGTATTTCCTACATTAGCTTTCTTTTTAGAGAAGAATAGAGTACTTTATTGGCCAAGTGTGATGAGACCCACAAGGAATTTGTCTTGGTGTAAATACTCTCAGTATACATAAAAGAAAAGATACATTCATCAAGAATCGAGAATCATAAGGTACAACTCTTAATGATAGTCACAGGGTACTATAAGCAATCAAATCATACTAGGAAACAATAAAAATCACAAGGATACAAGTGACAAAGTTACAGTCATACAGTCACAAGTGGGAGGGGATGGGTGATCAGGATGAGAAGGTTAATAGTAATACTAGTGCAGAATTTGTAAATAGTTGGACAGTATTGAGAGAATTATTTGTTCAGCAGAGTGATGGCTTTTGGGGAAAAACTGTTTTTGTGTCTCATTGTTCTGGTATGCAGGGCTCTATAGCATCGTTTTGAGGGTAGGAATTGAAACAGTTTATGTCCAAGATGTGAGGGGGTCTATAGATATTTTCACAGGCCTCTTTTTGACTCATGCAGTATCCAGGTCCTCAATGGAAGGCAGGTTGGTAGTAATTGTTTTTTCTTCAGTCCTAATTATCCTCTGAAGTCTGTGTCTGTCCTGTTGGGTTGCAGAACCAAACCAGACAGTTATAGAGGCGCAGATGACAGACTCAATGATTCCTCTGTAGAACTGGATCAGCAGCTCCTTAGGCAGTTTGAGCTTTCTGAGTTGGCACAGAAAGCACATTCTTTGTTGTCAAATGCCCTGGTCTATTTACCAAGCAGGCTGGGCCTTCTTGAGGTTCTGCTTTTTCCATGAAACATATATTTGCCCATCATTGATCCTTCTGAGCTGCACACTGTTGATAACACACAATGCATTTGCAGCTTGTTTTTACAGTTTTCTCCTCCTTGGGATAATTAAGCTACATTACCTATCTTTCTCAGCCAGCATGGCTTCTGGGTATGATGGGTCATATAATTCAAAACACGGAGTGGGCCAATTGACCTCTCTCCTTTCTATCCCTTTGCAAATGTTGATACTTTAAAATTTTGCTGTCCCGACATGTTCCCCCCTCCCCCTTCTGGAGTTTTGCAAAACGGGCAGGAGAACAAAGTTCATCTCATCACTTTAGAAAGTAGTTGAGGTCACCAGAATTCCAAGGGAAAAAGGCACCTCGTGATAAAGCCACTTCCTGTCTGCCGAAGTTATTTCACAAACAGCCAGAGGATCAAATAAAGTGGGGATTATATACGCTGTTCAGACTAGGATAGACTCAAGGGTGGTCTTCAAAAATTTTAGCAAGGGGTTCTCTGCCCAGTTGCTGCATGGGCGTGGCCATGGTGGGCATGGCCTAGTCGGCCTTCTGCACCACAGTGAGAGGGCATTTTTGCCCTCCCCAGGCTCTGGAGGCTTTCCTCGAGCCTCCGGGAGGGCGATAACGGCCTCCCTGGGCTCCAGAGGCTCTTTGGGAGCTGGAAACGGGCCCATTTCCGGCCTTCCCAAACTTCCAGGAGGCCTGTTTTTCACCCTCTCTGAGCCTTCATGCGCGCCCTGCACTTACCTGCATCCCAAATGAGCCGCATGGGGACTCCTTGGAGGGGTGGGGCAAGGTGGGCGGGGTCAGCCAGGAGTGGGATTTGGGAGTTCTCTGAATTGCACAGAATTTTAGCTCGGGGCTCTTCCGAACCCCTGCGAACCTCCAGCAGCCCACCCCTGGATAGGCTTGGTTATAAATCAGAGCAAGCATTGAGAAATAACCCTCTTACCTTTGCTCGCAGAAAGTTAACTTTCCTTATTATTTCCTCCACCATCCCTCCCCCTGAAAGAACCTATCCTCGTCCTCATGAATACTTGGATATCTCTGAGCTGCCCAAGAGCTGGGATTGGAGAAACAGAGATGGAGTCAATTACGCAAGCACCACCCGAAACCAGCACATTCCCCAATACTGTGGATCCTGCTGGGCTCACGGCAGCACCAGTGCCTTTGCAGGTAGGGAATATCTAACGGTGAGGCCTCCCTCTGAGCATTGAGAATCACAAATCTCAAGGGGGGAAATGCATAGATTTTTTTTTTTTAAAAAAAAATCTTAGTCACTACATCTCACACCACAATCTGCCTTTCAAATCAAATTAAGTGTTTCCTTTTGAAAGTGTGGTTGTGCCTTTTGAGGTTGGGCAATACTGAATGAGAGCTGGAGGACTTCTCTCATTGGTGTTATCTTTCAGTTAATTGTGCAGTTTTCTGCCTCTTGATTGAAGGCAAAGTCTCCTTCAAGCTGAGTTCAACTCCTGGTAATTTCACATCCACATTGATTTCTTAGAGAGCCCTGGTGGTGCAGTGGTTAAAATGCAGTATTGCAGGCTAATTCTGCTGACTGCCAGTAGTTCAATCCTGACCAGCTCAAGGTTGACTCAGCCTTCCATCCTTCTCAAGGTGGGTAAAATGAGGACCCAGATTGTTGGGGGCCATAGGCTGCCTCTGTAAACAGTTTAGAGAGGACTGTAAAGCACTGGGAAGCTTTATATAAATGCTATTGCTATTGCTTTCTTGGCAGTGCCATGGAAGCCATTTGTCACAGTCGTCCACCGGGCATTTTTTTTCAACACTGCTTTAGCCTACAGTCTTTTTCTGACTCTTACCTAAGTACTAAACAGGTTCAACGTTGCTCAGGTTCTTGGCCAAAGTTTTGCCATATTAAAAGACAATGGACAGTGAGAAATGGTTGTGGTAAAGTACTGAATTGGCCAGAATGATCTTATTGAAGAGAAAAATGAAAGAACATTTGAGATTTAAAAGGGAAGGAATTCATGTGGTCACTTTATGGAGCTAAAAGCAGGTTTCTAAGATCCATTTTTTTATTTTTTATTGGAATTTAAGGTCTGGTACAAATAATGAGTGGCAGGAAGGGAAAATGGAATGGAGAATCATTTTTTACCTGTATTTTACCTGTATTACATAAATCAGACCTGGACAATCTCTACTTCATGACTAGGTTTGCAAATAAATTCCAATAAAAGTGATCTGGGTTGGACTGACAAAACGTGGCTGAATTCAGAACACACACCAAGCCACAGTCAAATCAAAGTAAAACATGCACCCTTACCGAGTTGGGTAATAAAACATTTGCAAGAAAACAGATGAGCTCAGAGACCACCAAGGACATCAAAGAAAAATATTTTGCCTTGGCTTAGCATGTTGTGGGAACTCAGTCTATGGCTTAGAAGGGTTGCAGTTTTTGTTCTTTTCAAAGCTTGTTTCTCTCTCTCTCTTAGACCGCATAAATATCAAGAAGAAAGGGGCCTGGCCCTCAGCGTATCTCTCTGTTCAAAATGTGATTGACTGTGCCAATGCTGGATCTTGTGAAGGTGGGGATGACAGTGGCGTGTGGCAATATGCTCATGAACACGGCATCCCGGATGAAACCTGCAACAATTATCAAGCTAAAGACCAAGGTGTGTATGATCAGAGCAACAATGTGTATGAGTTGGGCTCCGAAAAAGGGAAGGGAATTTCAACCCACCATCATTTGTATTGGCCTTGCAATGGACGCCAACGCTGACTAGCCTACATGCCTCATTTAATGACATGAGACTGTTTGTTACTTCTAAGGAATGTTAATAACAATCACCCCGATTTGGCAAAAGTTGTTGTAAATTTCACGATGTCTTCTCCAATGAGATATTCTGCCAAAGTCTTGGAGTACAACTCCTGTCCTCCCTACTCACCCAACATATTAAGGCAGCGGTGTTTAAAGGCATTGGAAAAAAACCTATATTGATGTTGGAAAATGAAATTGAGCAGCTGTGGTAATGTATCCACAAAGGTTGAGTTAGCTCCCCAATGCCCATGTTATTTATCTAAACCCCTTTCAGATTTGTTGGAACTAATTTGCATCCATCAAAGGTAGCCGAAATTGCATCCATCAATTTTGCTGATTACAAAATTGACCTTCAAGCACATAAAACATTGAATGTACATTGAACTTAGTAAAGAATTTAGAATGGATTCTGTTGCTTTTGCTTCCACTGCTGTTTTGACTTTCTCTGGTCACTGTGTTTCTCTCTTTAGGTAAGGAAATATCTCTGAAATGATGACTCAAAGGGTAATGGATTGTCTAGTGACATCCAAAAGTTTTGATAATTGTTTAATTAAAAGCTTATAATTGCCTTTATAAATATGTTACTTCCAAATTTGACAATGGCTAAAAGGAGAGCAGCCAGCTTTAAGCCAGCAATTCTTTTATTGCTGAGACAAGATATATTCATAATTTTTCAATTCACATAGTTTGCGCTAAAAAATGGACTCTAATCCACATTAGCCTTGTTTAGCAGAATGTGCCTAGGCCAGGGATGCCAAACTCACGTTGTCACTGCAGTGTCATGTGATATATTGGGACATTTTCCCTCTTCGCTAAACCGGGCAAGGGTGTAGCCAGCGCATGACGCATCTGGCCCATGGGCCGGGAGTTTGACAGCCCTGGCCTAGGACTTCAGGTATGCATTGAAGGCCCAGCTCTCTTTTCCACCTTTACCTAAAGTCCAATCAGTGGATCATAGGACCTTCCCTCCCAGTTCCATGGGCGGGGCTTGGTGGCGTGGTGTGGCTTGGTGGGTGTGGCAGGGGATACTGCAAAATCTCCATTCCCTCTCCACTCTGCTAACCTGCTTTCCAGCTCCGTTGTTCTCCTGTGCAGGGAAAGAAGACCCAGCCAATCAGCTGGGACTCGGGAGGCAGAGAATAGATGGGGGCGGGGCCAGTCAGAGGTAGGATTTACCGGATCTCTGAACTATTCAAAATTTCTGCTACTGGTTCTCCAGAACTGGTCAGAATCTGCTGAATGCCACCTCTGTTCCCTCCCACAACTTCCCAGTTGTGGAGTTCTCTTTCTACATAGTGTGAAGCCGGATTCTATCTCTCCTCTTTTGGAAAGAAATTTGATGATGGATTTACTTTGAAAATTATTATGACACAAAATCATATGACACAAACCTCCTGGCTTTTAAAAAAAAAAATGAAGGGGGGAATTGATTTGCTTATAATATCATTTTACGCTTGCCAGTTTTGTATTTTGTTTTATAATTCCCACATTTCATTATTCAGTGGAAATATATGGGAAGTGGAATAAGAATAATGACTTGCAAGGAATTCCTTGCCCTGCAAGGAATCTTCATTTCATAATTTGAGATGGCAGATAAATGCAGTCTTTGACTTACAACCATTTGTTTAGTGATTATTCAAAGTTACAGCAGCACTGAAAGAAGTTGCCTATAATTGGTTTTTACACTTAGGACTGTTATGTGATCATAATTCAGATGCTTAGCAACTGGCATGTCCTAATGACAGTTGCAGTGTCCCAAAGACATTTGATCACATTTTGTGATCCTTTGACAAGCAAAGTCAATGAGGAAGCCACATTCACTGAACAATCGTATTGCAAACTTAACTGCAGTGATTCACTTAACAACTGTAGCAAGAAAGGTTGTAAAACGAGGCAAAATTCACTTAACAGCTGTCTTCCTTAGCCACTGAAAATTTGGGCTCTATTGGGGGGGGATCATAATTCGAGGGCCTGTAATAGGCTAGCCTGAGAAAATAAACTGCTGTTTCCATTTATCTTCTGCAATTTTTTTTGAAGACTGCAAGAAATTTAACCAATGCGGAACGTGTACCACCTTTGGGGAATGCCACGTGATAAAAAATTACACCCTCTGGAAAGTGGGAGATTATGGATCTGTGAGCGGTCGAGAGAAAATGATGGCGGAAATCTATGCAAATGGACCCATCAGGTACCGGAGTGAACATAACTTTTAATGGCTCAGAAAGATTCATGTGGCAAGTTGAGTGATGTGATTGAAGTAGGTGTGGATAGCAATGTTGGTTCATTGGAGGAGAAAAAAATGTTTAAAGCCAAGTTTCCCATCCAGGGTAACTTTAAGATGTGTGGATTTCAACTCCCAGAATTCCTCTGCCACCAGCTGGAAAAATCCTCCCCCATTATTTTATTTATTTAACTTCCTAAAGGTAGAGTCTGAAATTAAAGTTTAGTGGGAGCTTGGAGAAGGGGAATTTGACCTATTTTGTCTCCCCTCCCTCCAGCATTAGTACTTTGAAGGAGTTCATGGAGCATATATGTGAAGGACTGGGTAGTCTTTTGGTAATGGGTTAAGGTAGAGCTTATATGTATCTCACTAGAAATGTACAAGTTCAATTTCTCTCCTAGGTCTATTCAAATCAATGATTGGCTCACAGAAAGTGTCATTGCACATGATATATTACTTGAGGCCACCTAGCTAATTTGGAAACTAGTTGGGAACTCTTCACTTCTGTGATAACTGCACACATTTCAGCCTTGTTTACCTTGCTAACCTTCTAATTTCATATAATTTAAACAGTTGTGGGATCATGGCTACCTCAGGCCTGGAAAACTATACCGGAGGAATTTATACTGAATATCATTCTTCATCTTTCATCAACCACATTATCTCTGTTGCTGGTTGGGGTGTGGAAGATGGAACTGAATACTGGATTGTCCGCAACTCATGGGGCGAGCCATGGGTAAGCAGATCTTTCTTTTAAGGAAAAAAAGCTTTGAGGATGGTTAGAGTGGTATGTTTCACTTCAGGGCAGAGATTACTTTTACTCTTCATAAACTATACCAGGGGTAGGGAAACTTGGCTCTTTTATCACTTATGGACTTCAACTCCCAGAATTCCTGAGTGAGCCATAAAAGGTTCCCCATCCCTGGCCTACTGGTTTTTCAGTTGTGGGGGAAATCTATTTTTGACTTGAATGGGACTGTTTAATATACAAATGTCCTACATTTTGACTTGAATGGGACTGTTTAATATACAAATGTAAAACATTTGTATATTAAACAGTCCCATTCAAGTCAAAATGTAGGACGTTTGTAGTCCCATACAAGTCAAAGTCCATAAGTTGAAGTCCATAAGTGATAAAAGAGCCAAATTTCCCTACCCCTGAACTATACCAAACTCTTGGTTGCCACCTATGGAAATCTGCAAAAATTTTTAGCAAGTAGTAATTCTGAGTGTGACAAAAGAAGAAAATGCTTAAATACATGCCAAGAAAGTCAAGATACAGCAAATTTAAATGAAATGAAATCAGTTGTAGTATTTGATCTGGTCTCCATCAGGGCATGTTGGTATATGATCTTGATTAGATTACTAAAATTCCAGCTTTTGTCTCCTGAATAAGAAATGGCATAGAAACCAGCAGTGGGACTATAAATAGGTGAAGAGCAGGGTGTCCACAAGCATGGGAGTGTGTGTGTATATGTGTGTGTATTATGAATGTGCAAAAGTGAAGATGGCAGTTTTGACCACAAAATCCTTACGTCAGACCTGCTTTAATTAATTCCCAGGACTGCCCATGAAACCAAAGAGATAAATCCTCCAAGACTCTTCTCCATGTTAGTTTCATTAAATGATTCCTTAAATAACAAAGACGTTCTTCAGAATCTCACAAGGGCCTTTTGATGAAAAGAGCAGAGGTGGGATTCTACCGGTTCACACCTATTTGCTAGAACCGGTTGTTAACATTCTAAGCAGTTTAGAGAATCGGTTGTTAGAAGAAATTACTGGCCTAATCCTGTAAGGAAGGCAGGAAGGAAACACTCTGGTGTTGCTTACAGAAACTGCCTCTCCATTAACCCTTATTATATTCTTGGCAGGACTAGACTTCCTCTCTCAGGAACTTCTCTGGAGTTTTTTCCCCCTCCTTTGCTGGTACTTTGCTTGTGTGGAGGGACCATTCAGAGTTACAATGGCACTGAAAAAAGTGACTTATGACCATTTTTCACACTTACGACTGTTGCAGCATCCCCACAGTCATGAGAGGCCAGGCAAGGAGATGCGTGCCTCGATGTGAGTGATATTGAGTTGGCCACACCCAGCCAGTCACATGACCACCAAGCCATGCCCACCACCTAAGCCACACCCATAGAACCGGTTGTTAAAAAAATTGAATCCCACCCCTGGAAAAGAGGATGAAAAATATAAGATGAGGAACTGGGGTTACTGGGCTGTGCTGGAATATAGAAACTTTTGTGGAGCCAGAGGATGGGTCTGTTTAGGCCAAAGGTCTCCAAACTTGGCAACTTTAAGACATGTGAACTTCAACTCCCAGAATTCTCCAGCCAGCATAGCGGCCAGTTTGGTGGGCGTGGCTTGGTGGGCGCACTTTGCACATGTGCACACACTTTGCGTGCGTGCACCAATTGCACACTTTGCCCAGGCACAGAGGCATTCTAACTCACCTGCAAGCCTGCGCAATCGGCTCTATTCCGTGCTGCGCAAAGCAGCTGTGCTTCAAATTCAGAGGATAAAGGTGAGTATGGGAGCCCGGGTGGATGGGTGGGCCCAAAAGCAGAGCCAGCAGAGAGAACGGTTCGGTTTCCACTGCTCATCGCTGCTACCGGCTCGGCATCGAACTGGTAGAATACCACCACTGCTCTTGAATGGCAACCAAGTCTCAGGGCTCCTTATTATTACTGTATGTTAAGCCCTGAAACCGAAAGAAGCCACCATGAGAGATGGCAGGAACTACTTTATCCTCTGTGTTGCTTAAAGAGGATCTTCAGAATGATGTCCCCATCTTCATGGACACCAGGCTTTCTCACAAATATGCTGGTGGAGTTGTGGCCATGGAGAGCTGTGCAATTCAGATTCAGCAATGCTGTTGAGTCCAAGACTCAGAATTGCATGTGGGGATTATTCTAAGCAGAGTTCTTTATTGTTTCACACCTAGAGACAAATTCCTGCCAGACTGAAGAATCTACCATCTGCATGTACAATATTCTTTGTGAACTATTAGGGAGGGACTGTCTACATCCTCCTTCTCTCACACCATAAGATCTGGACTGAGTTGCCTCTTACTCCTCTAGAATGCAACCCCTCCCTCCTGGGGACCCCCTTCCTTTCTGTATTCCATCACAAAAGCAAGGAAGGTACAAGGAGGTGAGGTCTTGATACCCAGTTCATCTGGGTATTCCAGCTCACCATCAAAAGTGGCTGCTTGCATTGTTGGCACCTTTTTCGTAAGTCCAGGCATAATCAAGGTTTAAGTGACATTTTTGAACAAAGCTGTAAGATGAGAATGAGGATTGGGCCAGAATTCTTTTGTGATGTGCTTGTTTTTGTAATTCCAGGGTGAAAAGGGTTGGCTGCGCATTGTGACAAGTACGTATAAAGGTGGGAAAGGAGCAGACTACAACCTGGCGGTTGAAGAGCATTGCACATATGGAGACCCCATTATACCTTGAATTCTTGTGCAAGAACTTTTTCAACTAAGTTTTTTTTTAAGCTTTTGAAAGGGAAAATTACTTTCTGTAGCATTGGCTGGCAACCTATGGACATGTAATTAAACTGAGTTTTCAACCTTTTTTTTTCTGTTAAAGATTTTTCATAAATTATCAAGATGAATGCACTGATTCTGCTGAGAAAACCTGGCACTGTTTTTCAAATGGAAGTGAGCTGCGATTTAAGCTTTTATCCTTTTTAGTCAGGGTTCGGGCCGGGATATGGGAGTGAAACTGCATCTATGTGCTCCTTAGATTATCTCTGCTGGGAGCAGGATGGGGCTCCTACTCCCAGGGCATAGAAGCAAAATCACATCTCATCACCTTTCAATACCATCAGTTATGGCATCCTTCTGGACTGATGAATGACACTGTCTTGGTCTCCTCCTTCCTCTGGGGTCAGTTCCAGTTGATTTTGGGGGAAGGGGAAGATGTAGCCCACAGCCCTTACTTTGTGGGTGCCCCAGGCTCAGTTCTCTTTCCTCTCCCACATGAATGAGGCCTTGCAGGATGAGGTAATACAACAGTTTGTGGTAAGGTATCAAAATACAAACTTTCTATCTCCCTTCTGGAATGCCTGAAAGATGCCATGGATTTCGTGTTTCAGTGCTGGGAGAATGTAAGAGTCTATATGGGGCACAATGGACCAAACAAGACAGAGTGGCTTTGGGTCTTTGGGCCTTTCTTCCTGTGATAAGGCTTTTCACCAGGAGTCCTTAATTTGGTGGCATTCGGATTCACAGCTTCTGCTAGAAAAGCAGGTGGCAGCCATGGCCAGGATGGCCTTCGCACACCTTAGGATGATGTCCCTGTTGTGCCTGTGTCTGGATTGGGAGGCTTTGCTCAGTCACTCATGCCCTCATGACTTCTCTTCTGGACTAGGGCAATGAGCTCTAAATGGGGCTGCCCTTGAAGAGCATTCTGAAACTCCCAACTGGTAGAGAATGCAGCTCCATGGGGAGTAAAGGGTGTCAAGATATTCAACACATCTAGCACCACTGCTTTGTGAGTAGCATTGTTTACCAGTATATTTCCAAGTGCAATTCAAGCACTTTGAAGCCCTACATCAGGGGTCTCAAACCAAACTCGATTTCATTGAGGGCCACGTCAGTTATATTTGACTTCGGGAGGGGGTGTGGCCAGCATGACAACAGTGTCAGGGAGTACCTATGGTGGCCTGAGTGCTTTGCCTGTGAAAACGGGCTCCTGAGCTCCATTTTTGGCAATGATGGCCTCCTGAATGCTCTACCAGCGAAAATGGAGCTCAAGGGGACATGTGTGGCCCTCATGAGCTCCATTTTCGTTGGCAGAAGCACCGCGGGCTGGTCCTTCGCTATTTCCAGGGTGACACTCCTGCCCTACACGGTTTGAGGCTGGGTTACCTTCGGAACCATTTTCTCCCAATCATCATTTACCCATCCAACTCAGTCAGACAGGTTGGACATGTTGCTGCTCCCGTTAGCCAAGGAATGTCACCTGGCAGAAACTATGAGAAGAGCCTCCCATCAGAAGATTCTCCCTTCAGGTATCAGGATGACCCCAACCCTGTTGGTCTTTCATTACTTGTTGGGCCTTCACACAACTGTGAAATTGTATGTCCAGTCTTGGAGACCAAATGTATTGACTCCGTTCCTGGCTGTGCTAACATCCATAGTAGCAGTTTTACTTGGTGCAATATATATTTTGTACTTTTGAATTATTTTAATGTTTTATTATGTACGCTACCCAGACTCACTTGAGATGGACAGCTATAAAAATAAAAACAAATAAGTAAATAAATACAAATAATCATGTTTAATTTTTCTGAAGTGTAACAATTGGGGAGCAGAGTTCTTAAATTATTATCTGAAAATAATATGGATGTCAGATTTCCTACTCTCTGTGGTGAATGGATAGACTAAACCCTAGGCTGACAGGTAAGGAAATGTAGGCTAGGTTGCTTGCACATTGTCCTTTATAAACAAATCTTCCTGAGATCCTTGTAATAAAGTTGTTCTATAAAATAAAAAAATGATGATCATATTGATTTTATTCTAATCTAAACAAAGACGTCCAATCACCTTTTTATAAGCTACTGATCAGCCTTAATAAATCTATATAACACAAAAGTGCTGATATTTCAAGATATTAACAATACCTCACGGCCTATATATTAAATATAGCAGCATCTAAAGGCCAAGTGATAATGGCCAGATATTATATAGAGCTTGGCTTACCACCAGCCTGAAAAAGTGCACTTATGACCCAGATTCAAAATTCCAGAATATTTATGGCCATTTATAATGTCCCATGTTCATGTCTTGTGTTTTACAATAATTTTGTAAAAAAACAACAACCAAGGAGTTTCTTCCAGTTTTCAGCAAAAGCATACCAATGATGAATGATTGGTTTGCTTAATTACTGCAAAAAATTTTTTGTAAAATTGGGTCAGTCACATGACCAACCCATTTCACAATTGTTACAATTTAGAACTGTTGTAGGCAGGCTCTATTATTGTTGTAACTTGAGGACTACCTATATCCATCAGTGCAATCAAATTTTGGCCAAATATTTCCATGCACAATTATAACACCCAAGGAGCATGGAGCACTTGCTTCTTTCACCAAGGAACACTAGATACCTCCCTAAAAGCTGGCTACTCTACTCAAAGGGAAGAGGGCAGGACAAGAAGCAATGGATGGAAACTAATCAAGGAGGGGAGCAACCTAGAACTAAAAACGGGGAGAACAATCAATGGAATGACTTGCCTCCAGAAGTTGTAAATGCTCCAACACTGGAAGTTTTTAAGAAGAGATTGGACAACTATTTGTGTGAAATGGCATAGGTCTTCCTGCCTGAGCAAGGTGTTGAGACTAGAAGACCTCCAAGGTCCCTTCCAGTTCTATTCCGCTTCTATTCCTATTCCCATTCAACTCTATTCTGGAAATTTCTCGCATGCATTTCATCTTCTTCTTGGAGCTGAGAGGGACAGGTGCAGTTATCCAGCCTCCTTTTATTCCTAAAGTAGGACTAATGGTCAGAATGAATCCTTCCATCCCCTGCCCTCACCATCCAGCCCAAAAGATGAAACTTCTTGGATGAAAAGTGAAGCGTCTTCTTCCTCCTCAAGGAAAAAAAAAAGTCCAGTACAGTTGCCTTTTGGAAAAACACCTCTGAGACAATCATGACCTGGATGACTGATAAATTTCCATTTGGTTAGGTTCACAAGACCCAGTAAATTCAGTAACATGATAGTTCAACATTTTGTCAGCCAATAAGTATGAAGAAAACTGATGTCTATTTCTCTATTCAACTTATTAAAAACTGTACGGAATCTTTTCAGTTATTTTTCCAGTGTCATTGTTTGCTTTGCAAATTCAAACAGTGAAGACTACATTCCACAGGCGCAACATTTTTTTACCCAAAAGAAAATTTATTAAAAATTGCAAGCTGTCATACTTTTCACTCATCTGATATGTAACAAGAAGACAGATCTGAAAAAGTTATACATTACTATATATGCTATGCATTTAGAGAAATGTAACAACAATATATGTATTTCTGTCAAAGTAATGAAACTTACTGATAATGGTTAATATTGTAATATTTTCTCCTAAAAGAACACCCTGACACACTCCCTATATTTCTTTGCTAAGGTTCACAAACATAAATATTTGTGATGCACAAATTATTTTCTTTTTAAAAAAATTAATTCAGAATTCGAATGTAACAGATGCTAAGCATAGGTCTGTTTCTAATCAATCATCCGTGATGGTTGATTTACGAGCTACAATGTTTTAAAGACATTGTAAGGAGATTTATCCAGCCTGGGGAATCCACCAAAGGATGGGCTCTGTAGACCCAACATATGTAAGGATGGCCATGTTGAAGGTTTGTGAAAGAGTGTTTTCCAATGGGGCATATCTGATAAATATTTTCACCACGTTTATAGGATTGTCAAGAATGAGACCAAGTCTGAGAGATTATTACACTGTTTTTCCAGTCTACAAAACTGACTGGAACACAGAGAGACGTCAGCTCTACTTTCTAGAAGTAACCAGTCATATACTAAACAATGAATTTCTTAAGAATATCATGGCTATCATACTTCACTGGGTCATATACATGGAGCACGCAAACTACACCAAGTTTTGAGTTCTTCAAGAGGACCGAGGTTTGAAGTATTGATGCAATCTGTGCCAGTAATTGCTTTCTACGCAAGTAAAATTGTTCAGCGTTGGGTTCCTACGTAACCTGAAAACTATCAGCAAACCATTTGAAATTTCTTTATGTGACACAAAATGGGCCTGGTCACCATGACTTCTGGATGTGGAGTTTCCCCCTTTCTTCAGCTGACCATGATGAAATTCGATTTGCAGTGAGCTTTAAAGAAGACAAACAAGACAAGTTGACTTGGAACAAAATTTTATGTGCTGAAATCTTTTGATTCAAGCAGAAAGCAGGGTCTGATTGCATGCATTCTTCAACACTTTAATCTATTCCTGTAAAATATTCCCCAGTTGTCCACAGTCACATACAGTATAATACATCCCAATGTCTGCCAGAGTGGGCAGTTATAATAAATGTACTGCAAAATTAAAATGGATGCATTCACGGTTGCTATTGTGTCTCTTGATGAGATTTAAGTATTGTAGGCTGGCAAATTATTCTGATTTCCAGGATTCCTGACAGTCTTGAGTGATCCCCAGGGGTGGTAGGACCACACTATTAAAAATGGTATCTCAAGACCATAGGGAGCCTCTGTGGCGTAGTGGTTAGAGTACAGTACTGCAAGCTATTTCTGCAGCCAGCTGCCTACAATTTGGCAGTTCAAATCCCACCAGGCTCCAGGTTGACTCAGCCTTCCATCCTTCCAAGGTGGGTAAAATGAAGACCCAGATTGTTCGGGGCAATATGCTGAATCTGTAAACTGCTTAGAGAGGGCTGTAAAGCACTATAAAGTGATATATAAGTCTAAGTGCTATTGCTATAAACTAACACACTTCTCTTCCTACCAGCTCTGCCTTAATTCAAGATGCTTACATATCTTCAGGAATATCCACAATCAAAAGTCAAGATGGAAGCCACAAAGGTTTGATGGCAGATCCTTCCCTTTTTAATGTGCAGAGTTTAATTGTAGCACCATGGCTCCCATCTTGGACTTTTTTTTACTGTGGAAACATGTTCTGTGCAGTCCAAACATCCTGAAAACATGAGAGTCATAGAAACACCTGGCCTTTTTAGTGCTGAAAAAGCATCTGAGGAGGGATTCTGCTCAGATGTTCTTGAGGTAAATTCTTTCAGATATGTGTGTGTTCAAGGATGTAAACATGTTGCAAATTTGACATAAAAATGCAGTGCCAGAAAGATTTACCTATGAACTCTGTCACGGGGTCATGTTCACCTTCTGTCTTAATGGTTCCTGCAATGCTGTCATTTTCCAAAATTGGAAGAAAAAGCTGCACAAAGTCAGAGGTGTAGGGAGGAGCAATCACATCCAGTACCTACGAAATCAGGTAGCACAAAAGATTGTGAGCTTCATTATGATTGTTGTTGTTGTTGCTTTTTGGGGAGTGGGTCTGAGTAATTTTATTTTAGAACATTTTTAAAATAAATTGCTACACAAAAGAAAGCAAGAAGATAATTTCAAAAAGGAATAGTGAATGGAGAACAAACTAGTAAATAAAATTTACAATGGTTATAACATTGTGTTTCTTAGTTTTTGGATGTCATCCATCTTGCCGAATTCATTTGATTTACTTATTTGGAGAACTTATATGGCTGCCCACTCATTCCCACAATAAAGTCAAAACTCAGAATAAAATATAACAACCCCCATCACTCCCCATTCCCCAAGGGGGAGGAAAAATTTAAGAATGGCAACAAACCCAAACAGTGGAGCAATTACATCACAAGCAGTTTGTGGCAGTGTTATTGCAATACCAAAACCCAAGAAAGACAGTCTGAAGTTCTTTTAAGACAGTGATATCCAACCTTGGCAACTTTTAAGACCTGCAACTTCAACTGCCAGAATTCCCCAGCAAGCATGGTTGGCTGGGGAATTCCAGGAGTTGAAGTTCACAAGTCTTAAAGTTCCCAAGGTTGGACACCCCTGTTCTTAGGCAGTTTTCTTTTATTGTTCTTCACTTATAAACAGAAATCTTGCCTAACTAAAGCAATTGCTTGCTTCATTAAAGATATACAAACATATCCAACCAAACATATCTAAACTTCGCAATTGTCTCTTGGTCCTCTGGGATGCAGCCCCTCCCTCCTGGGAATCTGGATTACATTTCACCACACCAGTGCTGATTTTCACTGTTGGATTGATTTATCCATCTAAACAGCATTTTAAAACTCTAACTATCCAAATATTTACTGACCTCAGTCACAAAATATCTGATCAGAGATATATCTGTGTCCAACTTCTCCAGGCATTTCCGGATATAGCTCACCACTGGCAGGACGTAGCCACGGCTCAGTAAGTGAACCATTCTGTCCAGAAGAGTCTTCTTAAGCTCCAGCTGAAAAAAGAGAAGTCCATGAAATTTTATAGCGTTTTGTATTGTTACCGGAGAAAATATTATTCCCATGCAATTTCTGGCCTGCTTTACATCAGCAGAAGTAAAAGAATAAAAGCTAAAATCTATCCAGGAGAATTACATCATGGAATTTACTTTCTTGGCTCCATAAGAAAATAGTTTTCTCCTGTTTATGGCATAAGTAAAACAAATACACTGCGCCCAGGACCAAAATGTTTGTAAATTTTTGAGGATTTTTTAAATAGAGCGATTTTGGAGCTTTAAGGGTTAACAGAAGCCTTGTAGCCCTTTAACAATCACAACCATTCTTTCCATCAAGAAGTTGATTGAGGGATGACTTTTGGACAATGAAAGCACCCAAGTGAATTCATACTGCATCGTCATCATTATTATGAATATGTGTATATGTTTTCTTTTGTCATGTTCTCATCATATGCTAAACAAATAATAATCATCACCACCACCTGTAAGTATTTTGGCTCAACCTATTCTGGTGACTTTTCCCCCACATTTAAAAAAATATTGTTTTTTTTATTTGATGAGTAGAGGGAGCAAGAAGAGTCTGTGTCACAGTGCCCTCGACTGATCAAGAAAACAGCTGCAGTGTTTGTTTTCCTAGTAAGGTTATTCAAAAAAGTCTATTAGTTTTCTATTAGGAAAATAGAAAAATATCACAACATGGAAAAATGAAGTAAGTAACAGAACAGAACAAAGAACAGTTTCTCCCTTCTGACTTCATACAATTTTGAACTGGGGCTCTTTAAACACTACATAAAGAAGGGCATAACCAGCAAATTCAACTGAAATATAATTTATGGAGTTTTCCTCTGAAGCATCTTCGGTATTTAACTGAACTGCAGACAATACTCAGGAATGCATCTTTATCAATATACAAAAAAACAAAGAGGCTTTTTAATGCATGATGATTTTCCTAACCAATTACATTAAGTATAGACTCTCAAATATGATTGACTTTTTTTTTTTTACATAAAATAAAAATAATTCTGAATTTCTTCAGATCCATTCTGTAATGGATGTTTCAAGAGTATGAACTTTAGGATTCCCAATACTTTTCTCTCCTTGGGAATGGTAATTTTACAAGCAGGCAAGCTACTTCAGCAATTTAATAAAATAATAGCAGTAGCAATTGGATTTATACACAGCTTCATAGCGCTTTACAGCTCTCTTTAAATGGTTTAGAGAATCAGCATATCAGCCCCAACAATCTGGGTTCTCATTTTACAAACCTCAGAAGGATCAGTTAATCTTAAACTGGTGAAAATCAAACTCAGAACTGCTGGCAGTCAGCAGAATTAGCCTGCAATACTGCATTCTATTCATTGCACCCCCCCCCAGCTCTTCAGCTATTTCGTGGTGTGGAGATAATAACTTTGTCCTCAACACCAATAAGACCAAGAAGCTTATAGTGGTCTGTAGAAGGAACAGATCAGACATTCAGCCCTTGCTTATCAATGGAGACAGAGTGGAACAAGTGGCCAGTTTTAAGTTTCTGGGTGTTACCATAAAAGAGGACCTGACCTGGGGTGCTCACATTGCAACACTGGTCAAAAGGGCCCAGCAGAGATGATACTACCTGAGTCTTCTCAGAAAACAACAACTGAATGAAAACCTGCTGGTGGCTGCGCCATAGAGAGCATTTTAACATACTGCACCTCTGCATGGTTTGCCAATTGCACAGTGGCAGATAGGAAAGCACTCCAGAGGGTTAACGTCATTGCACAGAGGAACATTGGTTGCCATCTCCCCTCCTTGGAAGAGCTTTTAGCTCCAGCTTCATGAAGAAAGTTCAAAAAGATCCATCTCATCCTGAGAACCCTTTTTTTGAAATACTACCATCTGGCAGACAGTACAGAATAATAAAAACAAGCACAAATAGGCTGAAAAACAGCTTCTATCCCAGGGCAGTAGCTCTTCTATCCCAGTAGCTCTTTTGAATTTTGCTGTATAGTGCAGTGTTGGTGCAATGTTCGGGGTTTCAGTTCAATGTGTGGAGTGTGAGGGATGTGTGTTTATGTTTATTTTCATGGTCACGATGCGCATTGAAGATGGTGTTTGATTTTATTGTATGATATGCAATGACAATAAACTAAACTAAACTAATCAGCTTCAGGATGTCTCAATAGTCAAGAATCCCAAATTTCTGAGTTGTCATCACCTGTTCCATGACATCAAGCTGAGAGTGCTCAGTCTCAAACAGTTTGACCAGAAGTTGCAAGACTAGAGGATGAAGCAGTTGGTGGCAGGTGCTGATCTGCAGAGCAAAACGCAAAAGGTAAGATCTGCATTTATATTAATGCACAATAGCAATAGCACTTAGACTTACATACCACTTCACAGTGTTTTTTACAGCCTTCTCAAAGCAGTTTACAGAGTCAGCATCTTGCCCCCAAGAATCTGGGTTCTCATTTTACTCACCTCAGAAGGATGGAAGGCTGAGTCAACCTTGATTATGAGACAACTATGATGAGGCACAAACCTTAAAATGTAGAATACGTAGTAGGGCAACCATTCATTTAATGACCGTTTGGAATTACAATGACGTTGAAAAAAGTGACATAACCATTTTTCACATTTATGACCACTGCAGCATCTGCCAGGTCATGTGATCAAAGCTTGGCAACTGGCTCATATTTATGATGGTTGCAATGTTCCGGGATCATGTGATCATCTTTTGCAACCTGACAAGCAAATTCAATTGGAAAGCCAGATTCTCTTAGCAACCGTGTTACTAACTTAACAAATGCAGTGAATCATTTAACAACTGTGGCACAAAAGGTTGTGAAATAGGGCAAAATTCACTTAGGAACTGTCTCACTTAGCTACATAAATTTTGGGCTCAATTCTTGCTGTAAGTTGGGGACTACCCTTACTAAGAACTCCTGAATACTTAAGATATAGAATATATACGATTGCCAGTGAACCCAAATTTAGAAATGTTACCAATCAAGGTAGATGACCACTAGGATTTATGCCCTGTGGCAAATACAAAAATTTGGCCCTTAATCAGATGTATGCCACAGGATGAGACTGTGAAACATATTAGCATAATCTAGTGTACAAGTCAGAAAAGTCTTTTGCAAAGATTGTATGAAAACAATTATCCGTGAATTAAAAGCACAGAGTGAAAAAGAATAGCTTTTATCTCACTTTTTTTCCCATACAGTGAAACTGGATTACTTGTACGTTTTTTAAAAAAAACCTTTCAAAGGCTATGAATAAAACTTTTGCAGCGGGATGTAATTTTCCTCCATAAACAGCCTGTAAACTGAAACCCTTGATGTAATAAAAATGGAACTTATTGTATCAATCAAACAATGTCTAGAAGAAATTATAAATCAGAAAATTGAATTTAATCCAGAATTTTTTTCATTAGGTATAATAAAACAAAAATACAATAAAAAAGATAGGTACATTATATTACATATATGAACAGCCGCAAGGATTTCGTATGTGCAACTTTGGAATGAGAAAAGGGTACCATCAGAGGGCATGGTTATAAAGAAAATAATAGACTGTATAGAAATGGACAGGTTAATGTTGAAACTAAAAGACAAAGAAGATTCAATATATTAATAGAGCCTGGTATGCCTGGTATGAGTGGTTTGGAAATAAAAAGAAAATAAAATGAAAATTAGGAAAAGAATGAGGAAGTATACAAACAAGTATATATATTATGGGGAAGATTGAAATGTAAGATGAAATATATTGATTTGTAACAAGATTAAGATGTAATGGTAATGGAATAAGTAACCAAATATTGAAAAATGTAAGGAAATGTAAAAGATGTCTTGATGTTGATAACAGTACATATAGTTTTATGTTTTTTTACATTTTGGAAAATCAATAAAATATTTCTTTTTAAAAAATGGAACTTATTTAACATACAGGGAATGAAAATTTGTAGTTCCATTTGTGGTGTTTTCCCCACTTATTTTAGAACTGTGGCCTGAAAAAGGTTTCGCTTCTCTTCAACCGGAAATAGTGATCACATGACCCTGGGACACTGCAACCATTGTACATACATGCCGGTTGCCAAATGCCCAAATTTTGAATTCATGACCGTTGTAAAGCTGTGACAATCCTAAATGCAATGACCAGTTGTAAGTCACTTTTTTCAGGTCCTTTGCAACTTTGAACAGTTGCTAACCAAATGGTTGTAACTCTGCTGATCCAAAATATTAGTAATGATAAGTAGGGCATACACCAGGGTCAATAGACAATAAAATAAACCAATTCACCAACAGTTAATGAATTAGCTTCCCAGCTTCATTGCCTGGGGGAATGCCCATTAGTTCAAAGTCTTACAAAATTGCCCAAAGATTGGGGCCATCCAGGTACCTGAGGGAAACACCGTTTCAAAGGACAGCAAGGAAATTTTATCATGGCAAACATATATATAAAAGATAAAGCCAGGCTGACTTATCAGTCAGCAGAGCTCAAAAACCTCACCTCGTCCAACAGTGCCAAATGTACCGGAGTGTGATCTGTCTGAAGCTGGAAATATCGGGGTTCTGACACTGTCCAGTCAACCCATTTCAATACCCCCATGGCTACAACTGGAAATCTAAGGACAGCAGGAAGCAGAGCAAGACATGTCAAACTGAGGCAAATGCCCCCAATATCTATGACATCATCTTTAATCTACTATTCCTTGGACATTATCAGAACAATTATCAGAAGGTTCTCTATTATTTTTTATTTCCAATCAGATCAGTGCAAGGTGTTTTTTTAAAAATTCAGTTTAAAAACTGGCAATTTAACTCTGAAAACCATAAAATGCAAAATGATATTAAACAATTCCCTCAAAAGAGGAAAAAAACTCCCAGAGAAATTAGAGGTGGAGAAAACAGAAAGCAAGGGCCTACAAAAGAAGCCACTTGATTCATATGCTGGGATAAAATGTGGTTGAGTTGTGGCTGGCTGTGTTGTGTGAACCCGCAGGTTTCAACAGGTCTATAGCCTGCTGGTTGAGAAGGAGGACAGGTTAAGAGGCTGCCCTCTTCTCATTCCTTAAACTTTAAAACTGTGTTTAGAAAGCTAGTTCTTTTTTCTAGTGTTTTCCTAGTGCGGGTGCAGGTTCTGTTTTTTATCTAGATCAACAGAACGTTGGTTGTGACAGAAACTGACTGACTGGCTTGCTCCCTCAAGCCTGATATCGTGATCTGAGAGAGAATGACTAGCCTAAGGTCTCCCAGCCAGCTTTTATGCCAAAAGTGGGACTAGAACTCACAGTCTCCTGGTGATTGGCCGAGGCAAGCAGTTGGCTTTCATGCCTAAGGCTGGATTAGAATTCACAGTCTTCTAATTTCTAGACTGGAACCTTAATGACCAGACCAAACTGGCTCTCTTCAGAAGGTCAGATAAAATTATAGTTACAGTTTTGGATGGACCACAGGCTTACTGAGTAAAGCAAGGCTTATCGAGTCTAGGAAATGGTCATGGTTGTCCCAAAGGTGCTTTGTGTCAACTTGTAAAGCATTCCTATGCCTGTTTTAGAGTTGCCATAAATGGGGGTGGGGGGGGTGGGGGTGGGGGAGAAATCTGAAGGAGCAAGGCAGCAGTTTAAAACCAGAAGTACATTCCCACACTTATCTTACAAAGACTGTACCTAAGCTACTGGAACTTCTGTCCACGAAACGTGATTGACGACACCCAACGGATGTGCCTCACTGGAGAATCTGATTTATGAGACACCCAGAGGGGAGGGGGGAAACAGGGTCACAGGTGACTGTAAATTACGTATGCCAGAGTTGGCTTCATACAGGTTAATGCCGGACATGTTACTCCTAATAAATCGTTTGGTTTCTTTTGAAGCTTGGTTTGCGGCTCATGATGTAATTAGGACAATCGCCAGAATCCTGACACTTTGTTTCAAAAGACAACTGGACTTTCTTTGTTTTTCCTTGAAGACGTTTTGCTTCTTATCAAGGTTCTTCAGTTCTGAAGAAGCTTCTTCAGTGAGAACTGAGGAAGCTTTTTGGATGAGACGTGAAATGTCTTCAAGGAAAAACAAACTTTGGTTGCCCAAAGCACCTTTGGGACAAGGGGTGTCAAGTTGTGCAAAAACAGCCTTTAAAAACCAACTAGAAAAAGATGAAATACTGTAGGACCAGGACATGGTTTACCAGATAGCAGGAAATGTCTCCACTGTGGGGCATTGTGGGAAATTAAGTCATCAACTAATTCATCAATTAGTTACTGCCTGACATATTCCCAGTATAGATCTTTCAGTTGCTAAGCATATTTTTTCCAGAATCAAACTCAGATTTTGGTCAAAGACCAGGCCTAGTTCTCTTCCTTCCGCAGTCTTTTCAAGAATTATTCCAGTTGCACATCAATTTTCTTCTACAAAATTAAAGGTAAGAAACTTGCTCCCTTTATTATTGTCCTTTATTGGAAACTCAGATCAACAAGACTCTGAAATAGTTACCCAGATGACCCTGCAGATTTCTCAGGTCCACTCTCCACAAACACAGATTTAAAATCCGTTTAATTTTAAGCAGAAATTGTACAATTCCTTAATATTTTGTTTAATGCAAACAGAATTTTGCATTTTTAAGCAAAGAAACCATGCTTTAAGGTGAGGTTTACCTGATGCACTGATAAAGGGTACTCAGCTCTGCAACAAGCTCAGAAGCTCCTTTGTTTTCATTGCAGCAAAGATTATGAACTGTTTCAACCGCTTTTGAAGTTGACTTGAGCTCATCTTTATTGATGCTCATCCTCTTGTTCTAAGAAATGTTGAAATAAGGTGTAGGAGACACAAGGACATTCTTGTTGAAACCTGAATTGGCACAAAGCCCTGTTTAATGAATTGTTCTTAAAAGTATATATTTCTGAATAAGAAGACTCATTGATACGAGACAATTCTTCACTTACGACCACAATTAGGACACTATTGCTAAACAAAGCTGTGATTAAGTGAGCCATGCTATTTTTATGATCTTTCTGCCAGCATTGTTAAGTGAATCATGTGGTCATTAAGTGGATCTGATTTCCCCCATTGACGTCGCTTGTTTAAATTGTTAAACATAGTTATCTATTTATTGGACTACCTAAGATCTAGCTCAAAAACCTAAATTTCATTTCAATTTATGGAAAATCTTTCTGATGGTAGGATTTGTGGGATAGTCTGACTATGGAAATTGTGGATTCTCTGTCAAAAGGTTTGGAAGAAGAGGGTGGCTAGCCAGCTCTCATGGATGGTTTAACTGGTTTTCCTGGACATAGCAAAAGGTTGAACTAGATGACCCTTAAGGACCCTTCCAATGACATAATTCCATAAAATCCCTTGGATACATACAAATACTCCTATAAACAAGAATGCAGAATCTGTAGCACAAGTATACCTTCAGCCCTAGTAGTGAAAATGATGGGAATTGTAGTTTAGGAAAACAAAGATAGGGAAATCACAGTTTCTCATTCCTGTTGGAAGTCTCAAACATCTATCATTATCACTTGCCATTCAGTTTTTTTGCATTCGTAGAAAAAGAACAAGAAAAAAAGAAGAATTAAAACTACTTGAGTCAAAAGACCTCTTTTGGTTAAAGAAAATTAAAGCTATTTCTGTAAACCTGGAAGCCAAGCATACAGTTTTATTCTAAACAATGCAAGCACATAAAATAATCTAATTATTATCCTGTTCCAAAGCATCAATTTACTTCTAAACCATCATTCAGCCATCCCAAGTTTACCTTTTTCCATGTTTCCACCACACTAGCTGCATAGGCCAAAATGTGGATATATTTGTGCTTATGGTCCTGATTGATTTTTGCTCCTGGCTTAAACAGTGACAGCATAAAGAGATCTAAAAAAGCGGGAACTCTAATCTGTAGAGAAATGAAACAAAAAAATGTTAACACTGGCTTATGGAAAACCAGATTATTATTTTTTTAAAGAACCGATTACATCTCAAAATACTTCCATTTCCAAGAAGGTGAATTTTGGAACTAAGATTAAGTGTTATGTTTCGATTATGACTCTTCATACCTAAAAGACTATTTCTTCATTAAAAATATAGAAAGTCAAATCAAATCAGCTCCCCCTCTACAAAAGAAAAACAACAACACAAAACTACTGAAATCTAAAAGTTTGTGAAGGCCAAGATACAGGTAGTCCTTGACTTATCACCACAATTGGGACTGGAATTTCTATCACAAAGTGATATGATTGCGAAGCATGATGTCACATGACCGTATCACTTAATACAGGTAGTCCTCAACTGATGACTGTAATTGAGCTCAACATTTCTGTTGCTAAGTGAGATATTTGTTAAATGAATTTTGCTCCGTTTTATGACTTTTCTTGCCACAGTTGTTTAGTGGAGAACTGCACTTGTTAAGTTAGTAACACGGGTGTTAAGTGAATCTGGATTCCCCCACTGAGTTTGTCAGAAGGTCCCAAAAGGGGATAACATGAGGGATGTTAAAAGGGGATAACTTTAATAAAAGGGGATAACAACTGTGCCCCCCTGGGACACAGCAAACTGTCACAACTGTGAGAAATTATGCAACAGCTGCCCAAAGCATCCAAAATACAAGATAAATGAGGCATCAACAGAACGGGGTAACATTATCTTGTTACAAAACAAGATGAAGATAAATGTTGGTGTCCATTAGCAATACAATAGCACTTAGACTTATATACCACTTTATAGTGCTTTATAGCCCTTTCTAAGCGGTTTACAGAGTCAGCGTATTTCCCCCAACAATCTGGGTCCTCACTTTACCCACCTCAGAAGGATGGAAGGCTGAGTCAACCTTGGCAACAAAGGCTCATAAAGCTCTTCAGGAATGACGTCTTATGAAGAGGACGTCCCATAAAATAAGTGCCAACAGATAAGTATATTTTTCAATACCTACAACACAGGGAGGAAGGTCCTGCTAAAATCCAGTAGGTTGGAGGCTGTCTTTCCATGAACAAATATTACAGGCATGTATGCCCTAATGGGGTGTCAATATATGAAAGGAAAAGGCCAAGAAAACTGGATGGCCAGTGCTCTAGGGTTGCCAGAGATCCTTTGAAGCACTGGGTTGGACCAAGGGAAAAAAACCACCTTGTCTTCTCTGGCACAACAGGGCAGAATTGCACTCCTGACTTGAAAAGTAGAGAGTGGAATACATCTGCAGATTTCCTCTTGTATCTTGGGTGGTTTTGGCACCATAAATAAGGATGACCCAGACATCTCCTTTGACTCCAATTCAAATTACAGTGGCAATGATCATTCCTTAGATCAGCATTTCTCAACATTGGCAACTGTAAGAGTTAGGTGCACTTCAACATCCAGAATTCCCCAGGCTGCATAGTATACCAGAGTTGGCCAGGGAATTCTGAGAGTTAAAGTCCATCTATCTTAAAAGTTGCTAAGACTGAGAAACTCTTTTAAGATATTTCTCCCTGCTACCCAGTAGAAAAAGTAACCAACTTCAGAAATGAACATTTCTACTCTGACAGAGCTACTGCATACTTTGAAACAGTCACTGAACTATATCTAAATTGTGTTTGCTTCTCAACAAGTAAGCGAGGATGGGGAGCTTTGAAGAAGCCTAGGGGTTTTATGTCCCCCAAGGGAGGCTGCTACTAACCAGTTCTACAGGAGGGGGATCCATGCTTGTGAACATCTTGAAGAGGACTGTGATGTCTGCTGGATTCAGAGCTCCTTTCGACAGCATGGCACCAAGGGCTTGGCAGGCACGGGGATAGGAAGCTGCAGTGCCCAACGCTAGGGTGATCTGACTGGCATCATGCCCTCTTCAGGAGATCAAGCAAGAACAAGAGACAGAGCAAGCTTGCTTTAGGAACGCTTCAAAAGAAGAGGTAACAGATCACCAACAATAGCGGAGACCTAATGAGCAATCTCCTAAAACTGTTATTAAGAGCCAAACAGAATCAGTGGTGCTGCATGGACAAAATAAAGAGGAGATTCAATTGCTCACATGAGCTTTGGGTCTCACAATTGTCATCATGAAGTAGACTAGATTTATGCAGTATGTAACCTGTGTTCATCCGTCCATCTGTCTGTCCATTCATCCATTTTTATATATTGCCCCAATCTAAGGGACTGGATAATGTGAGATTTAAATTTGCAGAAACAAATAAATGATTGCCTACAATTTCCAAGCCAAAAGCCTGCTAAAACTGCATTGTTTTCTGTATTCTTTGAAAAGTCCTAAGAAAAGGAGGTAGGTATAGACCTCTCAAGGGTGTGGGTTTTATAATTGGGGAGAGGGGGGATCACTATTAAGATTTGCCTTCTGGTCTACACCCTCTTACCTTCCATAGACCTTTAGCAGATTGTCTCTAGATCACAGTTTCTCAATCTTGGCAATTTTAAGAAGTTTGGACTTCAACTCCCAGAATTTTCCAGCCAATGTATACTGGATGGGGGTGTTCTGAGGGTTGAATACAAATCTTAAGGTTACCATGGGTTGAGAAACATTGTTTTAGATAACCGGACAACATGGACAGAATCCCAATTAGAAAAGACAATGTAGAACAAGCAGGTCTTATAGTAAAAAATCTAGAACTCAGAAAAAGCTTTATAAATTTGTATTTCTAAATTACCAATTCTAATGTATGTTGTACACTTAATCTGCAAGGCATGAGTGCACATAGAGGCACAAACAATGTCACCTTGAAAGTACACAATCTGTGACATTTGCCATATTGATATCATGGTGCACTTGATGTTGTTTTGATGACATGCTGTGTTTGGCATAACATTTTGGATTAATGATACCATTTTCAAGCAAAATTTAATTTGGGGATCAGGCTTAGCATTGAATCAGGCATCCTTTTCTATAGACTAGAATTATCCTGAGGCATGCAACCAAGGAGAGCCATAAATTAAATTGGAAAGGAAATGAAGCAAGATCTTACTTCTCATGAGCGAATCTCTGGACCTCTTGAGCAATTCTACGCACGGCAGAGCCCCCTTGTTCTTCTTGTGCCAACATGGACATTATAGCTTGAGCAAAAAGATATGTGTGCTCACCATGGCACACCATTTTCTGCAAATATATTGTCACAGAACATTCAGAAACATGAAAGTGTCGGGAGTAGTTATAGTTTTCCGTCTACAGAAGAACACACAAACACCACAAAACAGCTCAGAACCTAAATTTCTTTGAACTATCGGTGCTGAAAATCTGGCAGGGTTTCCAGCCAGTTTGAGATGGGAACTCATAAAAATTTTAACATAAGCCGTTGAATAGTTCAAGCTTTAACATAACCTGTTAAATAGTTAAAAGCTTTAACTTAAGCTGTTGAATAGTTCACAGTGTTCTTTTTTTAAAAAAAAGATAGTTCACCAAATATTAAATATTTCATATCAGCCCCCCCCCCCCCCCAAAAAAAAACACTTTTAAAAAACTTGGGTTTGCCCAAAAGATGAACAGACTGATTTATTTATCATTCCATTCCCCCTTCTTCCAATAATAATTGCCACTGAAGACTGACCATCTTTTAAGTAGTAAAAACATAAGGCAAAGATAGTCCTTTAGACAAAGCATTGTTTAGAGTTACCAAGTTCTCTTCTTTCCTTGATATGTTCAAAGCTTTGAAGTTAACAGTTCACTGTCCCTCTGCTTCAGAAGACTTCAGAAGCTAAGGTATTATACAACTGATACCTTAGCTTCTGCCTTCAAACACAAAGTCCAACATGAATGATGACATTGAAAAAAGAAATATTGCTATGGAACAGGTGGCAGATAATCAGTCTGAAAAGGCCCAGGGCCTGAGAAATTTCCCCTTTGCCTTATGGGATGGAGGAAGAAGCTGGAGGTTCTCACTCTGAGGCTTTAAGAAGAACATGGGCACCGACCAGCATGAGGAATGCATAATTCCTGCTGGCTAGAAAATTACAGACCTCCTTTGAAATGTGATCAAATGCTCCATTCTTGCAATGCCTTCCACTAACTGATAGAAGAGCTGTATGAATATTGAATGATTTGATCCTTGTGCCATTAAAAATAATGATATTAGGATTCTATGAGAACTTGATGTGAGTTCCATGAGAGATTAGAAGTAAAAAGAAAAATGTGAACCCAGGACATGAAAAATTATGCAAACCCCTATCCCGTGCAATACAAAACTTAGTAGAGGGCTTGTAGGTGGGAATATCAAGCATAAGAAGAGAGAATTAGTTATAACATCATATGACAGATCTAGCCACAGGCTAGAATGTTACCATTCCCTTGCACTGATTCCACAGCAAGTATTTTTAAGAACTGGACATTTCCTTAAACACACACACACACACACACACAAAGAGGAGACAAGGCTGAAAACTCACAGCAAACTCTGGTAGATTTTTCTCCAGATTTTCTTCTCCACCATCTAGGATAGTAGCCAGAGATGTACGCAGTACACGAGAAAAAACTTCCAACTGCTGACAAGCTGTTGATACACTGGTGATCTCCCCTTGGTATCCAGCATCGGAGATAAGCTGCAACCAACCAGAGGATTTCCAACTGAGACGGTAGCAGTTTTGCAACTCAACAGGATTCATTCCTCACTATCACAAATACCATTTTATTTAATTCCATATGTGGACTAGGACTGAAGGGGAAACAAGAGCACTTCAGCACCTAGGCCAGGGGATGAAAATCAAGAAATAAAACTTGAACATTTGATTTTTTCCTAGTTCAGCAGAAGGAGGAAGATTATAAGAATTATAATTAGTAGAATGAGAATAATTAGGAGGAGGAGGAGGAAGAGGGGGAGGAGGAGGAGGAGATAAAGACACATTCAAATTGAGTATAAGTCAGTCTCAACAAATTTCTTGGCAGTCCAACTCTGTTTTACAACCATGGTTGGCTAGATCCTGTCACCAACTCCACAGAAGTCATATTTCAAATCAAATATTATATATTGGAAACTAGAAATAGTTTGGCTCCTAGGAATTTCTACAATCTTTACATACATGAATAAGTGCATGCAGAACTTCTTGTAATATGACAATAGAGAAGCTCACGTCCCACGTGGCAATCTTGTGTGCATCTTATTCAACAATAAGCATGGCAATATAATGCCCAAAAGACCAACTATGCAACTGGCTTCCTAATATGTTAGCCCCCCCCAAGGTACTTTGAAATTTGCATGAAAAAACAGGAGGGAGCTGACAAGCTTGCTAGCTGAATTAAAGAACTGTATTTACCTTAACAGTGAAGTTCAGCATGAGACAATCTGGATGAGCTTCAGCCAGCTTGTAAAAGAGGTCTCGCCATGTTGTGTGTGCTATCATTTGCTCGAGCCAGGCTGGAGTCTGTCAAAAACCAGAACAACAGACCAATATGGACTGGGCGGTCAAGAAAACCAACCCTGCTTTTAGAATAGCTTTAAAATTGTCCAAAGAAAAACACAAAATTGACACAAGTGCTTCTTTTCTCAAGAACTCTTTACTACTCACTTTACAGAGTATTTACAAACCATTTATGGCCATGTCAGGTGATACACTGTCATGTCTTGATCAAGACCCAAGCAGATACAGTCACACAGTATACTGAGCTTGGGGAATTTTAAACCTGATTACTTTTTTTGATGGCTTAGGTACATAGGGTGTCATTCACTTGCTCTCCCAAGGATACCTGTGACTCAGCAAAACTCAGCCCACTTGGTGAGTACGTGGTTCAAAGTACTGTGTGAAGCTCAAACATGGATTATTTCAGAGAGCAGATTAAGCATGTGGTATGAAAATAACTTGCACATAAAGAAAAAGAAGTAGATAAGGTGCAAATGGCAATGTGTATATCTTTTCTATAAGAACCAGACTAGAAAGGTACTGAATACAACAGCTTCCAAGGTTTGCCAGCTCACAGAAAAAGGCAGATGCATTTCTATTCAATTGTATGCAAAAGCACAACTGATGTCGACATGGGAAAGTCTGAGAAAGCTGCTCACACATTATTATTTTTTTCTTTTCTTTGGGGGTGGGGTGGGGGCTCTGCTTGCCTTGAAAGAGATGGTGCTGTACAGGTTCACTCTCAGTTTTACCCCACGGACAGGAATGAATCACTTTGAACAGTTCAGAAAACCTCCAGAACTCAGTATATTTCATCTTATTTCTGCTGTTTTACTTTTTGCTACTTAAAATTCATCCCATTTGCTTCTTGAAATTTTTAGTTGCTATTTTTAATTTAAATGTAAATTTGAAATGTTTTTGTGCTGAGGAAAAAATCTGTTTTGAAAGATAAAACAACAGTTAAATAAATGAGAAATCTGTGTGTTTTGAGAACATGGTGTGCTCAAAACACAGCAAACGTTTCTGAGTTTCCAGTTATGCTCTTCTCTAAACTTGAGAGAAAGAGACTGTGCTGTTACCCCACTTGGCAGAATAAAGCTTTTCAAATTACCTCTCCCTCCTCTGTGAAAATGGAATCCGCTTTACGTGGATCAAAGTGTTTAATCAGCAAACTTTTTAAGTGGTTTTCCACGGTTTCCTGTACATGAATGGGCTCAGCACCTGCAGTAAGAGAGACTCACTACAGATTTCACACAGCAAAACCTTCAAAATTCTCACAATATTCTTTGGTGCAAAAAAGCAGTCCTTTAATGAAATTCAACTTGGAGTCAGCTTTAGAATATGTTGATTCTCAAAATAATTTGACTCGGCACCACTAATTCTAACATGATCTTTGTAGCACATATTCAAATGTTAGGTACAGGTAGTCCTTGACATATGACCACAATTGAGCCCAATATTAATGTTGTGCAGTTATTAAGTGAATCATACTTCATTTTATGACTTTTTTTTTGCCACGGTTGTTAAGCACATCACTGTAGTTGTTAAGTTAATCATATGATCATTAAGTGAATTGGGCTTCCCCCATTGACTTTGCTTGTCAGAAGCTGGCTGAGAAAGTCACCAATGGCGATCCCATGATCCTGGGACAGTGCAACTGTCATAAGTACATTCCTGTTGCCAAGTACATGAATTATGATCACATGAACAAAGGGATGGGTAAGCATGAGAACTGGCTGTAACTCCTTTTTTTAGTGCTGTTGTAACTTTGAACAATCAATAAACGTATGGTTGTAAGTCAAGGACTATCTGTACTCATTCATATATACACAATTTTGCATCATAGAGATGGGTAGTTGCTGCACTAAACAAGACTCAAAGAACAGACAAATATTTCTAGAGTGTCTGATACGAAGTTAAAACTGAAAATATATGTTGTTGATCTCATGTTTTATCATTTGAGACTTGCTATAACTGATTGGTTTGTTTTTTACGACTGTGGGGTCTTTCTTAAGTAGAAAAAATAGCTGCAGCCCCAAAGCAAATTACCTGTTTGAATAAGCCATTCAGCCAAAAGATTCACTGTCTGAGCCACAGCGGTGTAATTCTCTGACAAGAGCTGAATCACATTCTCTGGAGAACCACCTGCTTGGAAGTACCTGTGAAAGAATGCAGAATCCTCATTTAAGAAATTTCTAGAGTAGCATTTCTTAACCCTGGCAGCTTTAAAATTTGTGTACTTCAACTCTCAGAATTCCCCAGGCAGCAACCTGGGAGTTGGTCTACCCATCTTAAAGCTCCAAGGATGAAACACTGTCCCAGAAAATCAGATATATCAGATCTCAAGGCAGAAAATCTACTTCCTCAGCCAGTTAGTGCACCCACAATCCTCCTTTCCAACCACAATGCCTGAATTAATATGCACTTACCGCTTTAAAGTATTAAAAATGGAGGGCTCCATGATGTAATCTCGGGTGGAAAATTTGTGAAGGCATTCCTGCTGGACCTCAGCATCATCTTCCCCTCCATATTCATCATCCTGCTGGTTGGAAGTTAAAATTATCAACATTATTTTCACCACTACTCTGGATTTATTTTATGTGGCAACAGACAACAACATTAGCCAAAGCATGAATCTATTTCACAACTGGAATTCCAGAGTCTTAAAGAAATATGCTAATGGCAGCCAGATTTCTGTATGCTTCGTCATGGTAGATAAGGGCAACTTGTAGTCTCAAGTTTTTACTTTGGGATTTCCAGCACTCTGTCCTTGCTAGGCTGCTGAAATTATTGGGGAGGAATTGAAATGCCCAACTTTCTCAACAATGCAATACATTCTACTCACATAAATCTGCAGATTTAAAGGGGCGCTCAGAAGAAAGCACCAAAAGGGAGTCAGATCAACCAATCAGCATGCAGGATACTCATCTCACCACAACATTTAGTTGAGATTTGGGAAGTGTGTGCATCAGTCAATCTGTGACCATCTACAACCTACACTTACATATCCATCAACTCTTTTGCCGCATAGATGTGTATCAACATCTATGTGTAGTTGTGGACAAGTCTAAATCAATGACCTACCAAAGGCTGTCTATCTCCATGCTATGGTGGGATTGTAAGAAGTCAAAATGGCCGAAACAGTAGAGGTTGACTCCCAACCACAGTGGAGCCTGCCTGTTTCGGTCATAAGTCATGAGAAAACGAGTCACCCATGTGACTAATCCAATTTTATGACCTTTTTTGGTGGAAACAGTTAAACGAATGCCATAATCATTACATGAACCAATTGTTTGCTATGAGATGGCTTTGACAAAAACCAGAAGTAAAATTTGCCACACAAACTTTTGGCAAAAGTGTCATAAAATGTGGTCATACAGTCATCCAAATCAAACCTCGTACCCTATTTATTGTTTGCTTAGGATTGTCCCTTCTAAATCCTCGGAGTGGGATTCAGATTTAAGTGAATTTACATAGGACCAAAATCTGAAACGAATGCCTTTTAAAAAAATTCTACACTGTGTTTTTGGACATTTTCAGAGGACACTTTGCAACAGCCTGGCCAAAATAAGGCCAACCTACAATGATTCATTGGACCCCCCAGGCAGGAATTGTAGTAGAAAGTCTGGAGTGTTTTAAAATGTTTTTCCTTGGGTTACAAAAAAAAGCCAACTCTGGTTATTATGTGGCCGCTGGGAAGCAGTTTTCTTGATCAACATAAGGGGTTTGCTGTTCTTTTAATTTCTCAGTCCAAACAGTATTACTGGGATTTTCTAGTTGTTTCTCATTCAACCAGATCTGGCCTATTTTGTTTTTGTTTTTTTCCCTCCCAAGATCAACCAACTTTATTTTCATGCTGCCACTTTCTGAGACACGTTCTCAGAAGACAAACTTTAAAGCCCTCCTTGAGAAGTTGACTTTGGACACCCACTTCAGTTTGGGTTCTGCTATAATTATAATTCCTAAAGGAGAAGACTCTTCTTTTGGCTTCAGTGAAAAAAAGGTGTGGCTTTGTGTGAGAAAAGCTGCCTTAGAACACTGCCAATTGCCCTTGCCTTACTAGCACAACTGGGGCCAGAATTTTTGTTGCTAAATAAGATGGTTGTGTGAGCAGAACCGAAGTCATGTTGGATGGCCCACTGAATTAAATAAGGAAGTGTGTCTCAAACTCAGTAGCTCTGCTAAATAAGAAAGTGTTCCAGTTTGTGCACAAGAGAAAAAAACAAGATAAGGCTAGAACAATGGGGAATTGTAATAAAGTGCTGCGATGTCAGAAACCGTGTAACTGCTTTTGCTAGAAAGGGAGCTAGTATGAACCTTCGAATATATGTGTTAATTTGAAAACAGAAAGAATGTGAGCCAAGGCCTCGTACGAGGGGATAAAAATGCTGCCTGAATTTTGCTTTGTGTTCCTTCAATGCCTGAGGGGACCCGTCTCTGCAGACATGTGAATAAAACCTTGTTTTCCTTGGATCAACGAATCTTTTGGTGGTTTTTATCTGCTTCCACCTCACAATTTGGCGCTCAACGTGGGCCCCGACGGAATTTCGACTGGAGAAAAGGGACTGGGTAAGTGTGGTGCCACCGCCTCCCATTATAGAGGGGCCCCTCCCTTGTCTCAGTTGGATCCCGGGGTAACTGCACTCAGCAGACGATCCTTGGAAGCAAGAGAGAGAGAAGCCGGCCTGACGCTCTGGGAGTGTCGTTGATCACCTGAAGTGGGGGCGCCCACACTCCTTTTGTCTCTGGGAGACCAGGGGTGTATCAGGTGAGTTTGTTGCCTTTCGGGATAGAAGAAGGGATATACTCTGGGAATCCAGCGACTGCTGGAGGACAGTGTAAATCCCTGAGTCGGGAATCTCTGGGAGATTGTTGGCAGGTAGCGTGGAGAATGGGAAAGGGACAAAGCAAGTGTGAGACGTTCCAAGAGGGAACGGATATTGAGACAGAAAAGATCCCGAGAAGGCTGATTCCGACTGACTCCCCATTGGGTCAACTACTACAACAATGGTCGTTGCCCCATCTGAGGACTTACACTTGGAGTCTAGAGAAAAAGAAAATGATCTACCTATGCCAATATAGATGGCCGAAGTATCCCCTAATAGAACCTGAGTTTCCTTACCACTGGGATCCCGAAGGGAATACCAGCACCTACTGGATAACTCAGTTGAAAGAGTAATTAGTGAAACACTGGATGAAGGAGCAAATACCCTATGTGGAGGTATGGCATCATGCTCACTTTGAAGGTCCAGTTCCACCAGAAACAGAAGTAGGATAGTTTGTCAGCAAGGTGGAGGAAAGCGAAACTGAGGACTGGATGGGGAGTCCACCGGCATTGGCTCCGGCAGTCCTGGCACCACTGCCCCTGCCGGCTCCAGTTGCCCAGGCTCCACATCCACCTGCATATCCAGGACTCAGAAGGGAACTGGCTCAATTAAACAAGGGCCTAGAGAATTTGCCTCTAGGAGGAAGGTCGGCCAATCCTGTGTTGGCCTTCCCAGTCAGAGAAGTCCCAAATGGCATGAATGTGCAGGGGAATCCAGTCACCGTTTTCGTGGCTGTCCCCATAAAATCTGCTGAGTTACGGGATCTGAAAAAAGACCCTTCCGAAACTCCATGAGAATGCTCATGAAGTGGCGGAACAGTTGGAATTGTTTCTGGGGCCCAATGAATACACATACCAAGAACTGATGTATATTCTTGGACACCTTTTCACCCCCAAAGAGAAGAACCTCATTCGGAGGGCAGCAATGGCTGCCTGGGATAGGAGACATGCAGGGCAACAGGGAGCAGTGGCTGCAGACACAAAGTTCCCCATAGCCGATCCAAATTGGAACATCAATGACAATGCTCATAGGGAGCACATGAGAGATATGAAACACATGATCACTGAAGGAATTAAATTGGCCATCCCTCAAGGGAAAAACTTGACCAAAGCATTTGAAATAACACAAGGAAAGGATGAGTCCCCGGGGGATTTCTGTGCTCGGCTCTGTGAAGGGTTAACCAAGTACTCTGGAGTGAAGCCAGAAACCCCTGCCTTCGAGACTCTCTTGAAGATGCAATTCGTCACCAAAGCATGGCCAGATATCCAGAAAAAGATCCAGAAGACAGAGGGATGGACTGATTTGGGCATGACAGATTTGATGAGAGCAGCCCAACAGGTTTTTGTGAACCGAGACTCAGTTAAAACCAAACAGAAGTCTCAGATGATGGTAGCTGCTGTGCAAACGGCAGCCAAGAATGAAGTTAGGAAAAACAGGGAGACCCAGATGTCAGATCCGAGGCCAAGGTGGAGAGATAAAAGATCTCCCAGCAGGGAGTGGAAACCCCTGGTTAGGCGAGGAGGTCCAGGGGGCAATCGAGGCGGTCGATTCCAACGGCCGTCCCAGAGTAGAACTTGCTTCAGATGCGGGAAAGAGGGACATTTTGCGCGCGAATGTCCCAAAACCCCAGAGGAACGAAGCTATGCCCTATATGATTAGGGAAGTTCCGGCTCCCCAAGAGAGACCCGCGGGGAGCCATTGGTAAATGTGTTAGTGGGTCCTGACCATCAGGAACGGCTGTTCCTGATCGACACTGGCGCAAGCCGGATATCTGTATGCGATCCGGTAGAGGAAGCATGCAGGTCAAAGCAGACTTTAAAGGTGGTTGGGGTGAGTGGGAAATCCCAAGAGGTCAAGATTTCGGAAGAGGTGAGATTGGAATTGAATGATGTGGTTACTGAAACTGAAATATTGTATATTCCGGATTCAGGGGTGAACTTGCTAGGAAGAGACTTGTTGGATGTTTTTGGAATAGAAATGTGGGATAGAAGGAAGGAAGTTCGCATGTGTATGCTAACAATGGAAGATGAGGAGAAGATATCATCAGATGTGTGGGCAGGAGGTGAAGGGGTTAGTAGGATGGCAATACACACCATTCAGATCAAGATATAACAAGGAATAACTAAACTGTGGACTCCACAATATACTCTGAGTAAGAGAGGTAGGGAAGGGTTGAAACCAGTGACTGACAGATTATTGAAACAGGGACTGTTGGAACCTACTATGTCACCGTTCAATTCACCGGTTTTAGCAGTAATAAAAAAGGATGGGAAGTATAGACTGATTAATGATTTGAGGAGGATCAATGAGATAGTGGTTCCTAGATTCCCAGTGGTTCCTGATCCCTATACAATCTTGGGGCGGATCCCTCCCAAAGACAAATGGTTTACTGTGATAGATCTGAAGGATGCCTTTTGGGCATGGAGGAGGGGAGTAGAGACTTGTTTGCCTTTGAATGGAATGATCCTGAGAGTGGAAGGAAACAGCAGTTGAGGTGGATGGTACTTCCTCAGGGATATACCGAGAGCCCTTTGTTGTTTGGACAGGCGCTGGAAGAAAAGTTGGTGTCGTTTGAGAGAGAGAAAGGAATCACCCTAATTCAGTACGTGGATGACTTGTTAACTGGGGAGAAAGAGAAGGAAGTGAGAGCGGCTTCTGTGAGTCTGTTGAATTGGCTGAAGGAGCAGGGGCTGAAAGTCTCAAAAGAGAAGCTTCAGTTTGTTGAAAAAAAGGTGAAATATTTGGGACATGACATTCAGCAGGGGGTTAGGTCCTTGGACCCTGAAAGGGTGAAGGGGATCATGAGCTTGGCTCCTCCCAGGAACAAGACAGAGGTGCGGAAAGCGTTGGGATTATTGGGGTATTGCAGAATCTGGGTAGACCAATTAACAGCGTTGGCACAGTTTTTGCATAGAAAGTTGCCTGGAAAGGGAGAGCACATAGAATGGGAGGAGGGAGATAGTAAAAGGTGGAAAGAGCTGAAGAAGGCTTTGTCAACTGCTCCGGTTTTAGCCTTGCCAAACCAGAAATTACCATTTCATTTGTATGTGGCGGTGGTTCAGGGACCAGCAGTTGGAGTCCTTGCGCAAAAGAGGGGGGGGGCAGTACCAGCCGGTAGCCTTCCTAAGCAAAGGTTTGGAGCCAGTTGTGAAAGGATGGCCAGTTTGTGATCAGGCTGTGGCAGCAACAGCGATGTTGGTGGTGGAGAGCAAAAAGTTAACCTTTGGGGGAGCTTTGGTGGTGCATTCGCCTCATCAGGTCAACTCAGTGTTGAGCCAGCTGGCTACCACTTGGATGATCGAAGGGAGGATATTGAAGTATGAAACCATTTTGAGAACCAGTCCTGATGTGGTAATAGGAACAGACAAGAATCTAAATCCAGCAGAATTCTTGGAGGGGAGAAGGCAGGCGTGGGAACCGGAAGATCATGATTGTCTATTGCAAGTGGATCTCATGACAAAGGTTAGAGAGGACTTGGAAGAGACTCCATTGGAGAAGGGAGAGAGGTGGTTTATAAATGGATCTAGCAGGGTGGAAAATGGAAAGCGAAAATCTGGGTTTGCAATAGTAACCGGGGAAGGTGAGGTAATAGAGAAAGGGTCACTCCCAGCTGCTTGGTCAGCCCAGAAATGTGAATTGTTTGCCCTGATCAGAGCCTTGGAATTGGCTGAGGGGATGGAAGTAACGATTTCCAAGTATGCATGGGGGGTGGTGCACACGTTTGGGAAAATCTGGAAAGAAAGAGGGTATATCAAGGCGGATGGGAAGCAAATAGAGCAAATGCAGTTAGTAGAACAAGCCTTAGAGGCATTGCAACTCCCCAGCCGAGTATCAATCGTCCATGTGAGCGCACATCAGAAGGGGAACACACCGGAGGTTGTGGGAAACAGATGGGCGGACAAATGGGCGAAGGAAGCTGCAGGGGAGATAGAGTTGGTAATGGTATCTATACCAATACTGCAAAAGGAGGACGAGAGGGAGGAATGGGAGCCAGAGAAAAAGGAAAAGTTAGAGTTGGAGAAAGAGGGATGTGTCAAAACCCCAGAGGGATGGAAGACGTCGGAGGGAGTCAAGGTGGTGTCACCCATTGTCATGAGGGGAATATTGGAGAAAGTTCATGAAGGAGGACATTGGGGAACGGAGGCCTTGGTCATGTCCGTTAAACCTCACTATTGGAGTCTGAGGATGTGGACGGTAGCTCAGAGCATCTGCTGGAAATGTTTGATTTGTTTGAAAGTAAATAAGAAAGCGGCACGCAAGAAAGAGATGGGAGGGTGACCCTTAGTGGGTTGGCCTTTTCAGAGAGCACAAATTGATTTCATTGAGTTGCCAGAAAAGGGGGGTTGGAAATACCTGCTTGTGATCAAAGATCAACTAACAGGGTGGGTAGAGGCTTATCCCACGAGAAGAGCCACAGCTCCCACAGTAACCAAGATCTTACTAGAACAGATTATCCTCCGATATGGAATGATGGAAGCAATAGATTCAGAGAGAGGAACTCATTTCACCCAAAAGGTTCTGCAAAGGGTAATGGAGGTGGTGGGGGTGAAATGGGAATTACTCAAGCCATGGCATCCTGAATCAAGTGGAAAAATTGAAAAAGTGAACGCGGAACTGAAGAAACACTTGATCAAACTACAACTTGAAAATGGCTTGCCATGGACAAAAAATCTTCTCTTAGCTCTGCTCAGGATCAAAACTTGTCCAAGGAAAGACACAGGAGTTTCTCCCTTTGAAATGCTGATGGGGAGACTCTATTTGGCCAAACTAGGCAATCCCATACCAGAGTTCAGGGACTTGTTCCATCGGAAATATTTGCTGGCACCGTCTCGATCTTTGCTTTCTCTTCACAAACAGGGACTGTTGGTGCAACGACCACCTTTGGCTGGTAGCCAACACCCACACGAGGCTGGAGACTGGGTCCTGATAAAGACTTGGAGAAGTGAAAAACTGCAACCTAGCTGGGAAGGTCCGTACCAGGTGCTACTGATGACTGAATCTGCAGTCCGTACTCGGGAAGGAGGCTGGACGCATTACAGCAGAGTCAAGAAAGCACCGGAACCTGAGAAACCTTGGAAGGCAATCCCAGTGGACGGTCAGCCGCTAAAGGTAACCTTGAAGAAATAGCCAGCAGAAACCATCATGGAGATGTCGGCTGAACTCTGGAGAGGACTATTTGTTGCAACTATATTTACATTAATACATCAAAGAAGTTCACAATATGTTGGACCTGCAGGTGACTTGGGAACATACTTGTGGGATGACAATGTGTTCATAAAGGATCTCAAGAAGGTCTCACATTCCTTGAACATCACCAATTGCTGGTTATGCATGCACATGCCAGGAAGAACAGGTGAAGGATTAATCCTACACACAATTCCACTTGATCAGAACAGACTAAGACCACAGGGGCACGGGACAGACAAATATGGTGTAGAACGAAATATAACAGGAAGGATTTTTGTTCATTTAAGGGAAATGGCGTATGTGTGTTTTAGGAGAAATGAAACTAGAGGGCTCCATTTAGGAGATTGGGAAAATGTAATAAGACTTTTGATATGCCATCATCCTGTAGTAACCATAGCTATACCAAGAGTTATCATAAATTAGATTATTTTAATCAAGATCAGTATAAGATGTGTATGCATTTTGAGGAAATGATCAATTGGACCCGAACATCACAACAGACCTATGCTATGGAAAACTTTCGGTGGGTATTGTGTGGGAAATATGCATACAGGGAGATGCCACCTTACTGGAGTGGCACATGTACACTCGGGTATGTGATACCGGTGATATATAAACTTGATAGCCTTCCCCAAGGCCGGATACGTAATAAAAGAGACTCAGAATCTGGCCTTACCCGGAGACTCTGGACCCAAATCTCCCGTGGTATAATAACACCATTGGGAGTAGCCATGAACTACCAAGATATACATATTCTAAATAACTTCACAGTAACAATGTTCAATGATACAATAAAGAATATTAAAATGATCAACACCGAGCTGAAGTAAGACAGGTTGCTCTACAAAATAGGTATGCTTTAGACATTGTATTAGCTACAAAAGGGGGTTTGTGTGCTCTGATTCATTCACATTGCTGTGTATACATCCATGATTTCCAACCCAATATTACAAAGACAGTAAAAGTAATGGAAGAATGTATTCGCTCTAATCCATTATCACAAAGAGGTGACTCCTCATTGCCAGACCTGTGGGGAGCACTATGGTCTTGGCTTCCCAGTTCCACTTGGTTTAGATCTACCATAATGGGAATTATATTGATTATTATATGCTGTGTATTGTTGTGTTGTTGTGTTCAGTGTCTCCCTGGTGCAATAACAACGTGTGGAAAGATAGGGAAATCCTTGGGTTCAAGATTTGAGAAGAAGCAGGAAGCAGAACCTCTCATGATGTATCAGAGAGAAATCACTCTGAAAGAAGCAGAGGATCTGCTACTTGAGTTTGAGACAAAAGTGGAAAAAAAAAAGGGAGGATTGTGAGCAGAACCGAAGTCATGTTGGATGGCCCATTGAATTGAATAAGGAAGTGTGTCTCAAACTCAGTAGCTCTGCTAAATAAGAAAGTGCTCCAGTTTGTGCACAAGAGAAAAAAAACAAGATGAGGCTAGAACAATGAGGAATTGTAATAAAGTGCTGAGGTGTCAGAAACCGTGTAACTGCTTTTGCTAGATAGAGAGCCAGCATAAACCTTCGAAATATATGTGTCAATTTGAAAACAGAAAGAATGTGAGCCAAGCCCTCGTACGAGGGGACGGACAGTTAGGGTATAAAAATGCTGCCTGAATTTTGCTCTGGGTTCCTTCAATGCCTGAGGGAACCCGTCTCTGCAGACACGTGAATAAAACCTTGTTTTCCTTGGATCAATGAATCTTTTGGTGGTTTTTTATCTGCTTCCACCTCACAGTTGTTCAGTGAGTCGTGCCCAATTTTATGACTTTTATCACTAGGGCTGTAAAGGAAATCGCCCAGTTAAATGAATAAATGACTTTAAGCCCATGTCACACTGAACGAACGGATGCAAAGAGGATGTAAAACGGACAAAAAACCTTGCCATCTGTTCGAAAACGCGATGTACTGACTGCCTCTGTTTGGCTTCCTCTCTATCCGTCCAGCATCCGTTTATGGACGTTTCATCTGCTCCAAAAGTTTTGGGCTGCCTAAAACTTTTGTGCGGAAAATGTATCCAGTTCGTCCGTTCTGCATCCGCTATGCATCCGCTACGCATCCGTTCTGCATCCGTTACGCATCCACGATATCCGCTATGCATCCATTCTGCATCCGCGCAACTCGCATCCGCTCGGATGCAAGGAGGAAGCGGAACGGACGTGGAACGGATGCAGAACGGATGCAGCACGGAAACAAAGCGTTTAAAACGGAAAAAACGTTCGCAGAGGGGACCTATCTCAGATATTAAGGATGTCTAGAGGATGCCTAGAGGATGCAAAGGGACACCTATATTGCTTATAAAAAGGGGGAGCAACTCGTCTGCATCTCACTTTCAGAACAGCAGCCCAGTGGTGCAGACCTCTGCAGCCTTCATCTGGCTCTTCCTCTTCCACAGCATCCAGTCATGTCCACCGTGGATTGTAACAAAGTCCTTTCGGCAGCCACCATCGTTCTGCAACAGTGCAAAGCCATCTTCAGGCTCTGTGAACTCTACTGCGAGAAGAAAAGGAGCCACCCAAAAAGAGTCTGGATCCGAAGATGGTTCGCCAGAAGAGCAGAGGACGGACTGTAGAACAAGCTGAAAGTGGAGCTCAGGAACGAAGACACTCGGGCGTTCCAGAACTTCATGAGGATGCCTCCAGCCATGTTTGACGAAGTTGTGCAGCGGCTGACACCCAGGTTGACCAAGGCAAACACCAGCTTCCAGCCCAGCCTGGAACCTGGGCTCAAGATGGCACTCACTCTGCGCCACCTGGCCTCAGGGACCTCCTACAGGAGCATGCAGTACGGCTGGAGGGTGCCATCCAACACCATCAGCATGGTGGTCAGAGAAGTGGTGCAGGCCATCATCGAAGAATACAAGGAGGAGCTCCTCCAGTACCCCTCCACTGAAGAAGGATGGAAGAAAGTTGCAGAGCAGTGGTATCAGAAGTGGAACTTCCCACACACCGTTGGAGCCATTGATGGCAAGCACGTGGCCTGCAAAGCTCCACCCAACTCAGGGTCCACTTATTTCAACTCCAAGGGCTTCTTCAGCATCGTCCTCTTTGCCATGGTCGATGCTGACTACAAGTTCATGTACATCGATGCTTCAGGCAACAGCTCATCTTCAGATGCCCAGGTATACAACGCAAGTGACCTCAAGGGTGGGCTGGAACGCAACCTCATCGTGGGCTTCCCAGATCCAGACCCCCTGCCCAACGACACGCAAGATGTGCCCTACTTCATCGTGGGACGCCTTCTCCCTCACAACCTACCTCATGAAGCCCTACACTTCCAGACTCCTCACCCATGAAGAGAGGATCTTCAACTACAGGCTGTCCAGGGCAAGGCGGGTGGTGGAGAACGCCTTTGGCATCCTGGCCAACAGGTTCCAGGTACTTCTCACCACCATGCAGCATCGCCCAGAGACCGTGAGGAGGATCATGGAAGCTTGCTGCATCCTGCACAATCTCATGCGCACCCGCTACCCAGTCTTGCAGAACAGGCTCGTGGACCTCCACCAAGGCAATGGGGACATGGAGCCTGGGGAATGGAGGCAAGGGCAAAACCTGATCGACACTGAGGATGTGCAAGGCCACAACAGAGCCTCACATGAAGCGAAGAAGCAGCGCAACCTCCTGAGACAATGGTGCAACTCCCCAGCTGGAGAAGTGGAGTGGCAAGACAGGATGGTAGATGCTTAATGGATGCTTCCTTTAGCCTGTCTCATCACATGGATGAGATTGGGCCATGTATGTTTGTTGGCCTACAATGAAGAGGGCGTTTAATAAAGAGTTGTGTTTATGTTGACAAGTGTAGATAATTATTACATTATTATTGATAATAAAGGGCCGTAGGTGTGGCACCTGGGAGGGTGGACCATACAGTCCCACTATGCTTGCACTGGAGGTTTATCTATCCCACTGCTATCCTAACCCATCTCACAGCTATTACCCATCCCACAGGTATCCTAACCCATCCCACTGCTATCTTAACCCATCCCTCAAGCATGCAAAGGCTTAAACCATTTCTAAAAGTTTCCACCAAGACTTTATTAAAAAAAAGAAATCAAGCAAGTGTGTGAATCATAAATAGACTTTATTAACAACAAGCTATAAAACAAAAAAGAGTCTCTGGCACTTCTCTTGGTCGCTCAGTCTCAGGGGTGAAGGGTCCAGGTGCTGTGGAGGTGGCTGGTGCTGGAGTGCTTGTCATCAGCTCCTCCAGAAGCAGAAGCAGCAGAAGCCCCAGCCCCAGAAGAGCGAGCCCGTGCTGCAGAAGCCCCAGCAGAACCAGAGTGAGGGCCAGGGGGCGGGATGGTAGCCCTGTCCCTCTTGCCAGGGCTGGCAGCAGATGGCTGAGGCTTGCTGTGCTTCCGCATGGTTGCGGGGTTGCTGGCTGGCAGGGAGGCTGGCAGGAGCCAAGGCTGGCAGGAAGGCTGGCAGGGAGGCTGGCACCAAGGCTGGCAGGCAGGCAGGTAGGCAGGCAGGCAGGTAGGCAGGCTGGCAGGCACCAAGGCTGGCAGGAAGGCTGGCAGGAAGGCTGGCAGGGAGGTAGGCAGCAAGGCTGGCAGGAAGGCTGGCAGGAAGGCTGGCAGGGAGGCTGGCAGCAAGGCTGGCAGGCAGACATGAACCAAGACTGGGTGGAAGGCAGGCAGTAAGGCTTGCAGGCAGGCTTGCAGGCAGGCTGGCAGGGAGGCTGGCAGCGAGGCTGGCAGCAAGGCTGGCAGGCAGACATGCAGGCAGGGCAGGCCAGGCAGCCAATCCGTCTGGCAGCAGGTCTTTCCTCTGAATGGCGACCTGCTTCCGAGCTGCTTCCGTTATATCCACGGGGCTGACGCAATGCATCCTCCCTGCATGCGCAATTAACGCCAGGCATCCGCTAGGCTTCCGCTGTGCATCCGCTGTGCATCCACTTCATCCGCTCGGCGTCCGTTCTGCATCCGCTGTATCCGTTCTGTGTCCGCTTCGCTGAGGCCCCTCGGAAGCCCTGCAGATGTGCCATCCGCTCCCATCCGCTTCCATCCACGAGGCTTCCGTTCCGCATCCGCTTTGCATCCGCCCTGCGTCCTCCCCGCGTCCGTGTTATCCACTCCGGTTATGCAAATTTTTGCCCCTTTTGAGAGCGGATAACAACGGATGGAACATTTTGCTCGTCCGCTGTGTCCTTTTTGCATCCGTTGGCCAGTGTGACATGGGCTTTAGCAACAGAGTGGTCAATGTCTGGAAGACTCTGCCTGACTGTGTGGTTTCTTCCCCAAATCCCAAAAACTTTAATCTGAGGCCGTCTACTATTTACCTCACCCCTTTCCTAAGAGGTCTGTAGCGGGTGTGCATAAGCGCACCAACGTGCCTACGCCTAACGTCCCTGTCCTATCATTTCTTTTTTATTCATAACCACTTCATGTATTCATAACCATGCTTATACTTATACCTGTTATTTAATACTTGCTCAATCAATCTATCAATCAATCAATAAGAAAATATTGTTCAGCAAATCCAGCTTCCCCCATTGGTTTCGCTGCTGGAAAAAAAATCAAACGTGTGTGTTTTGTTGGAAGAACACACACACACACGTACAGATATAATACGCGTGTTTGCAGGCGAACGTGTGCACAATATATGTAAAATGTTACACAATATGCTATATGTATGGGCACGCACATAGGCAAAATATATGGTATACGTGTGTGTGTGTGTGTGTGTGCGTGCATGTATGTCGGTGCAAAATATATTCCGAAGCTGCACTTGCAAGGAAGCGCGAGGAACACGTCCCGTGCACATATTTTTTGCAACAAAATGTGGTTTTTTTTTGCATATCGCATCGGTGTCTGCTAGATATCACAAGGGGACGCGTGCTTGCCCCGCAGCCCGGCAAGAGCGACCCCCGCGGCGGCTCCCCGGGTTGGACGCAGAGCCCCCGAGGCCTTTCCGGTCGCCCCTCCCCACCTCCCGCTCGGCCGCGCCTCGCTCACCGCTCCTCCGTCGGTGTCGTCGCCCCACTCCGCCGTGCCGGCCGCGAAATACTCGGGCTCCTCCATGGGCTCCGCTGGCCTCCCGCTCCGGCAGCGGCAGGGCCGCAGAGAGGCGAAAAGCTCAGAGGCGCGCCTCCTCCCAGAACGCTGAGAGTCCTCTGGAGCCTCCGTCGCGGGGCGCTGATGAATGGGCGCTGCCGGGGGAAGCCCAGCATTTGGGAAGGCGGTCCACGAGCGAACTAAGCCCACCCCCCGGAGAGGGGAGCAAAGGCTCTCGCCCCAAATGCGAGTTGCTTCGCCCCAGTGGCTGCCTTTCCTCTCTAATTCTGCGAGTTGGAATATTCTGACACTTTTGCTCTGAAGCAGAGGTCTCCAAACTTGGCAACTTCAAAACTTGTGGACTTCAACTCCCAGAATTCCCCAGCCAGCTATCCTGGCTGGAGACTTCTGGGAGTTGAAGTCCACAAGTCTGAAAGCTGCCCAGGTTGGGGATCTCTGTTCTAAAGAGCTGGAAAGCTTTTCAGTGCCAATTTTGCAAAACAAAAAAACAAAAAACAAAAAAACACCACCCTTCATAGCTCCTTGTAGAACAGTGTTTCCCAACCTTATGCCTGGAAGATATTATGGACTTCAATTCCTGGAATCCCCCAGCCAGCCAGCTTTTTATATATAATTTCCGGTATTTCTAAAAGGACTACCAGATTCTGGAAGAACTTTGTTCCCTATGCCCTCCGTCTGCTAAGCTGGAGGGCATAGGAGACTGGAGGGCATAAACTGGAGAGAAGATTTGCTTCTCTCATTATGTACATGTATACATCCAAACTAGATTGTCCTGTTTCTCTATGTCATATATGTGGCTATGTGCATTAATTAATTAATGTATTTACCTTGTCATGTTTATGTTTATATTAGAGGTGGAGGCCCTTTGAAAGCAGTATACAATGTAATTTCATTTTAATATATGCCAATTAGTGAACATTCAAAATGACAATAAAGTATTTACTCCCATTGTCTTGTTTATGTTCATACTTATACTTGTTATCTTGTACATGTTTGACAAACAAATAAATATTCTATTCTAATGTGCAACTTTCTTAGAGCAAGTTGGGTTTGAAGTTATATTATTATCAGGCAGGGCAAAGAAGACGCATTATTGTTGTTCCTTTTTATTAAGTGCCATCCAGTTGGGTTTAGCCTCTTTCAATCATATGGCCAAATGACCTCTTTCTCTCCCTGATCATAATCTTAAAAATGGTCTAAGCCCACTTTAGTACTTTCACTGACAACCTCTCTACCTTATCTTTCTGTCCACATGTTACATTTGTTATGATCATTAAAATATATGTTTTGATCGTATTTGGATAGCATGGATATCAACACCCTGATTTGTGTTTTGTATTTAGTATATATTGGTGAAATGCAAATTGAAACAAAAAAAAAACAACTTGCCTAATGGAGTGGTATATAAGTCTAAGTGTTATTGATGGCATTTCAGAGTATAGTACCTGAAAGCATAGCGCATCTCCGTGGAAGCCATGAAAACTTAAGTGCCTTAAACACCAGTTTTGTCCTAGGAGAGAGAATGATTCATAAAATGATATGTAGCAATTTGAGACTTGGCTCAAGACTGAAGCAGCTTCCCCAAATCTTTCTGCTTTCTAAAAATTCTGAAGTCAGATAGGGATAGAAGGATAAACATTTACTCCACAGTATTTCACAGGAAAGAAGACCAGAATTAGAAACATCAAGAGCATCTCTTCAGATTGCTAAATATGTGGCTTCATAATCTTTTAGCTTTATAAAAAAATTGGATTTCTGATTCAGTTCGAAGATGCTCCTAAAATGCTTCTCTGCAGGAACCTGAAAAGCCCCAACATTCTCAGACAAAAGAGGAAGTCTTCTCTAACTGATCTATCTCTATGAGAACCAGAGGCCACCGCAGAGATTTCTGGGTAAAAGCGGTTCTCGACTGTTAGGCGGTTCAAAGCAAAGAGAGAGCGCTTCCGTTTGTTCCAACAATATTTCCGGCACCAAAGACTCCCATTTCCTAATTGGCTGTGCTGATACATACGGGTATTCTCTTAAGAGTTCGGCAGTGCTCATTGACTTATTCCCGCAGGCAAACCTACGATGTCGAGAAGGCAACCCACGGGAAACCTGAAGTTCATGAAACTTAGCCTTTCTGTGTCTCTTCGATACTTGCGTGCTGCAGGCGGTGATTGGTGGACAGGAGAGAATGGGGCCGCCTCCGCAGGGGACAGAACGACAAAGAAAGGGTGTTTTTAAAGGAGCAGCGTGCCCGTTCAGTCTTGCTGCAAAGGGGGTTAGCTGCATGTAGATCTCCCGTAATGCTTTTGTCCGATCTGATGTTGGTAACCTGCAGCCAGCATATCACCAACTCTCGTTGGGGAAGACGAATCAACATTTTAACGCTTCCATTCACTATGTACAAGGACATGCCTGACCACGTGCAGAGTTCCTATGACTCGGAACTGGATGTTGAATTTGAGGAGGCTGTCTCAGTATTTTCAAAGCACACCTTCAATTTTTACACTGCCTGGTCAGATGCCCGGTCAAAAAAACCTTTTTCCCCTTTTCTGAAAAAAAAAAAAAAAACATTTACCATTTTGGGATAAAACTATCAAAACCATATAATCCTGCAGAGTTTACACAAATGAGCTGCTATGCAGCTGTTCTGTGTTTTAATATAAACAGGGTTACATAGAAAAGTTTGTATAGATAGGATTTAACAGAGGAGGGGATTTCTTTGCTTAGGAAATGTTTCCTAACTGCTATGTAACGGTAGAGAGTTGCTGTGACTTTGACCATAATAAAGATCAATCCAATCTTTTATTATGGTCCTAGTCCAGCATAAGGAGAGGTCTGAAATGCAACGCACCTGGGCTGGTTTGGGTTAGGGGAAGCTGTTCCAAGTGCCTTCAAGGATGGGATAAAATGGTTCAGCGTGCTTGCTCAACATCTTTTGGAAATTCTTGCATCTCTTCAAAAACATTACAGTGAACTTTAGGACAACAGTGTCTCTGAAACAGCAGCACCTTGTCCTAAATCTGTTTTCAACCTCAGCAGCTTAAAGGATGTGTGGACTTCTGAATGCTTTCCTGTCCTTTTGTGTTAGCAGGAGTTAATAACACAAAGAGTCCTGCTAGATGAGGTGTCTAAATCCAGCAAGGTGCCCAGCTAGTTTCATTTGGGAAATAAACACAGAGGGAAAGGAGGATCTTCAGCAGTTGTTCACTTCCTCCAGCAACTGGCATTTCAACGATAGCACTCGGGATTCTGGAACTCAGCCTTTCTATTCTTCATGCATTTCTTCAGTTCCATTTTAAAACCATCTAAATTATTGGCTTTCACTGCCTATGTTGGCTACAAGTATTTATGTATTTATTAATTCCAATTTTGAGGCCATCCAACTTCATAGCAACTGGGGCCGCTAATAATTTGCAGAAAAGCCATCACTGACAAGATACACTCCCCGGATCTCACAAAGTTTAATTGATGGGACCTGGCATAGGGTCATTCTTAACTGACTTCACTGGGTGGGCAGAAAGATGCAGAGACAGATGGTCCTTGGAGGAGGCAGACTCTAAGGCTTTGTAAATCTTGAATTGCCTCCAGAAGGCAACTGGCCTCTTGTGCTGTTCACAAAACACCAAGGATACTCCACTGCATTTCAGACCGATTGTAGCTTCCAAATGGTCTTCAAAGAGCAGCCCCATGAAGATAATTGCATAATACAACCATATTTTATATACTATAACAGATTATATATCACCTTTTCAAGTTTGGGAAGATATTTGGGATTTTGAGACAACACCCAGTATAAAAATAGTATGATGCAATTTATTTTTAAGGTAGCATTAAGCCTATGAAACTTTCTGAACCATATTTTTCAATAAATGCTTATTGTGTTACTATGCTAACATAAAGAGCCAAAATATTCATGAAGTCAAAATAATGTCCATAATCATTCTATTACCTAATTAATAATTCCTGTTGTCTAGGGTAGCCTATAAAAGCAAACAAATAACAGCAGGGATTGTGAAGCATGTCTTCAGTAAATCCAATTACAAGAGAATAATATTTTGGGAAAATACTATTTCATTTAATGTTATTTTATTTGATATGCATGTTTGAACTTGAGTTACTCTGTTCAGGTAATGTCCAATTTCACACAATCATTGATACTTTTTGTTGCGATGCATTGGCTTTTTCTTATTTCACTATGTCTCTTAATTTGATGTTCGTAAGCTGTGTATGTTTTTTAAATCCTTTTGAAAGTTAAAAATGCATAGTTTTTTTTAAAATTCAGTCTGAAGAGCAACATGCTATGAGAGCTGCTGTAGAAGTGACAACTTAACTATTGAAAAAGCATCAGTCAATATAATGGAGGTTGCTTAGATACTATGTGGGCTAATATATAAGCCAATAGTTGGACTGTTAAATTAAAATATTGGATAATCCAATGATTATCCAGTGGAGTAATATGTCCAAATTTCAAATTTTTTGTTAAAGTTCCAATTGTTTGACATCTAAATAATTGCTTACTCCACAACACATTCATTGATAAGTTCTTCCTTGGGTCTTTCAGTTGAAGGCTTTGCTAATTGCTTATTTTTTGTAGGGTTAAGTTCAAGGTTTGTTGCATAGTTAACACTCTTTTTTGGGGGGGGCGGGGGGACAAGGTAGTAAACAGATTTCAAGCCGAAAGCTGCAGACAGATATGCAAGCATAGGGACATAGCTTGTTCTTTTAATGGAAGCCACCTTAAAGTATTAGTCCAAATTTTTGTACATTTATAATAGAGCTTATTTCTTGGTGAAGAAGCTTTTCACTGTGGAATTGAGATTTGTACACTTAGCTAACAAATTATATTGCTGAATTCTCAATATCAGAAGGTAAGTATGCTGGAGTTATTTATTGGTATGCATTGCAGAGACCATCATTATTCAAAGAGATAGCAACGCAGCACCAAATACAGTATCTGGTTCTAGTATTTAGCTAGATACCAACTGGCATGGATACTAACAAATGAAGTGTATGATCAATATATGTATGAGTTTGGCAAGAATCAAGAGAATGGGAATCTCAAAGATTTTCAAAGAGAAAAGTTACCTTGGGAGGAAAAGTCAATAGAACATTGTTCTATTCCAGTGTTTCTCAACTGGGGGGCAGCTTGAAGATAGATGGACACCAATTCCCAGAATTCCCCAGCCAACCATGCTGGCTGGGGAATTCTGGGAGTTGAAGTCCATCCATCTCCAAGCTTCCAAGGTTGAAACACTGTTCCTATTCAATGATGATGTTCCATTAGCAAACTGGTTGTCTGAAGAGATTTGTGAGATACTAACTTTGGAATGCTTTTGAGTATCAGACTAATCTTTCTGTCTGAAGACTATTTATCAAATTAGTTGCTTCAGTGTTTTCCCTGATTTTTAAAAAAATTCTTTAGAACCACCAAGGAACATAATAAATAGTGAGAATCCAATTTTCATTCTTTGATTCCAATGAGTTGTCTGAAACACAAGACAACCTAAAATCTTCAGAAGCTGCATTATATTTATACAGTAAGATCACGGTTCTTGCAATAAACTATAGATCATACATTATATCCTTAAAACTGGCAAGGAAAATGTTTTTGAAGTCATAAAAGTCAGGTTCACAGAGTTTATGCAGATACACACAATTGCTTTGATGGTATGTAACTCCATGGTGATTATCTTTGAAACAATAATCAAGATTCTATCCAGTCTGTTACTTTTTTCATTTCACTCTATGCATTTTTACAGCAAGCAGAACAAGGTCTAATCCATGCTGGTTGAAGGAACTATTCCCATCTTGATTGAACTCTCAAGAAAATGTTCTGGTTGAAAATGCTCAGGGGAATTTATTGTAATACCATGACTGCATGTTTAATTGTTGGTATAATGCAATTTTTGATTAATTTGACTGCATTATAAACATCAATAAGCTTTGCACAATATGAGTATTCAATAATTTTAAGACTTCATTAAGGATTATGTTTTGATAGGTTTTTCATAGTCTAATTGGGTACAATAATATGAAATGGGCAGAATAATTGAGTGGGTAGCATAATTTGAACTGCTCCAGAGAGAACAGTGAATTCTAATGAATCTTAGAGGTAGGGAGCCACTTCTCCACAATCTGGTCTTAAGCCATTCTAAAATACGTGCAAATTTATTTTACTGAGACAGAATAGTAAAATATGTTGGAGATGAGAGAGAATTAAAAAAGGTTATTATTATTACTAAGTACAAATAGTCCTTGATTTATGACCACAGTAGAGCCCAAAATTTCTGTTGCTAAGTGAAACATTTGTTGTGTTTGTCCCATTTATACAACTTTCCTTGCCACAGTTGTTAAGTGGCTCACTGCAGTTGTTATGTAAGTAACACAGTTGTAAAGTGGATCTGGCTTCCTCATTGAATTTGCTCATCAGAAGGTCCCAAAAAGTGATCACATGATCCTGAAACGCTGCAGCCATTATAAATATGAGTTGATTGCCAGGAATCTGGATTCTGATCACATGACCATGGGGATGCTGTGACTGTTGTGTGAATAATGGTCATAGATCAATTTTTTCAGCTCCCCATTGTAACTATGAACAGTCACTAAACAAACTGTTATAAGTCAAGGACTACCTGTATGATTCTTGCTTATTTATTATGAACTGGGTGATTTCTACAAACCTTTCTTTCATTCCCAGGACATTTATCTTAGTATAAAAAGAACTTGAGAAATAGTACAATTCCACTCTTGGAAGTGTGCAGTATTTTAACATCCATTTGTTACAAAGATCCGTTTTGAAAATATCTCTACAATTTTATTTTTATTTTTTATACAAAATATGTCAAATAGTCAGTCAGTGTTGTAGGGGAATAGCATGGCATGTTATCCTTTAAATTCACTTGATTTACACACTTGTAAAACATGAAACAGCAGCAGCCTAAATTCATCCAAAGAGCTGGGGGGAAAAACCAAAAACCAAGGGAATCCTACATATGTTGGAATCGTTGCAGTAATGTAGCTGGGAAGAAATATTTTCATAATAGCACTGTTATTGGTAACCAAAGTCACATTCTGATAATTATGATGATGCAACCCTAAAAACCCACTTTAGTTTTACAAGATAGTGCTATGGGGCATCGTGCATTTTAGGATGGGGACAAATACTTAGAAAATACCTTGGCTGTTAAAAACTAGACATTTCTGGACCTGTGAAAACCAGTTTTCTCCCCAGTCATGGTAATTTACCTGAACCAAAAGTTCAAATAAATAAATAGGAAATTGAAATTGAAGGAAAAGATGAAGATTAGATGGAAATAGTTCAACTAACTCCAAAGTTAAGGCAATTAAATTAGAGACAGAAGAAAACACAGAACTAAATAGCAAGCACTGAAGCTTTATGGGATTTTTGTATTGAAAATAAAAACAAAACAAGAAAAATGTTAAAAATAAGACTCGCGGTTAACCAGGCCACCAAATTGCACAAATTCAAGAGACGTGCTAACACAGGCAGAAAGACACACACACATACACACTGGTTTTCTTTCTAGACATGTGCAAACCAAACTGCTCCCTCCAACCCAACTTTTTTAAAAAATCTGTCAAATGTTTCCATTCATATAAAGCTCCATAGGAAGTATATTTTAATGGGATGTGTGTAAGTGCGCATATGCACACATGCAAATATACTTTATCACATAAACTTTTATCTATTCACCCAAAGAGTCCTTACTTTTAAAGATGAGGCAATATTTTGTTTTTCTTAGATCACACATTACATTCCTTGTAAATACTTCATTTAATTATTATTCATCTTCTTCCCTTCCCTAGGATTTAGAGATAATAAAATAATTTTGGCACTAAACAAGTTTTGGCTTTTGTTTAAAAAATAATTATTATTAAGGCTCACATTTCATAGTCTGTGTATATGTGTCTGAGAGTGCATTTCCATACATATACCAGTGTTTCTCAACTTCAGCAACTTTTAAGCTGTGTAGACTTCAACTCCCATA
>BLBF01000049.1:2528880-2596380 GCA_015471245.1 Laticauda colubrina | reverse complement strand
TCTCTAATAAAATACTTGGCCCTTGTAACTCTAGGATCCTCGCCAGGTTCTGGTGTTGCTGCTCGTTTTTTAAAAAAGTAAAGAACAACAAAAAAGGTTATCTTGCAAATAGGAATTACTTTTATCTGAATTCGCAGGAGGGATTAAAGAAAATATTTTAGTGTCATTCCACGAAAAAGCATAAGCATTGCAAAACACCTCTTTAAATATAGACTCACATTGTATGAAGGGCTGCCTATTAGAAGAGCGGATCAGCTGGCAGCTGCATTTTCATTATTATTGTTGCACTCAAATGGCTTAAACAAAACACCACCAATCATAAAGGGTAGGGAAGGTTATTGTTTTTACTCTTTGCATATTGGGATTTTATTTTTTTGGGAAGTCATCTAGTGCCCCTGAAAGCGAGTGAGTAGCCATATAAATTCTCTAAATAAATAAATAAAATAAAAATAAATCTCACTCAGACCCATTCACTTCAAATTCATTAAAATGATTCAAATAAAAGACCTGAAATTCAAACAACAATAAATATATTATTTTACACTATTTTTTCCTATTTATTTTTTGATCTTAACAAGATGCAAGGTGAAGCATCAGTGAGGACAGGCCTGAAAATTAGTAGATGGCTTAACTCAGGGGTCCCTAATCCCTGGGCTGTGGCCAGAGGTGGTATTCAGCAGGTTCTAACCAGTTTTGGAGAACCAGTAGTGGAAATTTTGAATAATTCAGAGAACTAGCAAATACTACATGTGACTGGCCCCACCCCCACCTATTCTCTGCCTCCAGAGTTCCAGCTGATCAGCTGGGTCTTCTTTTGTTGCCCTGCATTGGAAAACGAGCTGGAAAGCAGGTTAATGAGGCGGGGTGAGAATGCAGATTTTACAGTATTATTCCCCCAGGAGTGGGGAGGGAATGGAGATTTTACAGTATCCTTACCCTGCCATACCCACCAAGCCACGCCCACAGAACTGATAGTAAAATTTTTTGAATCCCATCACTGGCGTGGCCCACTACTAGGCATTGAGTTGTTTGGGACCAGGCCGCAGAAGTGGCGGGTGCAATCCTCCTTGTGGGAGTAGCAGGCAGGCACGTGTGTGCTCCATTTGCATAGGCATTTTTATGCAAATAGACCTGCGCGTGCTTGCCCGCCACTTGCACGGAACCATCCCCTCTTCTCCCCGCTAGACTGCAAAGCCGGAAAGGTTGGGGACCTCTGCCCAGTGTTTGTCACTGTATTTTGGATCTGTGACCTGGGATATTCTGGAACCACAATCTAAGTCTTGGGGACTGTGGGTGATCTGCTTGCAGAGATCTCTAGTCTTATTATAGAAAGAGAGATGTAGTGAATAATCATTTCAAAAAGTGAACCAGTCTAGAAACTACACAGGACCATAAAATGTTACTGAAAAAAGTACAACAAAAGGATCTCACTGGATCAGAGACATTTTTTTCTCATACAAAGCTGTTCCCAAAATTTTAGAAGTTTTCTGTTAACAGAAGGAATCCTCTTGGTGAATACATTCTGCTCTGTCTCAGAGAGGAAAAATATCCAGGTTTTAAATACTGTATTAAATGCTAAATTAAAAGTATTCAATGCTAAATACTGTGATGATACTTGGAAGGCTCTTCATTGCTTACCCTGAAAATTATGGACTCTGAATAGTTTTTAATAGAAGCCTATCACTGACAATACTCCATCACGGATCAAGCATTTGGCTGATTTATACTGCAAGCAGTTTGAGAGAAAGAAAACTGCATCAAACATAATATAATAACAATTAGTGATCACAAAAAGAGTAAAAAAAATCCTAAACAATTGTACACTGTTTATAACAATTGTATATAACATTTATACATTGCTTATCACAATTTTTATACACAATTGTTATCACATAAAAATTAGACAGGAAAAATCAATCCCTTCTTTCTTTCTCTCACTTTTTTTTCTATTGTAACAGAGAAAACATTTTTCAAAGTATACTATCAACTTTCTTACCATCTTCTGGTGTGGTGTAACGAGCAAATTCTGGAAAGTAATCTTCAATTTTAGATTTGCCTGCCAAAACTTTCTCTGCTAGCAAATCTTGTTTGTTCAGGAAAAGAATAACTGAAATGGTCCGGAGCCACCTAGAGAAACAGGCCGATATACTGTTAACTGGCAATAGAACAAAGTATAAAGGAATATAAAGCAAAATCTTTAGGACATTATATTAATTATTCAGAGTCACTTGATAGTAAGAAGGGTGACATCTAAATTTAATAAATGAATAATTAAAAAATACTTCACTGAAAAAATGTACATTCTCTTAGAATTTATAATAGTTCAGGTTCGGTGTCTTACACAATACAGACAGGAATAAACGTAAGCTAGCATTATGAATGATATGACTGGTCAAAACTAAAGAGACAGACCTGTTGTTCCAGATACTTTTGAAGAGGTTTAATGCTTCTTGAAGCCGGTTGGTCTGATTGTCTTCTCGTATAACCATGTTATAGCTACTGCTGGCTACCACAAATATTATAGCAGTTACATCTAAAAAACAAAAGCGAAGGAAAACATCTTTTAATCAATAATCTTTGGCTTTGAATTTATTTTTCTTTAATTCAGCTCCATAAAGAAAAAAAGATAGAAAAAGAGAAAATGGAAAAGCTTAGGGAAAAGTGAACAAGTGTGAGTAAATCACCTAGAGAAGAAGTAGTTCAAAAGAAGAAAAATAAGTAAGATACTAAGGGATGGAAGAAAAAAAAAATCAATTAAAATGCAGCTCTAATGTGACTAGAGGAAAAAAAACATATTTTGTAGGATACATAGTATAGGTCCAAAGAAAGGAATAAAACATGCAGTTCTGTGTGTGTATGTGTGTGTGTGAGGGGGGGGGGAAATATTCATTCCTATTTTGTAATTTAATCACAAGTGATGGAAGCTAAATAAAAGGACATTGGAAAACAAAGTGAATGAACTAAAGAGCTGAGCTGGTATGGAGACAACCTCAAAGTGCCAAATAGTAGATATTTGGTATTCAGGTAATTGGAAAACTGCACTTTCACATTAATATACAGTTTATATTACATGGAAGATGTTCACAGTCTATCACAAGTTAACAGATTTCCAAATATTACCATTGAAACACTGGATCCATTTTCGACGCTCATCTCTTTGCCCACCAACATCAAACATACTGAAAAGAAAAAAAAATGGGAGGGATTCAGAACCAGGGAAGCAATTGCAGGCTGCAAAAAATGCTATTAGAATGTTGGTAAACAAACACTGACAATACTTCAAATATATATTCCAAATGTCTTTTCAGCCTGCACATTGAAGGTGTTTTCTCCAACAACTAATATTGCAAGTTAAAAATTGAAGTACATTATTTAGGTGATTGTGAACTTTTTATTAGTTGCTGTAGTTATGAATTTGTATTATTTGAAAATTTTATAGCTTACAAAAAATGCAAAAACTATCTTTCTTCTTCTTTTTCTTTTTAATTGTGTCTGATTTTCAGAGACTGCCTGGAAAAGTCCCTGCAGTTTTTTTGGCAAGATTTTTTCAGAAGTGGTTTGCCACTGCCTCATTTCTAGGACTGAAAGAAAGTGACTGGCTCAAGGACTCCTAGTAGTTTTGTACCCAAGACAGAACTAGAACTCACAGCCTGCTGGTTTCTAGCCTGAGACCTTAACCACTATAGCAAACTGGCCCTCAAAACTAACTTAGATGATTATAAAAATGAAATAGAACAGAACTGAACAACATTTTTATTTACCACAATATGGATATAGTTATATTAATTTTTCATAGACATGTTATTGGAACATTCTGTTTTCCTCAAAAATAGGTCAATATAAGAACAGAGGATGGGGTAGGACAGAGTGTTAATGTATTTCTCAAATTAGACTGTCCAGATGCTGAAGTGCTTTATGTTATTCCAAATGTCGTCTGGCCATAAACCATGCCTACTTCCAGAAATACAGGAAAAACCCTGCTTGAATTGGCTTTTTCTCAAGTTAGATCACTATATTATGGAATATTTTGCACATTTCTACTATCTCACTGTTAATTTAATGCCCAGTCTCAATTTAAGCATCCACTATTAGTGATACTTACTGGAAATTTACTTTGTCCACTTGAAACTTGGTTTCAAATATTCCTGATGTCAGAACTCTGCATCTAAGAAGGTCCTTTTTAAAAAAAAGAAGAGTTTTTACCCTTAAAAGAACATTCTATTTTTTTAAAAAAGAAATAGAAGCCTTAGGGAATAATGGGTCAACGAAATAACAACTTTAGGTTCTTTGTAAAAAATGTACAGTAATGTAATTTATACCTCAGGTTTTTAATCTCATATTTTTTTTCTTCCATTTCCTCCAGTCCTACCTAGCAACACAAAGCCGCTTTCCAGAATAAATAAAATTTGTAAAGTTAAGAAACAGTTTAAAATATACTAACATCTTGGAAACAAAATAATCAGTTTATAAAAACAGCAGCCCATAAGCTCAGAAAACCATGACACAAAGGAAAATCTGAAACCATGGAAAACAGACACACTTCTAAAACCTTCTCTCATTTTGACGTGGATTATAGTTAGAGATAAAAACTTCTGAAAAATGTGGAGGAAAAGAAAAAGCAGTTTTGGAAAAATGAAATATAGGTAGTAGTTAATTTTTAATATATCTATGATAAAAATATCTATTGTTTATAAAAGTTAATTGTATATGTTTATAACAGTAGGGTCCCCCCACCAATAAAATAGAAAAGTTATTCATTTATGGATTGGGGTCATTTTCCCCTACTTTCCTTTCTACATGCTCTCATCTTTAATTAGAACTCCACTTACTTCAGGCGAACAACTAAATAACTTTGGAAAATCTCACAAAAGTGCATCCTATACTACAATGCAAAGCAGAGGCTCAGAAAATGAAAATCATATGCAGGACAGAACACAAGGGAGATACAATCTTAGGACTATGTAAAGCTATGGATTTTATTCTGAAATATATTCTAGAACACACAAGGACATGAAAAGGGAACCTGCTAGAAAACATGGGAGGAACAAAAAGAGATTAATAGAAGGTGGATACTCTCAATCACAATAGAAACAGATGTGTTGTTGGAAAACCTTAAGAGCCATGTTGGGAACAGATCATCTTTGATAAGGTCTACCTATCTATATGGTTACAAGAGCCGACACTGATTTGATGGCACTTAACCACTTAATCAACCAACCAACCAACCTCCAATTCTTTAAAATAGCCACTCCTTTTTTTTAGGATCAAATGGCAACCACAGGTGACAAACAACTTGGACTTAGCTCTTTTAAAGAGCTGCAGAGAAAGTCACATCTACATCCCCATGAGTTCTGAAGCTCCTGTATGTACAGAATCTGAAATACTGAATAGTTCTATTGTTGAGAGTTTTAAAATTTAAAACTCGAAGCTTGAATTGGGACTTGGAATGGGCTATGAGTACTTGTGTTCAAGCAAGTTACCCTGTTATAGGTCTGATTACTTTGTTCCAGACACAACTAAAACAATCAGATTTTGAACAAAAGAAATCTACAGACTAGATGTTTTGAAGAAATATAACTTCATTTTCTCAAAAAGCATTTTACTTACCTGGTCAGAAGGTGTATATTCATTTTGCTTGACTATGTCAATCTTGTCTAGGAAACTAGAGGAAGAAAATATTTTCACTGATAAATTTACACAAGAACATAACATTTTTTTTTATAATTTTGAAAAGAGTCCATATGGAAAAGTAGTCCTATGGCAGGACCACAACTCACAATCCTCCAGTTTCTAGATCACTGTTAATGGATAATTAAATAAGTTTACTTTTGTAACCACATCAATAAAGCACACCACAAAATGCAATGAAAACATAGCTCTGTGTCTTTAATCACTACAGATACTCCTCAGCTTTTGACTGTAACTGGAACCAGAATTTCTACTGTTAAGCAACCTGTGAATTGTGCTTGATTTTAAAAACTTTTTTTTCTGCCATGATTGTTAAATGAGTTACTGCAGTTGTGAATCATGCAGACATTAAGTGAATCTGGCCTCCCCTCACTGACTTTGCTTGTCAAGAAGCACAGACTGGGAATATCTCAAATGGTGATCACATGACCGCCCGAGATGCTGCAACCATTATCAATACATGCTAATGGCCAAGCACCCAAATTTGACTAGGGTGACCAATTGTAGGTCACTTTTGTTGGGTGCCATTGTAAATTTGAGCTGTTGCTAAACAAGTGGCTATAAGTCAGGGACTACATGTACATTGGTCTGGCTCTCATCCTGTTTATTGGAAGCCTGAAAAAAAAATGCTTGTTCAAACTCATTCAAAATAACTTTCAAGGATACTGCAAGCTAAGCAGCACAAGGATGGATCATTCTATCAATTGATTCCATATTGAGTCACTCCAGAAGAAGATATTTCATCAAGAGCTGGGAGTATTCTCTCAAATCTCTTATGTTTCTTTTAACAGGTTTTTGAACTTGGGAGTTTAAAGGGGTGGCATTTGCATAGGAATACAGGGTAGCAAAAATGCAGAACAGAAACAAATAAATTACCATTATTTATGCCAATTATTAGGTGCCTACAATCCAAGTATCCATGTTGCTTCTACTATAATGACTGAAGAGATGCTTACACAGAGAGAATAAGTAGTCTAATGGACAAGATGCAGGACTTACACCGTGAGCAATTTGAGGCAAAATAATAAAGTAATATTGTGTTCATAGGACATCCAATTATAAACAAATATCCTGTCAGCTCTTCATTAATCATGTTATTTTTTTCAGCTGCATATTGCCTCAAAATACCATAAATTTATCACTCAGATTTGCTTTCTTGCAGGCTCTAGAGGTAACTGCTTCCTATTTATTAATACAAATATAAATTAGAAGGAAGGTAATGGGGGTCTGTCCAGCAATACCCCCTGCCCCACATTGAACCCAAGAGGAATTACACCATTTTAGATTCCTCTTATGCATTTTGAGGATCCGTGCCATATTCAGTTTGGCTCCAACAGACCAGACTCAATGTGTAGCCAGAAGACATGAGTAATGAGGGAATTTTTAGTTTATGTGCTGTTCTCGGGTGCTACAAATCCTCCCTGAACTTTCAGGCACTAACGGAAGACAGCTTAACATAGCAGCTTCAGAGGGAGAGATTGTCATATGCATCAGAGGAATCTATGGAAAAATGAAGTTTCCTGAGTAGCTTCTTGGAACCATAGATGGCCTGAGTAATAATATCTAGACCTTGTCATAACAGATACAGCAACTGTCTGAATATGGAAACAGCACATTGGGGTTGGCAGTATTGCATATATAGGTAGTTCTCGAGTTATAACCATTCTTTTAGTGACTGTATGAAGAAACAACAGCACTGAAAATAGTGACTTGTGACCAATTTTCACATAACTGCTGCAGCATCCCCATGGTCACATGATCAAAATTCGGACACTTGGCAACTGGCATGTATTTATGATGGTTACAGTGTCCCATGGTCATGTGATCATCTTTTGCAACCTGCTGACAACAAAGTGAATGGGGAAGCCAGATTAACCCATAGTAACCCTGTTACTAACTTAACAAGTGCAGCAATTTACTAAACAATTGTGGCAAGAAAAGTTGAAAAATGGGGCAAAACTCACTTAACAACTGTATTGCTTAGCAAAGAAAATGTTGGGCTCAATTGTGGTCGTAAGTCGAGGACTACCTATAGAAAGATTGTGTTTCTTGGCATAAAAATAGTTAAATAGCCAACATCTCTCAAGATCACCACATTTTTAATCTTGGAAGATACTGATACATTGATCATAGTGCAAAACTATGTGAAGGTGCTTGCTGATTCTTGACTTAGATTTATCATGTATCTTTGGTTTTTTTCCTTCATTTTTATCATATTTATACATAAAACACATAGGTATGGCCCTAATAAATCTCATATTTGTCTTTCTATCCATCTAACTGGACTTAAACAGTAAGAGAAGAAAAATAGGGATAATTTGTTGATCTATGTAATCTGAACAATATATATTTGTTAAAGTATTAAAAAAATATAACGAGAAATAACTGACTTCAACTATAATACTATAGGGATCCTATGAGAGGGGCAGGGAGACTATATTTTTCTGATTCTCCAATAGGTTTTAAGTCACTTGTTTACAATTTACAATGAGAGAGAGAGGGAGAATCTATGACGAAAGAAGGAAGGAAGGCAGGAAGGAAGGAGGGGGGGGGGGGGGGGGGGAAGGAAGAAAGGAAAGAAAGAGCAATACTTAGATATAACAGCAGGTGGCAGCACCTAGCCAACTTTGCTGATGTCAAAAAATCAGAGAAGAGTTTGACCTGGATAGTGCATGGACGAGAGAGGGTATCAAAAAGTGCCAGATGATGCGTGGATGTAATAGAACTCATGAAAAGGGCAATAGAAGAAAGCAAGCCATTTCACGTTGCTCCACATGCCCCTACAATCAACCAGACTCACATTTGATCAAGGGCAACTTTACTTAAGAAGTCACAAGAAACAGGATTTCTATGGGGGTTTGCTGGGCAGGACTACATGAATAAACTAAACTCCAAATTAAAACTATGCCTCAAGTGTCAGAAATGCTGTAGGGTCTCCCGCTTGGGCAGGGGATTGGACTAGATGACCTCCAAGGTCCCTTCCAACTCTGATTATCTGTTATCTGTTATGTAACCATACCCACAAAGATCAGGATAATGCAAACCAGGGTATTTTTTTCTAAGACACTTTATGGAAGTTAAAGTTGGGCTTTGAAGAAGCAGGATAGGAAGAGCACCGACACTTTCTAAATGTTGGAGTTGGATAAGACTCCTGAGAACACTGTGGATCAAACGAATTAACCCAGAATTCTCATTTGACCAGGTTCAAATTATCATACATTATATGAAGGCTCTTGCAAAAGGCTCTAATGCTGGAAAAGGTGGAAGAAAAGAGAAGAGGGGGCAATATGCCAACTCTGTAATCCGTTTAGAGAGGGCTGTAAAGCACTGTGAAGTGGTATATATAAGTCTAAGTGCTATTGCTATCAGAGCAAGGTAGACAGACACAGTACAGTACTGATGAGTGCACAGTGGAAGACCAGGTTAGGATAGTTTGTCAAGGAGAAAAATCAATCCAGGTGGTTGGTAGAAGCTGAAAATGACAATCATTTAATCTAGGCTCCCAGAATTCCCTAGCCAGCCATGCTATCTTAGAGCAGGGGTGGCAAACGATGGCTTTTTTTAATGACCTGTGGACTTCAACTTGTGGGTGTTGAAATCCACAAGTCATAAAGGGGCCATTGTTCCCCACCTCTGATTTAATCAATCAAATCAATTGACAAATATTTCTGGGGAAGCTGAATGGATAATTTCTAAGTAGAGAAGCAAAACCGGCAAACAGCAATAAACTGCTAAAATAGGACAATTATTACGGGCTTTGAATGACTATGCTCGACTCATGCCATTTCAGCTTTATTAATTCAAACATAACAATCCTTGCTGGTTTTGTTTTTTCACAAGATTATCTATCCAATATTTATTTCTAGCAATCAACGAGAAATATTGTTGTGGTTTTTTTTTTGCGACTCGTGCCAATGGGTTTGGATACACTGGCACAGTTAAGAGAACGTACAAGAAATTTCCAAATAGCGAAGTAGGAAAAAAAAAAAAAGAGGTAAAACTGTTCTGCAGTTGTTTATGCAGACTATTTTTAGGCTTGTGATTTCCTTGAAAAACACCAGCTACTCAGGCCAGGCAGCAAAGCACGCCCTGCTGAATGTGGCCTTCCATGGCTACATACACGCTAGGTAAAACAGGTCAGAATGCCATAAATATGCCTTCTTTCCCAAAAAACAAGTTCCAGCATTTCAACCTTTCTGCATTTAAAAGTTAAAACTTTCAGAGAAAAACCTGTCCTTGTGAAGAAAGACCATTATTTGGCAAACAATACAGTATTTTCTTTTTAGAAAGATCTGGGGGAGAAGGAAGTGCAGGCTGTAAATATCAAACCAAGTTTAAACAATACAGTGAATTTGGGGGGAGGCATGAGACAGATTGGGGGGGGGGATGGTGGGATAAAAGAAGAACCCCTCCCCCCCAAATGCAGAAAAGGGCAAAAGAGGTAGAAGTTTCCAAGAACATCTACCCAGGAGCAATTTTGCGTGCCGAAGTACAACTCTCAAATTACAGAAAATACATGTTTGTTTGTTGGTTTGTGTATATTTCTGTGTCCTATTTTAAAAAAAAACCCTTTTGCAGCATTATTGTAACCTGTTTCTAAGATTTTAGGATCTCTCAATACTATTAGAAAGTTTAAGGGAAAATGTTAATGTGTACCTTGATTATATAGGGTTAAAAAAATCCTTAATATATATTTTTCTTTTTGCATATAATGCTGAAAGGGAGTTACATCAGCACAATGCATCTTTTGGTTGTTAGATAAACTGCTTTGGTGTCGGTAAAGTTTTGCATATCATGTTACAACAGCAAGGAATTAAATCAGTTTATTAATTTCATCTTTCACACTTTCCAATCAGATTATCATCCAAAGTCAATTTTGTGACCTATTATATTTCAGAAGCTTGCCTTCCCCAATTTCAAAGACTACCTTTTCTTATTGGGTGGGGGAAAAAAAACCGAAGAAATATAAGTTTAGACCTGGAAATATTTTAAATATGTTCAATTTAGAGGACAGACTGTATACTTCTTTACCAACATTCCAGCTTTGAAACAATAAAATCTGGTTTCCTTCAGCAGAAAGAGTTTTTACTTACATGTACTTTTGAATCCTAACAACAATATGCTATACCAGAAAAAAATTGAAACAGAATATTAATATTTGGATTCCTAGGAGGAAGATTCACCAAAGTCCAATGAGAAAGGAAAAAAAACATTAAAGAAGAAACTTCAAAACTTTTAACTCTCTTGCCATTAACCTACATTTTTTCCAATGCTGGAAATACGAGGAAAAATACAAGCCCCATTTTAACATGAATGCACTTTCATGCTAAGAAATAAAGAACAACCAACCAGAGACAATTTACCAATCCTTTCGACAAAGTCATTTCAATTTTTAATATTTATGCCCGAGCAAAAGAATAACAGACCCATAACATTTCTCAGCATTTGTATGAAACTCTTTTTTGTTCTAGAAAACTGTAAGTATTTGTATCTTATCAGATAACGGTGATAAGGGAGAAAAAACTAGTTTGATTACAGTCCATATTTGTCTTATGAATACAAACAAAATTATAATCCCTGGAATCCAAAGCTGGAAGTCCAACTGCTGATTACTCAGAAAGTAAAACTAAAATCCTCTGGAAATAAGAAAAACAGCTTCTACTTCACTCCTCCAGGGAAGTCCCACCAGCTGTTTGAGGACACTGGTTTGCCTGTTCAATTGCTCTGTTAGGAAAGCTTTTCTCCCCTAAAACAAAAAAGATGTTTTCCAAAAAGTTTAAGTCATTTTACGATCCTTGTATTCTGGAATTATACAGAACAAGTCTGCAAATTACATCCCTTTTCTGAATTTGAAGAATGCTATCAAATCTTTCAATCTTCTTTTCTCAAGGTTAAACATATTTAGTGGCCACCATTTGATCTCATGGTATTTTCTCCCCTTACTGTTTTTGTCAGTATATGTTACTGTTTACACCACTTGATTTGCAGATCCTGAACAAAATGGTATTTTCTGTGGCTAATTGTTGTAGCAAAAACTCTTGTTTTTCCCTCCAACAATCAATTTTGAAGATGAGGGTCAGCATACCAAATGTGAGGCAAAACTTGCCATTTCAGCTAGAAATGTGTAGCGTAGGTTTCACCAAATCCACAAAAATCATAACATTTAAATTTCTAAGTTTCCTATTTTCAAATCCCAATATCTAGACATACTGGTTTTTAATTGTTGCAGAATGTGCGGAAACAAAGTTTAGTCTGGGCTGATCCCTATCTCTTCAGCCCAACTCACCTCAAAGGGTTGCTGTTGTGAGAGGAGGAAAGGAGTATTTGATACTTTCTCGCCACCTTGAGTTATTCATAAAAAACAGTTAAGGTAGGATTTTAAAAAAAAAAAAAACCTAAAATAAGAAGAGCTAACTTTAAAAAAAGTAACACAGCAACTGACCCCTCTAAAAACTTTATTTGAAACGTGCCTAAAATAAGCTTGTTTCGCCTCAGTAAGAAGGAAAAGCCATGAAAAGATTTTAAAATGTAAATTGGATGGAGCACAAACATAACCTGCATACATCCAAAAGCATTTGCCTTGCCCGTAGCAAATCTCAAATCCTTAAAATGAAACCAAATGACTACAGATCAACTGACTGCAGCTTTGCTTTTTGACCTCCTGTTCTAAGCACAAAATCTATTATCTCAACAACCCATGCACAGCCCTGTGAGGTAAGGGTACGCATTTATTTTATATTGCCATGTGCTGGCAGGCAGGAAAGTTAACGCTGAGTGCACAATGATCTGCCACATATTTTGAGCTGGAGGTGATTATTTGAACAGGAGATTTCTCGACTCAGTGTCCTAGACACACACTGCATGACACCCGCACTCTCACAAAATAGTCACACAGTTTAGAATATTTAAAAAGATGGGAATACACTGTTAAACTGAAATAGATGCCCAACTCTTAAAAAGCCACAAATGAACCTTATAGTAAATCATTGTAACTAGCTAAAATTATCTTCTATATTTAGAGTTTGGAGATGAATCACTTTCTTTTGCTTCTTAATAAACTGGCACATGGAAGGAGAATATTGCACATCAGTTCTCAAACTGACTAAAATATTTGTTGATTAAAAATCAAGTTGTTTTATATCTTATTTTAAAAATGGATTTACTTGCAGTTTGGCAGTAAAATTTAAAGCGCATTCTGAATGCTGTCTAAAAATGTAGTAGATCCAAATTGTATCATTACGTAGATGAAATAAATGTGTGGGACTTGCAGGACTAGGGGGAAAATGAGTGCAATATTTATTTATTTTTTTAAAAAAAAACAGTTTTCAAAAATAAATTGGCTTTAATTACAGGGCCACAGGATAGCATTCCAACCACTTGGAGGCAGAGGGGCACTAAGTGCTCAAAATTTCAAGCAAATAGCAAGACAATAGTGAAGTATGATTTTTCTATTTATTAGAAACCAATTTTTCTTTATTGTTTTGCAATTCCTTATGGAATGCATCAAGTACACATTAGAGAGAGAGCAAAAAACAACAACAACAAGAACCCACAAACCACTGAATGTGATGTTTGCCCTCTTATCATAAAATGTAGGGTTTGGGACTGAGGTGAGGATGGGAAGGAAAGAAATAAGAAATAAGACTGGTGGGGGGAAGAGAGGAGTAATCATTGAACAAGAACACCAGTTTTTTGCACAATTACTCTTTCCTTAAAAATTCAAGATTCAATGGGTGCACTAGGAAAACAATTCAACCTGTGCTTTTATATACATTTGGGGTACAAACCAGAAAAGCAAATCAAGCAGCAAACAAGCCAGCGAAGCTGCAGATGGAAGAAAAAGGCAAGAAGAAGGGGAAAAAAAAAAAAAAAAGGAAAGTCTATTTAAAGATACAAGAGATGTCTTTCTTTTTTTCTCTTTCAGCCTGTCTAAAGTTAGTCTGGCTTAGAAGATGCACCAACTTTCCCAATCAGTTTTACATTACAGCACAAGTCCAGAAATAGCTCCCAGCCGCCTTGGCCTCTAGCACGGTTGCCATGACAATGGAACCACAGTTCTATAAATAGATCATCAGCACCAAATCTTGTGAGGCACATCTGGAAAGAGGCCAGGCGAGTCCCAGCTTGACAAATAAAAATAGGCTCTGGCAGTTGGAAAGGTACAATGCATCTCTCCACTCGTAGACAAAGATAATCAGAGCTGAACGGAGAAAGAACCCTGATTGCTTTTTAATGCAGGATCGGGTTTATAGTAGGGTTATAAAAACACGAAGGCTCCATTATTCACATAAAAGCCGCAGTTAGGCGTTTACATTCTTTGCTTTAAAGATTTCAAACCCCCCCCCCACCTTTTCCTTCCCTTCCCCCTCTTGCAGTCTGTGGCAAACCGTGTCATTTGGAGACTCAGAACTGTGCAATTTCTTCCCTATGGGGGAGGGTGTGTGTTTTACACACACACACACACACACACACACACACACACACACACACACACAAAACCTGGGTTCCTTTTCCAGGTTTTAGTTACAGGATTGCATTTCTGCTTATCTGCAGTCTAACAACTCCTTCCACGGGGAACCCATTTTACAGAAAATACTGTCAATTTTGCATAGAAAAAATGAAGTATGATGTGGGATATTAATTTTACATTGTCCCTGCATAGCCTACCAGAAAAATCAAATTGCTTTAATACCTGATTTGACCCAAAAGTGCTTTTGCAAGAGGCGACTTTCTGGTTTTTCTTTGAAGATGTTTTGCTTCTCATCCAAGAAGCTTCTTCAGCTCTGGCTGGATGGTGGGGAATGGAAGGATTTCTACTCCTCCTTGTGGAACTAAATACATATTGCCACCTCTACCATCACCATCTTCATCATCCTTGTTTAGCAACATGAAAATTAAATCAGTGAGTCTTCTATTTCTGCCTTTCTCTTGTTTCATTTAAAACCAGCACACCAATTTACTGTGACAAACCAGTTTCTAACAATGGGTTATAAATCTGTCATATTACAATGAACCATTGTTAACAGTGATGATGATTTAGGGTTCAGTCATCATTCTATATTGGGATCATTCAAAAAGCAGAAGGATTTTTTCAATCTCTTGTCATCAGAGCACAGGAAAACAGGAAGTGCATGAAAACAACATTTGCTAGTATCGCTCCTAAAACTTTTGATGTGTCACACATCACAGGAACTCATTTTCATAATTGAATATTATGCTCAAAATTCAATTCATTCATAATATCAGAGAACATTCTACTTTTAAACCTAGGTCTTTGGTCAATCAATTTTAAAAATACAATTTAGAAACCACTTTGAAATGCATCTACAAGATCTATCTATCTATCTATCTATCATGTGAAAATTTAACCACTATATTCATTAATATAACTACATTGGTATAATTTTCAAGTTAGCCATCCTAAATAATCTCGAATCAATATGGCTGGAAATAAAGCACTATATAGATTGATTAAATAGCCCAGATTCAGCTATTTTTACAATTGAAATAGCCAAAAAATTAGGTTCATAAGTTCTATTTATATTCTCCCAGCTATAGCAGTGAAATAAAAACCTGAAAGAAAACAATAACTTAAAAAAATAAGGTAAACGTAATTAGGACTACAGATGAAATGAAACTACTTTACGGGAGGGAGGGAGGGATGGAGGAATGGAAGGAAGGAAGGAAGGAAGGAAGGAAAGAAAGAAAGACAGAAAGAAAGACAGAAAGACAGAAAGAAAGAAAGACAGACAGACAGACAGAGAAAGAAAGAAAGAAAGAAAGAAAGAAAGAAAGAAAGAAAGAAAGAAAGAAAGAAAGAAAGAAAGAAAGAAAGAAAGAAAGAAAGATTCCTTGAAAATACCAGAAAGGAATGAATGCAGGTGTTTATACAAATCTCACCATCAGCCTACAGGAATCCTTTAGGTCCTTACATGGATATTTTCACTTCTACAAATTGTAGATTTAAGCTTCTTTCACTGTCAAACTTACATGAGAGTCTTCATAAGTCCTCACTCCCAACCACGTACAATTTTGTCAAATGAACAATATACATTTCAACTTGCATTTAATATCTTGGAAAATTTTAATGCTGTAACATACTGCTTATATATGCATTTGATATTTCCATTTGTTTGTACTGAACAGAGCTTAACATACCCAACTTCGAAGGGTTTAAGGCTCTAAAATTGCTGCCAAGTTCCATTTAGAAAAAGAAGTATACAATCAGAAGCAGCTTTTCAGTTAAGAACGTCTAGAGAAATCTCTATCCTGCAAATAGATTCCTTAGTAGAATATATGCAAATGAAAAAGTATGCAAAAAACCTCTCAGCCTGTTCAGTGCTCATTCTAGTCTAATCTAAATGATACGTCTTAAATTTAACCCTACAATAGCTATATTTATGTACAGAACAAAACTTTCTGCTCTTCATGTCTAAATTATTTTATGATGATCTATCTATGATGAGTATAATACTATTATGCAATTTAACAGTCTTACTTCTTTAACATTGCAATCTGTTTAAGCAACCAAGTATTAACATAATCACCAAACCAAAAACATTTCACTAATTGCAGCAGGAAAATGAGATAAATGTATTAATGAGATAATGAGAAAAATGTATTAATACTAATAATTGAATTTTGAGAAAACTTTCTGAATGAAGAGACCAGCATTTTCCTCCACCCCAAATGTTGCATTCATAACTTTCTGAAAACTACTGGAGTCTTCAAAAGCAATTTGCCGTATCCTGTTTCCAAAAGCAGAAAAAAAGCCTATTAAAAAGCCTATTAAAATCCAGCTAAGTGTACTTCTCTGAATTGAGGCTGCAGACAGCAAAAGGTGTGGAACTTTAGCAATTCCATTTTCTTTTGTAAAATAGCTTGAAAGATCAAATGAAGAACCTTCTTCCAAGCTTCCACTTCAACAAAGGGAATATATAAAATGCAAATTGCCAGTAAATGAACAGAAGTAGCTCTAATACTTTGCACTTCTTAGAAAGCATGATGCATGTACTTTATGTTATGGGTAGTGTGTGTGTGCCTGCCAGTTGCTTCCCTGTTGCCTAATGTAACCTGAATGCTGATCTGAAAATTTGTCTCCCACATTTCCAGCAGGTTTCTTACTGTAAACCCTGCAATGCTCAAGCTACCTAAGTGAGAACCTATCTCTGAAGCAATTAAGTAGTTTCATTGTTTTCTTAAAACTGTTTAGATTTCAGCAGCCATTTTTCAATACTGTAACTAAAATGGTTTCCATGTTCCATTAATTAAGGAGTTTGCTCAACAAAGGATTTTGAAAATGAAAAATCAAAGATAAAGTCCTTGAAAAAAAGATATTAAAAAAGTTAAAAAGACTATTGAACCAAATGTATTTGACTTTGTCACCAAATAAAGTGATTCAAATGGGTTCCAATTTTTAATTAAGGTGAGAAAATGTTGGGACTGCTCAATACGCACATACCACTTATCATGACGTTAATGTAAAGAACTATTTTACATTTAAAAAAAAAATCAACTTGGAAAAAAGAGGAAACTAACTCCAAGATATATATATTGATAATATTTTAAATCTAAAAGGAATGGCATGTGTATGTATTTTTACTCATAATTAGCCAGAATAGTAACAATATAAAATTTAAGTTTCATCTCATAGGACCTATTGCAAGGTTCAACTTTTCATATCTCCATCTTAATCAGGAGTTCCCTGTAGATTTTACCATACAAAACACTGGCTCTCTAAAGTATTATAGTAAATAAAGTATTATTTACTGTATAACAATGATGGTGAACCTTTTTGGCACTGATTGCCTTAAGTGCGCATGCGCACATACCCAAAATGTAGTACGCATGTGTCCCACATATGCATGCGCCCCATTCTGCATGTGCCCTAGCTTCCACACATGTACAGCAGAGAACTGAAAACCAGCCAGCTGGCAGGAAGCATAGGGAAGGCTCTGTGTGCCACCTGTGGCATACATGCCATAGGTTTACCACTATTGCTATATAACCTAGATGTATCCTACAAACAGATCATATCTGTCTACATAAATACATAAAATAAAATAACCTAGTTTGCCAATTAAATCATTTTTAAACTGTACTAATAATATGTAAGAAACAGCCAATTCAGAAAATGTTATATCTGATTTATGAAAACTGAACTGACTCCTGAAGATTTGTCATGATTTTTTTCAGATATAATATTGTTAATATATTTAATAAGACATTGAAAAACTGTGAAGAATTACTCAGATCTGATCCTTTCGATGCAGTTTTTTCTTCAATTTAACAACCACATCAAAAACTAAATTACAGGTAGATGTGAGAGAGCGGAGTCTTTTCCCCTGTGGCTGCTGAAGAGCTGCCATGATAGAGCCGAAGATATTGGTGATAGAGGGACCTGGCCATTTGCTGGGTCACCTTGCAGACATTGTGGCTAAGTAAGGATTGCTGGGGCGGCAAAGTTGTAGTTGTGTGATGTGAAGAGATTAAGATATCAGACAACTTCTACTGCAACAAATTGAAATATCTTGCTTTCAGATACAGATGCTGCCAATGGAATGGCAGCAATGTTATTTGTGTAACAATGCTCCAAATGTAGTAACTAGCAAAATAGTTCTTCTCAGTGGGGCTTTCTTGCTGACTGTTCATATGTTAAAGTTTTTCGTCTGGAACTGAAACAGGGCATTGTTTTTCGGTTAAAAAGATACAAAACACTGGTGTCATTTGAGAAATTGTTCCTGTCGGAGAATATTAAATTATGAAGATACAGTGTTAAAAATACGGTACTAAAATTGTTTGCTGTACCACACTTTTCCTTACATTACTTAATTTCTGTCTGAAAATTACATTTAATCTGTAAGTCATTCATATTAGCCAAATGTGGATATATAGAAAGATTTGCTTTTGTTCAGGAACATCTTTTGAATCTCATAAAACTGCCAACCACATTTTAACTTGCAAGCAATTGTTGCAATAAAAGTACTATTGTTTTTAAAAAAAACACCAAATTACAACTTAAATTCCAGGTGTGGATCTACATTTCAAGTCAAAGCAAAATTCAACAAAGTCAATTTTTCTTGACAAGATTTCTAATCCTTTTCCTACGTAACTGTTGTTTTATGTTGCTGGGATCAGAATGTTGGAAAGTTTGAAATCCTATAAAATGCATTTATTTCTGCTCTCCTCAGAGATGTGCCCATGCTTTTAAAAAATTGAAGAAAAGACTTTAGTTTCTGCAATGGAGGTGTTCACAAATTAATTAGGGTAATATACTATATCTTTAAAATAAAATTAGATTTCAATGGGAAAGTATGCTGTCAGTTGGTGAAACAATTCATGAATAACTGGAACTGGAACACAGTATATAAGTTTTTTGGAAAATCAAATGGTGATACGTTATTTAGTTTACTTTTTATGATCCTTTTAGGGAACATTGTTTCACATACAATGAGAATCCTTGTATGTAAGTTTAAACATCTACAGAAGTCATGGCCAGAAAACCTTCTATACTATCCAAAACAGATGTTATCTCAAGATAGAGGTTTGGCTTATAATAGCTCTTCAGCAATCTTTCCTTGAATAGCATTGGAGTAGATATTACCAATAGATGATTTTAAAAAAATTGGAGATAGCAATTTGCTTGGTAGGAAGGTACTATCTTTCATAGCTAGTGACAGAAAATATGATAAGGCTAGAATCCATGGTAGGAGTGTGCAAGGAGAGAAGTCAGCAGTGTGTAATTACTACTTAGAATGGAGTCAGCCATTTTAGAAAAATTGTTCCAATAACTGCTGCAAGCCAGGGTTAGTTCAGAGATATAGAAGGTCAAAATATGTCAGGACTTAACACTGACTAATCCTCAATGAGGAGTCACAAGAGGATCCCTGGCTCACTTATTATTGTTAAATATTGCTGTGACTAGTTTCTAATGCACAGTGCACAGTGCATGTCACAGTGCACCCACAATTTCAAGATTTCCATTTGTTTTGCACTACTATAATTAGAGGTTGCAGATTTTCCGGACTTTAAAGAGCAATAGTGTCTGGTGTGAGAGGGGGAATCAGCCCTGAGTTGAGAATAAAAGAGGCCAGTACAACATCTCTATGCTGTCATGTTTAACATGCAGACGCAGTAGCAAGATACAACATTCTCCGCAATTTCAGTATTGATGATTATACTGTATATGCATTATAATCTGACACAAAGAATTAAGCCAAGCATTGAAGTCTGTACAATGAGCTGAAAATGTTGGCAAGGCTTACAGAAAAGCATGTACTGCCTGAATGCTTACTTCTGTCGGAAAGTGCATTTCAGCTTTTGGAATTGTGTGTTAACAAGTTCAACTGCTACTTCTCATTTCATTGAAGGCAGATGCCTTGGGTGAAAAAATGCCAGGTAATGGAGATGCTCACCTAAATTTTGTAATGTGACATGTTCCAGGGAAAATTTCTATGTATCTCCAGATCTAATTCTGCATAAGAAGAAACTAAAGTTTCTTCAACAGCCTGACCATTGTTGTGCCCTTTTTCCTTTAGCATGGAATGGTTGAACCAAAATATCAGAATCTTTCCTGAAACAAACTGATTCAATTTTGTCAGGGAGGCCTAGCAACAATCTATGAAGAGAACCCTGGGGTAGGACAATGGACAATAATAACCCAATTGTTCTTGATATTTTTTAGATGTATACAATGCAGGGTCAAGTTGTAATGTATACATTGTGATACTGCCCATTTTGAGGACACAAGTTATGTCCTCTTCTGTCGCAAACTCTAATTTCTATAATGTTGTAATGATTAATGACACCTGTAGCTTCTACTGGATATTTATAACTATTATGATTTTGCCCAAGGTAAATTATCTCTTCTCTTTGCTTCATGTTTGCACAAGAAGTTATATTGTGATATGTCATCCAACCCTGGAAACAAAAGGCAAAGTGAGTTGGTCTCCACCACCAATCATCAGAGTATGTTCTGGATTCAGCTCATCATTACCACTGATAACCTATTATACTATCCAAATTCATATACTTCTTGCAGAAAACTGTATCTAGCAGAACTGTGCAATAGCACCATTGCTGCCCCTGCTACTTTAGTTGTATTTTACATCATTGTGAGGGATTATTTTCGGCTTATCCTCTTCTGTATATTTGCTTCAATGGTGAGTAGGATATCATAAATATTTTTTTCTTCTGCTTGTTTCTAGAACAAGCACTTACCTATAAACCAACAAAAGCTTTCATTTGACTTCCTTCCTTCTTTCCTTCCTTCCAATTGGCAATAATACACAAGTGGCTTAAAATTGCTTTCATCCATTTATTTTCTAATCAACTTTAGAATACTATCTAATGCCTAGCTAGGTCTGTCTCTGTGATCATTGAGCATCAGGACTGCCACTCAATGTTCTGGAGGGAGAAACAAACAGAGGAGGAGGGATTGGAAAGGTGCCAGTGGAAGGATAGCTTCTAAGGAAGCTCAGGGTCCTAGGAACCCTGTGAAATCTCCATTTGTCAGAGTGACCGGTTGATGAAGGTACAAAGGATTGATAGCCCACATGTACTGTATGTGATATCATTAAGGGAACTTGTTTATAACCCATTTTAAATTATTAAAATAAATGTTAATTTGATTCCTTGTTTAAACATGGCCTAAGTGACTATATTTTTCTATAACGTGCCCACATTCCAGCTAGTCCTCAAATAGACAGCTAGACAGATATAAAATTGGAGAAGATCAGAAGAAATTTCAAATCAGGAAACGCTCTAGTGGCCAACAGATCCTTCACAGATATCCCTGGGTTAATAGTATTATGCTTTCACTTTGAAGAACAAAACATATAAGAAAAAGATGAAGATTATAGTTCTATCCCATTCCTAACTAACTAATTAGGGGGACAGACATGAGAAGGGATGTTTCAATAATTTTGCACCTTATTAGGTACTCCAGATCTATTATATAAGCCTTCAAATGACGAATTTACCCCCAGCTGTAGAATTTGTTCCTTTTTATTAGTTTTTGTACAGTCTTTGTGTGGTTTGATTATTTTTTCTGTGTACTTTCACAATTGTTGTAAGCCACTCAGAGTCATGCAGTTGAGATGACTGCCTAGACAAATCAAAATGAAAAAATATACAAAATCAATCTTATGCAAATTCAGTCTTGGCTTCCAGCTGATAAGGACTTAAAAAAATAACAGCACGTACATTCTGTTATTTTGACTTTATTTTTCATCATTAAATTTGAAATAACTTAAATGAATAAACAGTGGCCATACTGATGTATAGTATGCCAGTGCTATCAGATCCACAGCTAGATATTACCTGCTGCTTCTGTGTTTTTGACCAATTCAGCTTGGAGGGCGGCATCTTAGTATTCATATTTGTCACTGTTCAGAGTCACTTAGGTGACATGGGCAGTGTAGAAATTTAATAAATAAATTATATTTTTGCTGATCTGCAGCCAAGCAGAAAATCATTACTGAATTTAATAAATACATCCCCTATTAACATTGCAGGCAAATATACGTGTCCCAGTATAATGTTGAAGGATCCAATCCGAGTTGGTCACTGAGACCAAAGATTTATTCTTCTTCTAAGCTTTTGGGCTTGTGCTGGATGGAGCCCATCTTCAAGGAACTTCTTTCTCTCCAGAATGTGTGCACTTTTGGAAGAATGTCCATTGAGATTCTCATTCATACAGGTCATGTTTCGCTGGACTTTGTTTTTCCTTGAAGGTGTTCTGTTTCTCATCCAAGAAGCTTCTTCAGTTCTGACTGTACTGAATAAGTTTCTTGGATGAGAAGTGAAACGCCTTCAAGGAAAAACAAAAACCACCTGCCTTTTGAAAAAGCACCTTTTGGACTTGGAAGAATAAACCTTTGGTCCTGGTGACCGACTCAGATTGGACCCTATTAACACTGTGCAGAAAATGCAACAGGGATCCACTGTTTGCCTTCACAAACGTTATCAAAGGTGACCACAGAATCCAGTGGCTTCAAATGACAAAACAAGCATTGTGAAGTTGCAACCTAAGCTCCATCTCTTACCTGTGTGACAAACTATGATTCCTCTATAAAAGGAAAGATGTTGCATTGCATTAAGATGTTCTTTCAACCTTTGCCTGCTCCAGGACCTGATATCAGGTATTTTAACTGCAATTTGTTGTTCTTAGTTTTTTGTCTCCATGGTTACAGAATCCATTTATTTCTGCACAATACTCACCTTTGTCTTATATCACATCTGTTTACTTTCTTGATCAGCCTGATTGCAGAGCCTGAAGCTAACTGGATTGAGTGAGAGTGATTGCTAGAAATCCGTCAGACAAGATGTTAAGAATCTTGTTCCTAGTCCAGCATCATAATTACAACACCATACTGGTTCTCTTTTCACTATTGTATGTGGGTCTTTTCCCAGGGTTTTGTCAGCGATAATTTCTTTGTATTTGTGAGGAACAAAGAGGTTGGGCCCTGGGTGAGAGACCACCAGGAAATGCCAACCTGAAAGAATGCCATCCAGAAAAGCCTGAAACCTCTGTGCCGATCAGGTTAGTCATACATTTTTCTCAAGCAATCATAACAGCTGGATGCTTGCTTATATACAATGTAAAATGAGCCAACTACAAAGGAATTTGTCAAATTGCTAAAGGCCAAAAACATTTCCAGGCAATCACTGGGAGCTGAGATCAATTCAAAAGAGCCTTTTTCGCATCTGTCATACTTTTACATTTTTCAAGTTATATGTGGACGACCAGCAGAAATTGGGAATTTTGCTTATAAAGTGAGCGAGCAACTTTAAAAAAAATTTTTTTCCCAAGCCTCTGATATAAGCCTGATCTCCTGTAATATATTATCCCCCAGGCTCAATTCAAGATGTTCACAATGGTTTTTAAAAGCCTTCCACAGCTTACATGCAAGATCCTTACAAGACTGCCCATTCCATTATCATTTGTGCCATACTTGTACATCATCAACAGATGTTTTACATGTTTCACCATGGAGAAATTTGACATCAACAGTCAATCTGCATTTTTCCAGGCAAAGCCACTATTATGGGATGGACTAAAGCTGAAACCACCCTCTCATCTCTCCCACCAATGTTAGGACGGGATTCAGAACATATTTATCTTCCCAGGTCAGCTAATGCTATTTTAATTTAATATTTATGTCTACTACCAATGCTGTCAGAAACCTATTTGTACTTCAACATTTGTGAGTTCAAAATAGCCTTTTTAAGCTCCAAAACAGGCCAGTTTGAACATTTTGGAAGCATTATGGGGACTCTGCAAGCCACCTAAAGAGAGTCAAGGTGGTACAGTACTGCAGGCTGACAGTTTGGCAGTACAAATCTCACCGGCTTCCAAGGTTGACTCAGCCTCCTTCCTTCTGAGGTGGGTAAAATGAGGACCCAGATTGTTGGGGGCAATATGTAAACTGCTTAGAAAAGGCTGTAAAGCACTATGAAGCAGTATGTAAATCCAAGTGCTTTAAAGTGCTATTAAAGAAGTGACCGGCACATAAAATGGCACATAAAATTTCTAAGTAAACCAAATATGCTTTTGGGATTTTTAATTAGAGATTTAACTTGTTTGTTTATTCAAATTTGAAGAGGAGAGCAAGGGTAGGGAGAAATTAGGTTGTCATACATTGCAAGAACTGCTACAACAAATGTTTTTATCACCCAAATATTGCCTTGAACCTGTATGGCTCCCTGCATTAAGAAAAGCAAGAAAGTAAAAAAATAGTTCGCTTCAGCATAAACGATGTAAATTAGCAGAACTTCTTCAAACCATTAAAATGCTTAAAATATGAAATGGAAAGATGCCTCCAGTTGCTAGAGGAACATACATAGAGTGTACTAAGGACGTTAGTCTATTTTTAGTATTTCTTTTACAAAGAAAACGGAAGCCTGATGAAAAATACATTTTAGCAGCAAATATAATAGTCTGCATATTAAATTACTAAATATAGTAACTGTTTAGTCATCTTCAAAAATGGGAAGTGTAGTTAATGCAATTCTGAATTATACTGCATACACCACATATTAGTTGCAGGATCTTTTCTCAGAATGTAATCAATCAATGGTGCTTATTTTAAAGTAGGTTGCAAGTCACTGAAATAATTCTACTTAACTTGCATGAAGACCATGATAAAATCCTGAGCAGTTGAGGACAAAGACACCTGCCAGACTGTTTTCCCTGCTGCAGAGATCATCAGAAACTAATGCTACAATTTGTATATTGTCATTTTGCAGACATTTGCAAATACAACAGTCCTGTTTTGTGGCACCCACAATGTGCCTCCCTCTTTCCCCGCAATCTATTTTTGCACTTTCCCAAGTGTTGTGAAGCCCTGTCACTTCGTTTAAATTTTTGTTTCTTTATATATTTAAATTTGCTGACTCTGGAAAGAGTACAGAGAAGAGCAACAAAGATGATTAGGGGACTGGAGGCTAAAACATATATACAGAACGATTGCAGGAATTGGGTGTCTAGTCAAAATAAAGATCCTGGGTTTCAGTGTTCCAATATCTAAGCAGTTGCCACAAAGAAGAGGGAGACCACCCACTTTCTAAAGCCCATGAAGGCAGGACAGGAAGCAATGGATGGAAACTAATCAAGGAGGGAAGCAACCTAGAACTAAGGAGAAATTTCCTTGACAGGACAATTAGTCAATGGAACAACTTGCCTCCTGAAGTTGTGGGGTTTCTCTAAAGAAGAGATTGAACAACCATTTGCCTCAGATTGTATATCCTACCTAAGCAGGCGATTGGACTTGAAGACTTCCAAGTCCCTTCAAACTCTGTTATACTGTTTTTCTGTTTGTCTTGAAATTTTGTCTTAATGCTTTTAAATATTTATGAAAGAATGTGATATAAAATAAATAAAGACAAGAATCAAGGAAACTAGGCTGTAATCTACATAAAGATGCTCTTATGAGTGCCACAGACAGGGAACAAAGACTATAGGAGATTTTTTTCTCTCCAACTGGTGCCTTCCACCTGTATAAGGACTTTTCCTAGCCAAGAAGGCAACAGTGGAGAAATTGGCCAATGGAACACTGAAAAAACAGCAGGAACATTCTGTTCCAAAATATGCATTCCAAATTCTAGAGGGGTAGCTATGTTTTTTCCTGCTACAAAACAAACTAAAAATATTTTCAAATCTTTAGCCAAGTTATTGCAGCACTTTTTAAATTGATTAGGTCAAGTTAGCTTTAGACTTCCCAACATTGATTTCATAATATCTTTGCTAATCCTTAAGATATTATAGTATTAAGTGAGTGCATAAAGTACTGTGATATATTACATAGGCAACATTTTTTAGCGGGTAAACCAGTCAGTTGTGACTCCCGCAAACCAATTTTCAGTTAATATTGCAGACAACTACTTGTTGATAATTAAGGAGATGAAATGGAACATTTGATGGCGTTTTGCAAATCCCATGCAAGAAATATAATTTGGATCACATTACACTGAGGAAGCAGGACAGATTAAAAAAAACTCAACCGTGGTAATAAAGTAAAATTCACGAGCGTGTGCTTTTGTTTCTGTTATAGATGGAAAGATGTATGTTAACAAAATTGCCAACTACAGCTTCCTATTAACAAGTGGATACAATAGAGGTCTTATTCACCGCTAAACTGGCAAGAGTAAAATCTTTACACAGGGCGGGGAATGCTCTATTTCTGAGACTCTTTTGTGCAATCGGCAGACACTTAGAATTCTGAGAATTTAATCAGTTTTTTTTTTAAATCTTAGTAAATTCAACTCTATCTTAAAAGACTTCTGTTTTGCAATGCATACAATACCATTTCACAATAAATAATAACAACTGGCCAACCTACTTCCATGAGTTTCTATTTATTAAAAATAGAAATAATTTTGTGAAACGATGATGTTTCACAAAAAGTGAAAAACTCAGTGGATATTATTTGATGAGTGACTGGAACCAAACAGGATTATGCAAAGGAAGTTGCTGCAAAATGCCTGCTGCTCAAATTGCGAAGAAGAAATGGATTTTGCAGCACTTCTACTATACACACAGTCTTCGACTTATGAATTGAGCCAAACGTTTGTTGTCAAATCATTTTTAAAGTGAGGTTTTGCCCCATTTTGCAATCTATCTTGCCATAGTTGTTAAGTGAATAACTGCAGTTAAGTGAATCTGGCTTTGACATTGACTCTGCTTGTCAGAAAGTCAGAAAAGGTGATCACATGACTCCTGGACACTCCAACTGTCATAAATATGAGTCGTTTGCCAAGCACCCCAATTTTGATCCTTGCTGACCTAGCTAGCACTGATAAGGTTACCTAGTTAAGGTACAAACTCAAACAGTACCAAGGACCCCTTATTTCAATCCTGAGCTAAAAATATTCTCCTTTATTGGCAAATTTTGATCATGTGACCATGGGGATGCTGGAATGGTCACAAGTGTGAAAAACAGTCATAAGTCACTTTTTTCAATGCCAATGTAACTTTGCACGATCACTTAATGAACTGTTGTAAAGCGAGCACGGCCTGTACACAGCAGCATGGTCAATCAATTCAGTTTTTATGTAGGACTAGCTCGATACCCTTGCTTCGCAATGAAACTATGTGATCAGGTTTAGTTTTTGGGGAGGAAAATAAGGGGAAATAATTGTGCCTCTGCCTACCAGCATCCATCGATATTCATCTGGCTAGCCTTTCAGTTTGTGAGAGTTGAGGGCTGTTTGGAAACTGAAACAGTATTTGCTGTTTGAGCAAGAAAGAGACAGCAAGGAGCCTGGGCATGGCTTAGCTCAACTGTTCTGTACTAAAGCTGCTTGGTGCTATGAAACTAAAAGTCCTCTCCTCTGCTTGTGTTTTGCATTGGAACAATTTCTTTTCAGGTGGGGAGGGGGAGTAGAACTCCTTAGCATCAGAGCGTGTTAATAATATACAAAATACTAATGCTCTGATGGTCATTTTGAAAAATCTTTTCTTAGCAAGTACCTGGAAGCCAAGAGGAACATACGTGCTAAATTTCAAGTTTATAGGCTTTACAGTTCTGGAGATTTTGTGATGATGTGTGAGTGGTATTTCGCTTTGATATATATAGAGAGATTTTATTTTCATTTCAGAAAACAACGAATTGTTTTAAGCAGATGTTTTAATTCAGGTCCAAAAAAACCCCCCTAGTTTGGAATTACATTCAAAATTATGGGGCATAGGAGTTGCACTCCCCTAAGTCTTCCCATCCCCTCTTTTTCTTTAAAACAGTCCTCTGCATGACCCAGAAATGGTGCCTATTTTACTTTTTCCTCACACAACTTATTGCCGCCTTACTAAAAATAGTCCTTTCTTGGCTTGCTGCTCGTTTACATAAGTAGTTTCAGGGCAGGGAGCCTTTTGCAATGGATTCCAGGCCCTCAGAGGCCAAGAGAAATAAAATGCATTCATTGACAAGCACCTTCCAGATCCACATGCCAAAAAAAGGCCTCACTAATTCAGACCTCACAGTAGATTGTTGTGCCTTTTTTCCAGGGATCTGAGGTTAACTGAGAATTATGGCATGTGCCCATCTCTGTCCAGGTCTCTACAGCAACTCAGTGCAAACGCCAGAAACTCACACGGAAGTCTCATGAGAACTGATATTCCCCAACATAAACTTCTGGAATTAATGGTGACACTATACAAGTAGTCCTCGACTTACATCTGTTCATTTAGTGGTTGTTCGAAGTCACAACAGCAATGAAAAAAGTGACCAATAGCCAGTTTTCACATTTGGCAGCCTCGCCAAGGCCACGTGATCAAAATTCGGGTACTTGGCAACTGGCATGAATTTATGGCAGTTGCACTGTCCCAGCCGGCATTCCGACAAGCAAACTCAAGGGGGGAAAACCAGATTTGCTTAACAATCGCATGTTTCACTTAGTAAGGGCAATGATTTGCTTAACAACTGTGGTAAAAAAGGTTGTAAAATGGGGCAAAACGTACTTAACAATTCCTTGGGTAGCACAGAGGATTTGGGGCTCAACTGTGGTTGTAACCTGAGGACTACCTTTATTTTATTTATTTATTTATTTATTTATTTGATTTATATTGCCACATATTCACACATGGCGACTCAAGGCAGATTACAAAACTATAAAAACTTCATATAAAAAGCAATAAAGCTAATAAAAGAATCATATATAATAAATAATAATAATAAAAAATAACCCCAGAGACAATACATCATACAAACCATTTAGTGGGCTGCATTCCGCTCCATGTTCCCTAGGCCCGCTGGCAAAACCAGGCCTTTAGCACCTTCCGGAAGAGTGCTAGCATGGGGACCAGAGGTGATATTCAGCAGGTTCTGACCAATTCTGGAGAACTGGTAGTGGAAATTTTGAGTAGTTTGGAGAACCAGCAAATACCACCTCTGACTGGAGATTTTGCAGTATCCTTCCCCTGCCACGCCCACCAAGCCACGCCTACAGAATTGGTAGTAAAAGAAATTTGAATCCCACCACTGGTGGGGACCATTTTAATATGTGGGAGAATGATGTTCCAGAGAGAGGGACCCATCATGGAGAAGGCCCTTCTTCTGGGTCCCACCAGGTGTATCTCCATATCATATTAAATATGATAGGATGAAGTTTTAGTTAGACAACATGGTACATTTTTACAATCCTAGGTGGGAAGGACTCATTTTGCTCCCATATATGCCTAGTCACATGACATGCTGTCTTGAAACTTTAGTCAAATATATTACATAATTGTTTTAAATGTTATACTTTATGCAGAGTGTAGGTTTAAAACTCTTTTGGAAAGTATTAGCTTGGGATTGGAGAAGTCCATGGAGCTCACCAGGTGTCTTGAGGTCAGTCATTCTCTTGCAACCCAACCCTCATCATAGCAATGTACCATTAGTAGAAATAACACAACTTTAGACTTCTTGTAAGGCAGGATATTACTCTATATAAATACAGTGGTCCTTGACTTATAAAAGTTCATCAGTGACTATTTGAAGTTATAAGGGACTGAAAAAAATAAATTATGATTGTTTTTCACACTTACAACCATTTCAGCATCGCCATGGACTTGGGATCAAAATTCAGATGCTTGGCAACTGACTCATTCTTATGAAGGTCGCAGTGTCCTGGATTCATGTGATCATCTTTTGCCACCTTCTGACAAGCAAAGTCAATGGGGAAGTCATTCACTTAGCAGCCATGTTACTAACTCAATGACTGCAATGATTCACTTTACAACTGTGGCAAGAAAGGTCGTAAAGTGAGAGAAAATTCATTTAACCTTACATTAATTCGTAAACAAAATTCATAAACAATATTTTGGGGCTCAATTGTTGTCGTTAGTCGAGGATCACCTGTACAGAAAGTCTGCAGAGCAATGGAAGTTGATCAAACACATTCCATGCCTGTTGTATAACTCAAGAATGTTTCAGAAGAATTGGGATGGGTGCAGGACAATGATGGAGAAGGAACTGTAAACTGAGACCTGATGAGAGTCTGAAGGAAGAGCAGTGAGAACAGACAGATGACTGGCTGAGGATATGACAGGGCTTTTCATGAACCCGAAGGAGTGTTACACAAGGCCTGAAGCAGTCGAGACTTGTTCTCTTTCATCTCAAAATATAGAACACAGAAGAACAATCATGAGGTAAAAATGATAGATTTTACTGTTACTGAAATTTCAGTAGTGGGCTAATAATACGCTAGAGAGAAAATGGACTTTATTTTACAAAGGTAACAGCTGAATAGGTACTTTAATTTGGGATAGTGGCGAATATCTGTAGCTCGGGTAGAGGATGAAGGTAGAGGTTTGTTCTCTAAGCTTGTGGGTTGTTTTCTGAACATTTCATTATCAGCTAGGTAACATCTTCAGTGGAGTTTAGAGTTAGACCCTCACCTGGCGTGACCTCCCATTACAAGATCTACTGACCACACAAAGCCTTATTAAATAGAACATCAACACTGACACCCCCTAAACTCTGCTGAAGATGTTACCTAGCATGGTAATGAAACATTTGGAAACCAACCCACAAGCTTAAAGAACGAACTTCCACTCTCATTTTAATTTGAATTATGATACCAAGGTCATCCACTGGGGGGAATGGTGGACAAGGCAGCAAGGGGCAAAATATGCATTACAATATCACAATGCACACTTCATCCTTTGCAAAATTAGGCCCAGCCATGTAAATTCCTTCCCCCATATCCAAGTTAAATATTGATTTCTCGTATACAGGTTAATCCTCAACTTACAGCCATTTGTTTATTGACCATTCAAATTTACAATGCCACTGAATGAGCGACTTATGACCAGTCCTCGCACTTTCAATTGTAGCTGCATCCCCATGGTCACGTGGTCAAAATTTGGGTGCTTGACAACCAGTGTGCATTTACAATGGGGTGCAATGTCCCAGGTCATGTCATCACCATTTGCAACCTTTCCAACTGGTTTCTTACAAGCAAAGTCAATTGAGGAAGCCTCATTCATTTAACAGCTGTGTGATTCACTTACCAACTGCAGTGATTTGTTTAGTAATGATGGCAAAAAGAGCAGGGCTTGTAGGGCTACAAAATAGGGCGTAATTCACTAAACAACTGCCTTGCTTAGCAATGGAAATTCTGGTCGCAATTGTGGTCGAAAGTTGAGGAATTTCCTGGAAGGTCATGTGGCTAATAAGCCTATCACCAATTTTGCACCCACAATAGCCAAACACTGTGCCAACTCACTCACTGTTCAGTTGTTTCCCACGGTTATCAGATTGGGAAGAGATTCCAAGTGTTATTCACTTACTGTATATAATCTGGTCTAAATCTGCCATCCACATTACAGGCAGCTTTGGAGTTGAAGACTGCTCATTTTTAGTGATGAATGAAAAACCGCAATTAAATTGTTATTTCAGTTATTCTGGTTCAGACTTTGAAGGATAATGTCTCCTTTGAATCATATGACTCATATCATGTACTGTAAGCCAAATAACTGGAGGGGAAATGGATGAGGCAGGTAAGTATTCCCACTAAGAAGGACTTGGTAACTGAAGCATGGCATTTACATGGTGTTTGTCTGTCTGTTTGCTTGTCTTCAGGAGTCCTTGCAGTTTTCTTGGCAAGATTTAGGAAGTCATTGGCCATTGTCTCTCTCCTAGAGCTGTGAGTAAGTGACTGGTCTAAAGTCACCCAGATCCTTTCATGCCTTAGGTGAGACTGGAATTCAAGAGTCTCTCAGTTTCCAGCCATTATGCCACAATGCCTTTCCGATAGAGATTTAACCAACTCTAATATGAATTACGATGTCCATCAGGATCAACCCAATAATATATGCTACATGCCAACAGGATAAAGAATAAAGCTGCTGGATAAAGTTTTATAATTATAATTGTTTTACCCAAACACGCGTTCCTCAATTTTATATCATTTTGATTGTAATCACAAAATGGCATATCTCAAAAATGTAAAGGACTGTTGTTTGAAATTAATACATTTTCAGATTTGTTACCTTTACATTATAGGAATTTTGCAGATTTTAAAATCAGTTTGAGCATAGAGAACCCGTATTTTACACTACTATCCTGAAGGAGTGGGAACAAAAATGAATAAACCCTCCACCGATGTACAATTTGGACAAGCCTCAGGTTTAAGATGGTTTGAATAAGGACATTCAAAAAGGAAGAACATTACTTGTATAAATCCATTAGCATTTGATTAAATTTAGGTGCCATCCTGGTAAAATTAAATCTCATCTTCAAGTTGAGGTCCAGGGCAGATGACTTCATGAACACAAAAGGGCAGGGTTTTTTGCAACCATATCTCAGAATACAATACAGTATTTTTCCAAGGTATCTTACAAATCCCCAGTCTAGCCTAGAGGCCAAGAGTTTATGTGATGACAATTATACTCATAAAATTTTAGCAATCTATCTTATACTATTGGAGTACCTTTTTGCAAGAAAACTAATATCTGAGAAATGGAAAGAATTAAAAACAGCTAAATACTCAGCCACATGACATAATCATACAATAATAAATTCTATCAGATATAGAAGCTGAATGTTGTAGCTGGACATACAAGGGAAAAAAAGGCAGACTTTCAAGTGAATTACATGGGATATAATTTAGAGAGCAAATTTGAAAGTAAGATCAAGATGTAGCCACTTAATTTCCATCAAGAAGGTAGAAATTTGACCAATCAAAATGAATACCTTATTGCCATAAAGTTATTTTCCCCACTTTATTAATTCTTTCATTCAGTATCTTGGCAAAGCTTATCAACTACCTGAACATGTCACACACACACATTTAGTCAAAACAGAGAATGTTGAAAATCTCTCTTAGCTTACTATTTATAATTACAACATTCAATATTCTTCCAGTTAAACAGAAAATAGTGCAAGAAGTATCTACTTTGTTGAGATTATTTGGAACTATCAACAACGCTAACATCATCTCTCATTAATTTTAATCTATAAAAACATGAATAGGAAACAAAACAAAGAAGCCACACTTGCTGAGACAAATTTGTTCAACTTGGGGTGTTTTTTGTTTTTTTTTATAAACCTGAAAAAAAAGAAGCAGCACAATGTGGTAGAGATGAAAGGAGCAAGTAATGTAGTTCGTACGAGAGCTGAAATTAATTTAACTGTTTTACATAAACATGAATTATCAAACTTCAAACAATCCACATTTTAAAAAAAGTACTTTTTATTTCAGTGTATTTTAATTAGTTGGCAGAGAGAATATTGGAACATGACCTTGATATTGCTAGTCAATGCATTAACTGAATTCTTGATAATCCTCGACTTACAACAGTTCATTTAGTGACTGTTTGACGTTGCAATAGCACTGAAGTGACTTATGACCAGTTTTCACATAACCACTGCAGCATCCCCATGGTCACATGATCAAAATTCGGACACTTGGCAACTAGCATGTATTTATGATGGTTGCAATTTCCTGTGGTCAAGTGATCACCTTTTGCGACTTTCTGACAAGCAAAGTCAATGGGAAGCCAGATTCAGTTAATAACAGTGTTACTAATTTAACAACTGCAGTGATTCACTTAACAACTATGGCAAGAAAAGTCATAAAATGGCCCCAAATTCCCTTAACAAATGTCTCACTTTTGGGGCTCAATTGTGGTCGAGGAATACTTGTACTATGAGAATTTTTACTAATGAAAGCAGAAAAGTACATTGAAAATCCACAATACATTTTATCCATTACTTTATAATAAAGAGTGATATCAATTTCCACTGTGTAACTCTACTTAAAAGGAAATAATACATGCACAATTCTAAATGTAAATTATTCAAAAGTAATAGGTAACAAATGCATACAGATAATCTTCATTTAATAATCACAACTGGGACCAACAATTCAGTTGCTGAGCAAAACTGTTTCTGAATGAAACCACAACTGTGCTTTTGGTCTTATCCCAGATGGTCTTTGCTTTAGAGACCTGCGCAAGCCAAAAATATGAGGGTTGGTTGTAAAAAGTTACTTTTTCATCACTGATGTAACAATTGCTAAATGAGGCAGTCACAAAATGAGGACTATCAGTATTTTATTAATTCAGATTAAACTGTCAACTTTTATACTGAATTGCAATAAATTATAGCTCAATTAAAATGGATCAGAATTATTTCATTAAATCCAGCTCATTTTTTCTACAGGTTTTTCATCTTTCCTCGCATTGGCTTTGGTTCTAAAATTCTTAGTACTCTGGACCTCAAACAAACATGATATTCTATATTATTTTTAAGGCCATCCATCTATAATAGGAAGCCAATAAAGTACAAAGGGGTTTGTATCCCATTACAATAAGCCTGCATCTTTTTCACTGGTTCAAAAGAGGAAGCAAAAGTGGCAAGTGATCCTGATCACACACAATTTGTATTTTTCAAATCACCTGGTTAAATATTTTTTCAAATTGTGATCAGAACAAACTAAATGCAACAAAGAGGAAAAAAGTAAACTTGCAACCACAAAAAGTCGGGGAGGATCCATATAATATTCTGATTGATAATGGTTAAATGTCATTAAATCTAGACAATAAAGAAACCTAGAGCTTCCAATGCTCATTTTTACAACACAATGACATATAAAATGACTCATTTCTTGAATCCATTCCTCATTATCAGGAAGATAACTTTCCTTCCATTTATGTAAAATTATCCTCCTTATCAGGGACAGAATGGCTCAGTGGCTAAAATGCTGAGATTGTCGATCAGAAAGTTTGGCAGTTCAAATCCCTAGCGCCGCATAGCGGAGTGAGCTCCCGTTACTTGCCGCAGCTTCTGCCAACCTAGCAGTTCGAAAGCACGTAAAAATGCAAGTAGAAAAACAGAAACCACTTTGATGGGGAGATAACAGTGTTCCATGCGCCTTCGGCATTTAGTTATGACCATGGAGATGCTGGCTTTTTGTCTTTGCAACAGAGATGAGCCCCACCCCCTAGAGCCGGAAACGACTAGCACGTATGTGCGAGGGGAACCTTTACCTTTATCCACCTTATCATGTCCATATATGCTAGAGGCAAAGGTTATGGGGTAATATGCCCCATGTTTTATGACAGTAGTTCTCAACCTATTCTTTACCACGGATCCTCTTTAAATATCTTTTGCGGTCATGGACCATGGCCACAGAACACCAAGACTTGACTCAAGATTTAATTCATAATATTCCTTCAAGCCTTCCCGGCCACCCTATGACATCACGGCAGCTCAGGGATCTGCGGACCACAGTTGTGAACCACTGTTTTAGGAAGACATTAGGATCTTTAATTATAATATTTTCTTCCAAGATTGTATTGAAACAGATAATGACTTGAAGACAGCCTTCACATTTTTAAAAACACCAGCATGAAAAATCTAATGTTCAACCCTTTGTAAACAACTTTTGAGGGGCCCAAGAAACATGAACAATATTTTCTGATTAATGTCATTCTTAAATCATGAGAAATATGCTTACAAGTTCATAAGGCATCCACTGATTCTGCAAAACTGGATATTTCATTTTGTAATTCTATTCAGATGTATAATAAATACTAACTTTAATTTGATCCAATCCTTACAAAACTGAATTCTTCCCATCCAAGCACTGTATCTATTGAGGATTCTAACATTACGGATGCTTTGGAAGCAACTACTATAAGTCAGGGGTTGGTAACCATCTCCTGCATAGGAGAATCATGAAACTGCCTGAAAGAAGCACCAAAATTTTTATGAACCAAAGGAGACAAGGGACTCCTTGATGGATATTAAGGTATAAATTGATTGGTTGAGAGGCAAATACGTCTATAATAGTTCTAGTTGTTGAATAAAAATAGCAAATTGAAATCTAGTGAACAAAAAAAATATCCCTTTTTTCTAAAAATATACTTTCAATTTGAACTATTTGAAGAGCTTTTCAATATGCAATGACAGTCAATTCCAACTTATCTGTTGCCACATCCAAAATATCAAGACAATTATTGCAGAAACTTGCTATTTTTTAAATAAATCAATACCGAGATGGGAGGTTTATAGATGGTATTACTTTTTGTCACTTCTTGGCTACCATTAGTTAGAATTTCTATCCACATCAGTGAAAGCATTAGTCTATAGCTTGCACTTTTAGTAGAATCTTTCTCTGATGCGATATCATTGTACTGAAATAATACAATTACAAAGGAAATACAGAGATTAAGTAGTTGATTATAGATCATTGCCAATATGTACAAGAAAATTCTGTACTCTTCAACCAGAAGTTCATCAGGTCTAGGGGCTTTCCCTGTTTTCACAGACTACCAATATTGTAAAAATAGTGGTCCTTTATCTCTATGCTTTACTTTAAAAATAAATTTACTTTGGCATCCCAGATTCTTTTAAATTTCCCTGCATGATCAGTAAACCACTGTGTGATGTGGAAGATTCTCAGTTTTTATTCTAGAGTGCATTTAATTTCATGCTTAACGGTGACACATATAAAATGAATATACTTCTGGAAATTTAGTGTGTTCTGTAAAAAAAAATATTGGAAGTGGCAAGGAAAGTCTTTCAAGGAATTTTGCCTTCCATTTCTGATCTTCAGATTTTAAATGCTAAGCGATGAGATTGGCTTGTGATTCAGTCGTTAAAGACTGCTATATCATCTAAAGCAGTGGTTGCCAAACAGTGGGCCAGAAAATTTTGGTAGTCTGCAGAGAAATGTCACCCCCCAAAGAACCCCCCAAAGTAATTAATCCAGGCTGCACAGGAGGAACACAAGGCTGCACCGCCCACATGGCCCATGGGAACACAAGACTTGCATTGCAAACAACACGAGGTAGTGAGAGGTCGGGGGGAAAGGGCAGAGGGGGGGGAACTTGCCCCAAGAGTCCCACGCGCCTCGCCTGGCCGCCGGACTGCTTGTTTCCACTTCTTTCTTCTTCTGCTTTTGGCTGCACACAAGGAAAGTAGCGAAAGTCAAACTCTGCCAGAAATGAGTCTTTGGGACCCTGCAAGGCATCCTGCTCCAAGAGGCTGTGCTGGCAAAGACTCATTTCTGGTGGAGTTTGGGGGAGAGAAAGAAAGACTTCTGCTGTTTCTTCTGCTTTCATTGCAGGAAGTCAAAAGTCTCCCCCCCCCTCCAAGAATGGAGCTGAAAAGCAGATTAGGAATGTGGCTGCCTTGGAGGGTGTGTGTGTGTGTGTGTATGTATTTGTGACGTGTGTGTGTGTGTGTGTGTGTGTGAGAGAGAGAGAGAGAGAGGAGAGGGGGAAACATCACTGCCAGCCCTCCGAGGTTAGATCGGATCTCTCTCTCTCTCCCTCCCACCAACATCAGCAAGCCACTGTCAGCCAAAATTCATATTAGTGGTCCACAAGATTTAAAATTTTGAGTTTAGTGGTCCCTGAGGTCCAAAAGATTGGCGACCCCTGAGCTAAAGGACCACTTTTTCATTGATGTTGTTAATATCTCTGGGTATATCATAAAGTAGCAACTCACCATATGTCTTCATTATGGGCAGAAGTAATAGCAGGAAACAACCAAACAACAAAAATCAATGCAAAGTTACAGAAAAAACAACAACATTCAGAATATCTATCATGAAAGCACATGCCCCACCGTTGAAGGGGACAGGACTGAATATTTACTAAAAAAAACCCAGAGTGTTATTACAAGAATCATTTAAAGGAGATAATTACACAAGAACCAGTTTGGGACAGTTAGCTGTCAATAGATGCAAACATTTATGGATTGCAGAAAAATAATGCAAAGAACAGTCAACACAAAGGATAATGTTGGTGTAGTTCTGCCACCTCCCATGATTCTCTATTATTTGCTGTATTCAGCTCTCTTCTAATGATAGCATAAAACCAACTATTTCACAAATATGTGATTTCTAGAGCTCTCAATGGCTGCCCGGTCACTTCTAAAGCTAAGCAAGGATTTTTGGAACTATAAAAGTGCAGGCAATCTAACCCTACTCTATGCTTTCCTCCCAAGCTCTTCCTTTGAAATGGCAGACAGCAAGAAAACACGTAGAGGCATTCTTGCAGGAAACACCATGAACAGAAACTCTCTCACGCTACTTCCAGCCCTTCCTGAAGTCGAAGGGGTGTGAAACAGCTTGCGAAAGGTTTCCCTTGCCCTATTTCCTATTCCACCCTGGTAAAAGTCCAGGAAATGTTAAGTGGAGGATACATAGAGCAAATCTTTAGCAGAACAAGAGCATGAGCGTATGTGTATATGTGTGTGTGGGTGTGTGTATACACACGCAGCACACACACATATACATAAACCCTTCTGCCTTGATTTTGTGGGAGGAAATGGAAGAGCTTGTATTACTGTAATAAAATTGTCATGTTCAATGCTTAGTTATTTAAGATTATTCTGACTTCTTAAGGATATCAGAGCTATACAAAATATATGACCCAAATATATACCAAATTATTATGCCAAAATAAAAGATATGATAACACAAGAATAATGCAAAGAATAATACAAAGTAGAAAAAAGTTCTAAATCAAAATCACTGAATATGTTTATCCTGTACTCTTTTAGCAGAGATTTGGATATTTAAAAATCAACCACCAATAACTCCTCAGTAAAATAATTTTGCATTATGTGTGCAATGCTAATGGCATGATGGAGCCACCTTACTTCTTCCAACTGACTTTCAATACATCAAGGAAATATTTACCAGATGGTATGTATACATTTCAAGCAAATATTTTACAGTAATATGCTTTTAGAAGAAGTGTTCATTTTCCTTTAACTTTCTTTTTACCTTATGCCCCTTCCAGAATCTCATTTACATTGATGAGAATATCACTCCCCAAGTATTCTCATTACAATAAAATAATTTTCGATTTAATGCTAAATACAGAGAAATTACTTGGCATCAAAGGAAAAGTCGATTATTCTGATTCTAGATGGTAATAGTGAGGCCAACATTTCCCACCCATTTTTTCCTTTCCTTTTTATAGTCACCTGAAAGTCTGTTGAGAGACAAAGGGCGTTGACACTTTCCTCCTAGCTTTTATTAATCTTGCAAAGTAAAATGCACTGGGACATCTCTGGCTCAGGATCACAGGTAATTTTTTTCCTTGAAGCTCCAGTGAAAGTAACCAGTTTGGTAACCTTAGTTAAGGGAAGGGAAATTGCTTTTTTCCCCTCCCCTCAAGCTGTTCACTTCTGCATAAGTAAGCAGTAAGTACAGAATCAAGCAGTCGTTCTTCTAAAAAGGGGGTGGCAATGAACTAAATTTCCCAGAAGCAGAAAAAGTTCAGTAGTACTTGAAAAGTGACAGGTTTCCTATTCTAACAGACTAGACTAGATTGAGAAAAAAAAATCTAATGAAAACAAGTATAAATGTAAGGTGCAATGGAAGACTGCAGCTTCTGCCTTAAAAAGTCCCATATATGGAGAATTCATAAAAAGAGCTAAAAGAAGATAGTATGGATATTAAAGTAATGATTTCTTTATGCCCAATGATTTCTTGCTGATGACATTCTTATTTCGTTCTTTAACAGGTTTAATAAGGGCATCATATGTTACATTGAATGATATAACCCACTGTATTTTGAAAAGGAAACTGTAGAAGCAATGGTAATAGCCCTTAGACTTATATACTGCTTCATGGTGCTTTACAGCCCTCTTTAAGTGGTTTACAGAGTCAGCATGTTGCCCCCATCAATCTGGATCCTCATTTTACTGTTCTTGGAAGAGTGGAAGGCTGAGTCAACCCTGAGCCAGTAAGGACGAACTGCTGGCAGTCGGCAGAATTAGCCTGCAATATTGCATTCTAACCATTGCTCCACCATGGCTCTTAATCACCATATCTTTTATCTGCTGTGAGATCAACATCAACAAAATTGACTTCAATCAGGAATTCCAGCAAAGGAATCCCATAGCAAAGTCATCTATAGGCTTCAAAGAAGATGGAGCCAACAGAGGATGCTCTCAGCAATTTTAAGAAAGCATTATTATACCATGGGGGTGTACAAAGGTTACACAAGCACATTCTCGGCTTGATCTACTTATTTTAAAGTTTCTAAAACTATCTGCTAATTCATAAGGGACTTTAGGCAATAACAAACAGCACTGCAACAATGAAAATAAAACCAGCAACATAAAACTGAGAAGCATGGCTGTTTAACTAGTAATCAATGTGTATAATTTAACTGGCCAAGGCAATATAAACACTTCAAACTAGCAAATATAGATTTATTGCTAGTCATACATTCTTCAAAAAGCCATCTGAGGATACATCCACACTACAATCATGGTTACAAATATAAAATATTACAGTATTTTAAGTTACACACATAAAAAGGTGCAGAGCTTGGGTAAGAAATTTCTGAAATAATGACAAATGAAATAATAATAGTTTAGTAATAGCAAAATAGTAATTCACACAAACATGTTTTAGAACATTGTGGAGAGGTATTGTGCCCATTTATTATTATTTTTATTTTATAAAGAGGCCAAAGCTATAAAGTAATTTACTTCTTCTAAAGCCTTTGCAATAAGAGTTATGACAAACCAGCACAACCTAATTCTGACCTCTTGGCTGGCCAGAAGATGGCAACTGAGAGCAAACTACAACAGTAACTGTGTAGTTGCTGTATCCTTCAAATGTGTTTTTTAACATCTCGCTTTTATTATTTTTATAAATAACTGAAGGCACCGAACATGCCAAAACTTCTTCTCCCTATTTTCTACCTCTATTTTCTACTTCTCCCTATTTTCTACAATCCTGTGAAGTGGGTTGGGTTGAGAAAGGATGCCTGGCCCAAAGTCACCTAGCTGGCTTTCATGGACAGACTATATAACTCACAGTTTTCTGGTTTCTAGCCTGGTACCTTCTTCACCACTAGACCAGAATTGATCTCTACCAACCTCTAAGGGTTTACAAGAGTTTTATTTGGTAAAATATCTTTGTAAAAAAGTATCTTACCAAATAAATACTGCCTGATTAGCTGTAAAACATTTTCCTGTGTATAAATGTTTACCGATATGGTTGGAAAACGAGTTTTGAGAGACCAGTTAGACTTATTCTATCTTGTCAGAAGATGAGGTTCATTCATTCATTTAAAAAAGCATATTTTTAAAATGGTCTGATCAGGTATGAACCTCATCTTCTGACAGCATAGAAAAAAAGGCTACTTGGTCTTTAAAAACCATTTTAAAAAGGTCTTTTTTAAAAAGGTCTGATCAGAATGAACCTCATCTTCTGACGGTAAAGAAAGTCTACTTGATTTCTCAAAACTGCAGTTTTCCAGCTGTATCTGTGAGGTTGATATCCAGGGAATTGTTTTACAGCTAATCAGGCTATAAATGACATATAGCAAGACATGTGATGGCTCTGTTTGAAAATGATATGGTATTATGGATTAATTCTCTAGAGTGTCTTAGAAGAAACAAAAGAAAAGAAGTAGAAATACTAGCATACATCATCTGAGCTTGTTCTAACAAACCAAGGCTATGCTAATTTGTAATAAGATACATAATAACTTGATTCATATTTGCATGTAATATTTAACTTATTTTAGTGGCAAAGTTAATGGTGGATGTAAGTTAATTAAAAGGACTCATTAGTTTGTGATTTTCTCCTAGATTATTCCACACCTTAGCGGTGCTATAAAGTAGACTTTTCTTATATATCAACACAATGAATGCTTTCTCAAATACTGCAATTATACATTTGAAATTGTTCATTTTCTGTGAAGATCCCACTGCATATTATTCTTCAAAATATCAAAAATGTATAAATTAAATGCTGCAGGATAAAGTTACAACAATATCAGATTACCCAGAAAACATGCTATATTATGGATATGTGGCTCAAGTTTAACTATTTAGATCAGGGGTGGGGAACTATGCCCCCTTTATGACTTATGGTCTTCAACTCCCAGAGTTCCTGAGTCATTATATCAACACTAATAAAACAGAATCTTTCCACTGTTTCTCCTCCTAATATATCAGTAAAATTAGAAGAAACGCTGTACTTACTACTGAGCACAGTCAATCAACTGATATTCATTAGATCTTTCGTAGCACGCCTTCACACCTTCATCTTGCCAAAGTGTTTTTGTGTGTTCATAGAATTCCTGAAAGCAGAAAAGAAAAAAAAAGAATAAATCTATATCAACAACCAGAAAAGGAACACATAAAATGCAATACTATTTCATATATTGAGCAACAACCAATAAAACAGAACACTAAATGGCAGTTTCAAGTCATTTTCAAATGGGTTTCTGCATTAACGAAATCCTATATCCCCAGTAATTTAGCTGATATTTGATAAACAGTAATATTTATGATTTTTTTTTAAAAAAAAAAAGCTTCTTTAACTGAGGCAAAATTTATGTATTCTAATTCAATATCAGAATTAAGTCACATATGGCAATTATGTTGTATTTATTCAACTTACATTGTATCCTGTATCTTGTAAGAAGCTTGATTTCAAATAAGCTTCTTACAAGATACAATGCAAAGTGAAATTTAAGAGTAACCGGACATAGAAGAGAAGTGTTATCTGTTTCTCTGTCATTCTATGTTTAATGAGTTGTGATTTGAAAGCGGTGGGATTTTGAAAATTTTCAAATGAATTTCAAAAATGTAGATATGTTTATTTCCCCTTTTTGAAAGTATGAATACTAGAACCTTAAATAATGTTCACTGCAGCGACAACATTAGTCTTTCTCCCCATACTCATAGATTAATCAACTTATTTTCCTCACTCAGAGGAAATAATAACTCCGCTCATGAGGACAAGGCAAGCTGATGTTAACTCAGAACCAAATACGGTTTTTTTTTTCAAATTATTAAGTCTATATTAAGTATTTTAAAATACTTTTTTAAAAGTATGTTGCAAAGTATCAAACTAGTTAAGAAAAGTTCCAAACAGCATTTCTTAAACACTGCGCTCACTTGTGTTGACTTGTTTTGGAATCTATTTTGAATTACTGTAGTGAAGTACTGGAAATTCAGGTTCAAAACACACACACACACACACACACAAAGCCCAGAGATTTCTGGCAAAGACTACAATAATAAAATACAGTAAAGTTATGTGAACTTTCTAACACCTTGAACCAGATATTCATACAACAAAGAATCTGAGAAAGTAAATGTTATCTGTGCCAAACCAGGCAATTCCTCATTACCAGCACTTCCTATATTCTCATGATGCCTTAGAGTGCAGTGTTTTTCAAACTTGGCAATTTTAAGATGTGTGAACTTCAACTCCCAGAAGTCCCCAGCCAGCAGGAGCTAAAGTCCACTCATCTATAGTTGCCGACTTTGAAAAACATTTCAGTCACATGGGATGTGCAAACAGCTGTAAATGAGGGACCGTTTGCTGAATGTCCAGAATATGATGACCACAGGGGGAGATGGACATTGGAACTTTGAATCTGGGTCATTTTGAGGGATCTATCCTAATTTTGAACAATTCTGCTTCTTCTATAACATGACTTTTCTTTGGAAACATGAAGATAGAGCCCATGTTTCTTTACTGTTTTCCTTTCTGCACACTTAACGCACCAAATACTTTCAAATATTCCTTGTTAAGATTTTTTTCCAGGTTCTTATCTTGGTTCTTCTCCTTTGATTCTACCCCATATTGATAATATATTTTTGAAAATGCAATGGCCAAAACTAAGTGCAATGTTCTAGGTTGGTCTGATCAATGGAGAACAGGGAAGAATTGTTTCTTTTGATCCTGGAGCTGATGAAGTCTAGGATCATTTCCTTTTGGTGAAGCTACATTAACACGATCGGTTGATTCTCCAAAACACCCCAGATTCTTTATGCATGTACTACTGCCAAGTATACCCCCCTTATAATTATGTCTTTTGGTTTTTAAAAATCAATTGCATTTATCTTTCCATTTATCACTAATGAATATTCATCTTGTCCATTGTCCCAGGCCACTTTTTAATCATCCTTTCAACTATGATTTTATGGGAGATAGCATTGAAAGCTTTTCTGAAATCACAGTACACAATGCCCACTGTACTCCATAGTTAACTAAATTGGTCACTCTATCAGAAAAACAAATCAGGATGATTTGGCAAGACTTCTTTCTAATAAACCCATGCTGGCCTCTGCCAAGCAATGCATTCTTTCCCAAATGCTTACAAATTGACTATTTTATAATCTGTTTTCGCCTGGTACTGACACCAAGCCAATCAGTGTATAGTTGGCCAGGACCTTTTTGAAGATAAGAGATGTTTGCCCTTCTCTAATTCTATGGCAGTGCACTTGTCCTTCTGGATTTCTCAACAATTATTGAAGGGGCTCCGAGATGACATCCACAGTGTAACAGCAGTCATTTCATGTAATACACTTAGCTTACTGTATTACGTGAAATGATTGCTGTTACATCTAAGACCTTTGAAGGATCAGTATAGAGTGAATCTGTGGCACGCGTGCCACAGATGGCACGCAGAGCCATTTGAGCGGCACGCGAACCCCAGCCAAACTTACCTACACTGCACATGCACATGCCTGATTTGCGGCCCACTTGAGGCCGTTTTCGGTCTCCCATACGCAGTGCAGGTAAGGGGGCGGGGTTGTTGCACATGCATGTTCAGGAGGGACGGAGCACATTGCATTGTAGGTGCCAGCACATGCATGCTATTGCACATGTGCACGCTTTCAACACACCACAACCAAAAGGTTCACCATCACTGGTACAATATTTAATATTGCTGCAAAGTATGTGCTTCACAGAATATTTGTTTGTTTGTTTATATTCCGCAAACAAACAAGCTCACGGCGGTGAATATATCCAACATATCCAACACATCTTCTTCCTCTTATTTTCCCCACAACAACAACCTTGTCAGGTGGATTGGGCTGAAAGAGAATGAATGCCCAAAGTCGCCCAGTTGCCTTTCATGGCTAAAGTGGGACTTGAACTCATGGTCTCCTGCTTTCTAACCCGGTTCCTTAACCACTACACCAAGCTGGCTCTCATAATAGCTCTCTCAAGAGAGCTAATGACAGATGACTGCAAAGAATATAAATCCTCACATTCTCCACACCAGTCAGAACTGAAGAAGTTTCTTGGATGAGAAACGAAATGTTTTCAAAGAAAAAGTCAAGAAAATCCAGTTGCCTTTTGGAAAAGCACCTTTAAGAGGACATTGTTGTCTTTGTATTCTCACCTTTTGCACCCTTTGGTAACCTCAGTTCAGTGCAATTCTGCAATTCGGTGCAATTCTAAATTATGTCTAAATTGATTAACTTTCCTCATTCTAATTCTGATATCCATCTTTTCTGTTTTCAGATATTCACAAAATTTCTGGTGTGGTCATATTGCCTTCTCCTGTTTTTCTTTTTTCTGTGAATTATAGAATTATTTTTAGCACATTTTAGAAATGCCCACCTATTTTGAGCTCCTTTTCCTGTTTGTCTTTTAACCAAGAATTCTACGTAGCATTGCTTGAAATTTATTAAAATCCAGAATTCCAGTATTTCATTGTCATTTTGTTGTTTCTTCCATTTATTAACCAAGTCCCCCTACTAATTAATACCATCTGAAAGAGACAATTACCAGTAGCAAAACTCAGGAAATTTCTGGATGGATTGTCTTAGCTTTTTATTTCCTATCAGATATTCGGATAATTAATGTCCTGATAGTGGTGTCTCTTTGGAGTATCCAGAAGCAATTTGTTTCTGAAAAAATATATCTATTCTATTTCTTTGACTGGGCAAGTAGCAGTAGATTGAAACAGGGAATTTAATCCATTTGAGCTTTTTGTGCTATTGATGTGTAATGTAGTTTCATGCAATGCTTTCCCCTTTGTTACTCTATTCCAAGTAATTAAAGAAAAATAATAAAACAAAAATGAAGCTGTTCAAATGTGTCACAGGAGGATTTTTTTCTTGATCACATTTTATTGGGAATCAATTACTGAACTGACTAACCAGAAATCAGAAGTTTGAAATCAGAACCATAGCCAAAATACTTGATCAATGAGAATGTTATTTTGCTTGGTGTTTTTAATCTGAACTATAACCCAGCAACTGTTATGCTATCTTTTTAATGTGGTTATTAACTTTCCACGTGGGATGGAAAAAGAAACTAAGTCCACTCTTTGAACTTATTGATTGAGATTTCAAAACAAGGACCTACAATCAATACTAACATTTACTGGATTATAGACAAGTGCCTAAGAAATGAACCACATGGGTTAGCCCCTCCATTCTGCAGTTTTTCACTCCAAATTCAAATCCAATGTAAATCAATTTAAACATAGTTTGGACATTACTTATTCTGATGTATATCATGGTTTAACCTTAAGTGACAAATTACCATGCTTCTCACATTATAAGGCCGGGCCTTACATTTTTTTTGACCCCCGAAAAAACTGCTAGGCCGTCTTTTCGGGTGTGACTTAATTCCCCCCCCTTGCATCCTCGGGTGGGCAGGCGGCGACATCTTGGGGTTCGGGAGACCTTTTCCTTCTCCCTTGCTACCACGGCATTAGAGGAACGCCATGGCGTTTGGCGCAGCGGTGCCCAGCGCAGCTGACAGGTGGGCCCTCCTTCCCGGCGGCAGAGCTCTCACCAAGGCAGCGAGCGCCTCCCCACTGGACCCTCCGCTCATCCCGCCAGGGCCACACCAGAGGTGTGCAGGCTGGGCAGAGCCGGGAAAGCGAGTCGCGGGTGTGTGCATGCCTCCTCCTGACCCTCGTTCCCAAATCTTGCCCGGGCGAGCAGCGCTTTGCTTGCTATGCAAAGCCGCGGCTTCCTCACTTCTCAGCGAGCAGAAGGAACTGGCTTCAGCCTCCTCCTCCTCAGCTGTAGTGCAGAACTTGTGGGGAGAGAGAGAGAGGGAGAGATCCTCTCGGGCGAGTGCCTTTCCTCGGCACACGGCGACGGGAGCGCCTGAAGCCAAGTGTCTCTTCAGGGCTCCGGTTGCAGGGAGCAGCCCTGACTGGCTGCATGTGGCTGCGCCAAATGCTATGGCGTTCCTCTAATGCTGCGGCAGCAAAGGAGAAGTAAAAGCAACGGTAGCAAAAGGGCTCCTGATATGAAGTGCCCCACCAACGCAGGCAGCACCATATCCAGGCATGCAAGTACTTCCGAAATGCAAGCCCCCCTGCCATTCCCCCCCCATTTTGCATGTTTAATATGGGCCTTAATTTGGGGGAGGGGCTTAATTCAATTTTATAAATTGAATGCCTATAAAACATGGTAGGGCTTCCTATTGGTGGAGGCCATATTGTTGGAAAAATACGGTAGATAAGGTTATCTAATTTTCTTGGTAAGAATTAGCTTTTAATCCATGAAAGTACAATTTAAACAAATGGCCTAGTAGCATGAAATGATTGCTTGTATATTGTCACAAAAGAGGAAATCCACCCCAAACAAACAAGAAAAAAATAATCAATTTGTACAAAATGTATGGTGTGTGAATACAGATTAGTCCTTGACTTTCAACCATTCCTTTAGCGACTATTACAGTGGCACTGAAAAAGTGACTTACAAAACTGGTTCACATTTATGGACATCATGGCATCCCAATGTCATGCGATCAAATTTTGGGCACTTGGCAATCGACATGTATTTACAAGGTTGCCACCATCCCTGGATCACATGATCACCATCTACGACTGACTCGCAAAATCAATGGGGGAAGCCAAATTTGCTTAACAACCACATAATTCACCTAACAACTGCAGTGATTTGCTTAACAAGCATGGCAGAAAAGGTCATAAAAATGGGGGTGACTTACTTAACAACCTCCTTGCTTAGAAATTATGGTTGCAATTGTGATAGTTAAGTTGAGGATTTCCTGTATGCTGCAGAATTATAACGAGATATATTACATGAGGTTCCTCACCCAGATACACATCTTTTTTCCTTGTTTAGATTCTCACCTAAAAACTTCAGTCCCTACCATAGCAAATCAGAAAATATTGTACACCTGTAAAAAAATGGCACAGCAAAATGAGGACAGTTAAAGAGTAATACATTACTAATCAGTATCAGATATCAAATTTCCTTTTTTTGTTGGAAAAGAGATAATAGTGGAATACACAGAGAATGAGAATTATAGATTATTTAGCATTCATCTTGACACATTCAGTGGCAACTGAAATTAAACAACCATAAAAATGATGGTAGACCTCAAACTGCTGCAAAACAAAACAAAACAACCTATTTGGGGATTTTTGGTCAGGTAGACATCACGTTTCAATAACATATTTTTAATCACGTTTATTGCAAAGCACAAGTAATCCTTGACTTACAACTACTATTGCATCCAAAATTTCCATGACTAAGCAAAACAGTTTAGTAAGTTTTGTTCTATTTTACAACTTTTCTTGCCACAGTGTAAGTTAGCAACATGGTTATTAAGTGAATCTGGATTCCCCATTGATTTTGCTTGCCAGAAGATCGCAAAATGTGATCACATGACTCCAGGACATTGCAATCACATGACCGTGGGGAGGCTACAATGGTTAAGTGTGAAAAAAGGTCATAACTCACTTTTTTCAGTGCCATTGTAACTTTAAATGGTCACTAAGTGAATAGTTGTTAAGTTGAGGACTACCTGTACAATAAGCAATTTTCAATAGCACATGGGGAGAAAGTGTTTAATTCAAATGCATTCCACAAAGATCCTTTCTATTGGGAAATGGGGTACGTTTTAAAAATAATTTTATACTGTATTATTGTTCATAGATAGAGTTGTTTTTTAATCTTAAATTATCTATTAAGCCCAACATTCCCAACAGGAATTTTTTTTGACTTTTGCTATTTAATGAGATGTCACCCACCAAGAGTCTCACTGTGAGTTCAGAAACTATACAAATCAAATGAATAAATAACCACATGAAAAGGGAAATCACTGGAAAACCATCAAAATTTTGAATTTAAAGCACCAATGAATGATAGCAAAGATGCAACATTTCTGATACTACCAGTTGTTCACAGTTCTTATCGCCTTTCAGGCTCTTCGGCAAAATAATAAGGAAGTTGTAGGAACTTCCTTGTTCCTCTTGTATGCTGAAAAAAAGGCAAAATTGCTTGGGGTTATGAGGAAAGCAGCAACAGCAACTAAGAGGCCTAGAAAGAGAGTTTCTATCAAATTGTTGCAACATGCCTCGTCTGGAGGTATCACCTCTTCAAGAAACACTTCATAGATATTTATGACAGCTATGCAGCCACAAGTTCTACTTTTATCTCTGCAAATATAATTTTTTTTATAAAATAAATATAAATATATCCCCACAAATATACTGTGGGGTGGTGGTATGGAAATTAACAGCAGTTTATACTTGACAGTGCCTACAAACGTCTAGGAAAGAAAAACATGGTTTATGCTCCTCTGAGGGGAGAAAATTATTTTTTGCAACATGGCATTTGTGAGATAGACCTTTTGGGGCTATAATGCCAAAGACAGGAGGATGCAGGTCTGTTCTTCAGACAACCCTCTAAGGAGTTTTGAACACGAATAGTGAAGAAGAGGAGTTGAAAATGAATAAGGGGAAAACCAAGCATTTCATGAAGGCAAAAGGATAATCCACTCCAGGATGAAAGTGCTGATGATTTGGCAAATCAAAAACAAACTGAAGGGGCTTGGTGGGAGCTTCCCTCAAGGCCACCGGACTTCTCAAACACTCCTATAAACTCCAGAACAGTTTTTCCAACTGTGGCAGCTTCTAGGTACGTGAACATCAATCTCCAGAATTCTTATCAATGGCTCTGCTAGCCATGGAATTCTGGACTTTGACAACCACAAAATTGGGAAACAATGCTCTAGAATATCTAAATGAACCTAATGCAGTACATTGGCCCAGTCCTTGAATGTGAATCTGAGACCATGATGAAGAACAAGCTGTTCTAATAAACCATGGGAAATCAATTTGTAGTCAAAAAAACAAAAATGGCAAAATTAGACAAAACTCAGGATATAGCTAAATTTTCAGTCAGTGAGCTTAAAGGGGGGAAAAAAATGAGAAGGTTAAATAGATTTCAGGGAGCAAGAAAAACCATGTTCTGGGAGCTATAAATTAAAGCAGATAACCTTTTTCCAGGTTCTAAACCACCAGCAATTTAAATAGTGATTGACCATGTGAAATAATTCTGCATATTTCAACAAGCTGAATTTAAAACCGGTAAAAGTACAGGTCATCCTTGACTTATGACCATAATTGAGCTCAACATTTCCATTGCTAAGCAAAACAGTTAAGGGAGTTTTGCCCCATTTTATGACCTTTCTTCCCACCATTGATAAGTGAATCACCGCAGTTGTTTAAGTTAGTAATACAATTGTTAAGTGAATCTGGCTTCCCATTGATTTTGCTTGTCAGAAGGTCGCAAAAGGAAATCACATGATACCACAGCCATCATAAATACATGCCAGTTGCCAATTGTCCAAATGTTGACCTACAACGGCCATAAATGTGAAAAACGATAGTAAGTCGCTTTTTTCAGTGCTGTTGTAATTTCAAACAGTCACTGAATGAACAGTTGGAAGTTGAGGATAACTTGTATCTTTAACAGTTGGAAGTTGAGGATAACCTGTATCTTTAAGGGGCCTAAAGAAAGAATGAATGAATGCTTTATTGGTCAAGTGTGATTAGACACACAAGGAATTTATCTTGGTGCACATGCTCTCAATGTACATAAAAAGAAAAGATACATTCATCAAGAATCATAAGGTACAACACTTAATATAGTCATAGGGTACAAATAGGCAATCAAATCATACTAGGAGACAATCAATATACATCATAAGGATACAACCAACAAAATTACAGTCATACAGTCACAGGTGCCAGGAGATGGGTGATAGGAGTGATGAGAAGATTAACAGTGATACTAATGCAGACTTAGTAAACAGTTGGATAGTGTTGAGGGAATTATTTGTTTAGCAGAGTGATGGCGTTCGAGAAAAAACTGTTGTTCTTGTTGTTCAGTTGTTCTGGTATGAATATAAATAAATAAATGTGCTTATTTACCTTGTTTCCATTTTTTAATTCCCCATTTAGATGATCAAGCAGTCATTCTCAGTAATAGAAATAAATATGAGTCTTCTCATGAATTTGGTAAAATGATGAATTCAATTAAAAAACAACAACCTCAAATAGAATTTTCAGGTTTAAGGAAGCAACACATTCCACCTTGGGGATTAAATGACAGATCTTATACAGAATTAGGTAAAACATCTGCATTTCCTTATCAAAGCACTTGTCATATTAAAAAGAAATATTCCTAAGATCTGTGACACAAAGCACAATGTAGAAAACACTGAACTACTACAGGTTTCAAAAGGTGTGTATTTTGGAAGAAAAAAACCCTTAAAATCGATACTTTCTGAGCAGAGATAGTAATGTCTGCTTGGAGTTGTCTATACAATGACTTTTTTAATCGAATATTTCTCTGCAATGCTGTTGAAGAACAACTCTCTTACAAAACCCTGTGTTGCTCAAGGCACACAAAAGTAGCCTTAAAGATCCAGCTCACCCCAATTTCAGGACACTTGCTAAAATGGAAGAACAGCCAGAAAAGGAAGAACCATTTTCCTGTTAATTGCTGCCTTATATATTATTAAGTGCCATCAAAATTGTTTTCCACTCTGACCACACAGGCAGATTGATATCCATTCTTAAACTCATTGGATTGAGCAGAATGATGATGATTTTGTCCTGGAAATACACTAACACAACTTACATCTCATGACTAGAGTCCCAATTTAAGCAACCTAGTTCAGCTTTGGGTACTGAATAAATGAAGAAGAGAGTGAAAACCCCAAGGGCCTTAAGGCTAGGTCACACTGGCCAACAGATGCAAAACGTATGCAAAAAGGACACAGCGGACGAGGAAATTTCGGGAGTGGCTCCATCCGTTGCTGGTGCTGCTAGTGTTGCTGCTGCTGGTGCTTCTCCTGCTGCTGGTGCTTCTCCTGCTAGTGCTGCTGCTACTGCTACTGCTGCTGTTGGTGGTGGACCAGCCCCAAAGCCCTCAAAGCCCTGCTACTGAAGGTCCTGAAGCCCCTGCCAGAGGGAGGAAGAGGCAAGGGAAGCAGAAAGGAGAGAGGAAACAGTACTCCATTTCCGAGGGCCATGAGGAGGAGGTGCTGGAACGAGTACCTCTGGAGAATGGGCCACAGACTGTATCGGGACACCAAGAAGAAGCAGGCAGCTTGGAGAGAGAAGGCGGAGAGCCTGGGCTACACTTCAGATATACTCCTTGTATGGTGGAAGAACATGCACACCTGGTATGGCAAGCTACTCCTCAAGAAATCTGGCCAGGCCACTGTCAAGCTCACTGACCAGGAGATGTACGTCATGGCCAAGTGCATGGAGGGTGAGGTCCGCCACCGAGGAGCAGCCCCTTTGTCAACCCTCTCCCTCAGACAGCCAGTCTTCTTCCAGCCAGGAGACAGCTACCGTGTCCAGGCAGGTGTCTTTGGAGGGCCCCACAACAGAGACCCCCCCCCCCGACAGCTGTACTCCCCATGCCGGAGGACTTGGAGGATCCCCTGTCTCAAATGGAGCAAGAGGAAGCAGCAGCCAGAGACCAACCCACACCCAGCTCCACCTCCACAGAAAGCAGGCAGAGAGGCAGACTGGAGGGACAGAGCCACACTGTCCTCTTGGAGATCAGGGACACAATCAAAACCAGCACAGATCTTCTCTCTCAGCTGGTCCACAGCGACATACCATCCTCGAACTGCAAGCCCTTCATCACCTACGTGAGCCAGACCCTCATGGACCTGCCCGAGGCCCAGTACCAGGTGATGAAGGAGAAGATAATAGTACTGCTGCACAACCCTCCAGGCCCAGCTGAACCTGCTCCGACCCACTCCAGGACTGCTCCTCCACCCCAGACAATGTCACAGCCCTTCCACGGCTTTCAACAGCCCATCACCTACCAAGGCTACGAGTACCAGGACTTCCAACAGCAGAGGCAGCCCTTCCCAGTCCAGGCCCAGGTACATCGCACGCCACAGACGCCTCACCTCACCCAGCTGCAGACCAGACATCCCCACTACACTCCTCCTTCCTCCACCCCACAACCAAGCCCCTCAACAGAAAATCCGTCATCAGTATTGTGCCTGACATCCCAGGTCCTTGAGGAAGGGCCTCTCAACCTCACACGACTGAGTAAGCTCTCTGAGAGCTTCCTGAATACACCATCCCCTGTTGCACTCTCGGGGCCAAGCACCTCAATGGCGCCTCAGACCAGCACTCCAGCCACAGCCACCTCCACAGTCCCTGGCCGCTCGACAGCTGAGACCATGGGCATGCCTCAGAGTGACTGAGAATAGTGCCAGAGTTGTTACCTGTTCACTTTATCTTTGCTTAAGACACTTTACTTGGTTCATTTTGCTTTTTTAATAAAGTCATACAGTTTACTTAAGACAGTTATTAATAAAGGTTATCTTTACTTCACACACTTGGTTCATTTTTTTTACTTAATAAAGTGTTGGTGAAAACTTTGAAAAAAGGGTTAAGACTTTGCATGCTTGTGGGATAGGTAAGGATCGTTGTGGGATGGGTAAGGATAGTTGTGGGATGGGTAAGGATAGTTGTGGGATAGGTAAGGATAGTTGTGGGATAGATAAACCTCCAGTGCAAGCATAGTGGGACTGTATGGTCCACCCTCCCAGCTGCCACACATATGGCCCTTTTTTATCAATAACAATGTAAGCATTGATCAACACATTTCAACATAAACAAAACTCTTGATTAATGCCCTGTTCATTGTAGGGCCACTCAACATACATGACACAATCTCATCACTGTTATGGGACAGGCTCAAGGAAGCATCCATTAAGCATCTACCATCCTGTCTTGCCACTCCACTGCTCCAGCTGGGGAGTTGCACCAGTATTTCAGGAGGTTGCGCTGTTTCTTCCCTTCACGTGAAGCTCTGTTGGGGCCTCGTACATCCACAGTGTCTATCAGGTTACGTCCTTGCCTCCATTCACCAGGCTCCATGTCCCCATTGCCTTGTTGATGGTCGACAAGTCTGTTCTGCAACACTGGGTAGCGGGTGTGCATGAGATTGTGCAGGATGCAGCAAGCTTCCACGATGCTCCTCACAGTCCCTGGATGATGCTGCATGGTGGTGAGAAGTACCTGGAACCCGTTGGCCAGGATGCCAAAGGCGTTCTCCATCACCCATCTTGCCCTGGACAGCTTGTAGTTGAAGATCCTCTCTTCACGGGTGAGGTATCTTGAACTGTAGGGCTTCATGAAGTAGGTTCTGAGGGAGAAGGCGTCATCACCCACGATGAAGTAGGGCACATCTTGTGTATCATTGGGTAGAGGGTCTGGATCTGGAAAACCCATGATGAGGTTGCATTCCAGCCCATCCTTGAGGTCACTGGCATTGTATACCTGGCTATCTGAAGCTGACCCGTTGCCTGAAGCATCGATTTACATGAACTTGTAGTCAGCATCAACCATGGCAAAGAGGATGATACTGAAGAAGCCATTGTAGTTGTGATAAGAGGACCCTGAGTTGGCTGGAGCTTTGCAGGCCACGTGCTTTCCATCTATGGCTCCAACGGTGTGGGGAAAGTTCTACCTCTGATACCACTCTTCTGCAACTTTCCTCCAGCCTTCTTCAGTGGTGGGACACTGGAGGAGCTCCTCCACATATTCTTTGATGATGGCCTGCACCACTTCTCTGACCACTTTGCTGATGCTGTTGTGTGGCACCCTCCAGGCGTACTGCATGTTTCTGTATGTGGTTCCAGAGGCCAGGTGGTACAGAGTCAGTGCCACCTTCAGTCCAGGGTCCAGGCTGGGACGGAAGTTGGTGCTCGGTTTGGTCAACCTGGGTCTCAAACACTCAACAAGTTCATCAAACATGGCTGGTGGCATCCTCATGAAGTGCTGGAATGCACGAGGGTCTTCATTCCTCAGCTCCACCATCAGCTTGTCATACAGTCCAAATTCCACTCTTCTCCCGATCCATCGTTGGACCCACACAGCTCTTGGATGTCTCCTTCTTCTCCTTGCGTAGAAAAGGTGAAACAGTCTGAAGAGGGCTTGGTTCTGGTGTTGAATGATGGCAGCTACCATAAGGACGGTGTTATGATCCATGGTGGAGATCAATGGATGAGCAAGACCAAGGGTGAAGAGTTCTGTACACCACGGCTGCTAGACTCATACTGAGATCCAGGTGATTTCCTCCCCCTTTTTATTGGAAATATCGGTTTTCCGCTAGGTGTCCTTCCACATACTCTAGGCATACTCCAGACATCCTAAATATCCGAGATACGTCCCATATACAAATGTTTTGTCCGTTTTAATGCTTTATATACGAGATGCATCCGCTTACATCCTTTCTATTTCCGTACTACTAACGCTGTGTGGACGTTCTGTGTACCTTTCGCTTCCTCCCTCTTTCCGTTTTCAGCTGGAGCAGATGTGAGTTGCGAGGATGCCCAGAGGATGCCGAGAGGATACAACGAACATGTAACAGATGACAACGGACGTCAAACGTTTGTTGCCCGTATACGTCGCGGATGTAGATCATACGCGGTGGAAAGTTCATCCGCTCAAAAAGTTTTGTGCAGCTCAAAACTTTTTGAGCAGATGAAATAGCAGTAGATGGATGTTTGATGGATAGAGCGTATGAAACACGTACGCAGTGAGTACACAATGGATGCATCGCGTTTTCCAATGGATGGCAAGCTTTTTTGTCCATTTTACATCCTCTTTGCATCCGTTGGTGCAGTGGGACATGGGCTTTAATATTTATTTTGGTTTAGGATTTAAACCATAACTTAGAACAGCTTCATTTCAGCAATATTATTTCATCTACTTTTAGAACATGCCCTGAACATTTTTCTTGTACACTGAAAATTTAATAGACTTCAAATTTCCTTGATTCAATAATCTTTCTAGCCTAGCAGGTGTAGGTTTATAGTAAACCAAAGATAACATTTTCTGGGAATTTGTGATGCTTGCCACATTTCAAACTTGACTCTAAATAACTTTTAAAGGCATTACCCCAGTATACTTCTATTATTCCAGCAGGAATAATAGAAATTCTATTATTTCTAGGAATTCTACACAGGATTGCAACTGAGAAAATCTTATTCATATATACCGGAAGGCGTATTTTAAATTGCTTGGCTTGGGGAAAAGAAAAAAGGTGTTTTAAATGACAACCTAGTCCTTCGCCAAGTTAGAATTATTGATCCATTGGACAACACTTGTCCTTTCTTATATAGACGGTATCAAAATGATTTAAAATGTTTAAAATTAATTATTCTGGTACTACCCAAAAGTGCTTTTTCTGGTTTTTCTTTGAAGATGTTCTATTTCTCATCCAAGAAGCTTCTTGGATGAGAAGCGAAACGTCTTCAAAAGAAAAAACAAGAAAGTTTTTTTTTTCAGTTGCTTCCTGAAAAAGACAACCATGACCCGGATGACTGAGAATCTCTACAGACTTTTAGCTAAGCAAAGGAAAACTGAACTGAAACAGCAGATCTTACTTTATTAGGTTATAGTTCTAAACCTCATATTGATCAAAACAACTCAACATAATCATTCAACAAATAAGGAAGAAATGGTGAACATTTATTATAGAAAGTAACTGGACAGCTTAAGGATTTTTCTGATCAACCATAGTCAAGGTTCACTGTACATACTCCTACTTAGGGTTCTCAGGCTTAGGTAGATTAATATTAAAGTGAAAATCAAATTTGGGGAGATGTTTTACTTCTCATTCCAGTGAAATTTCCATGGCTCAACAGTTCAGAAATTGGAATTACTTTGCAGTATCTGTAGTCTTTATTGTCTTCCTGGTGTTCAAATCAACACATTGATGGAAGTAGGTATAATCTACCATCCAGTCTAGCTTCTGATTCAAACCATACAGAATGTTGACTAGGGAGAACAAACAGAATGGAGCTAACACCATTCTCATTTGATACTTACCAAAAAGCATCCTATCACAATGTCTCAGTATCCTCAACATTTAAAATTCACACAACTCTAAGCACATTGCTGCAGATATGAATACTCTACTTGGAGAATTTTCCACCTTTGATATTGATTTATGTGTTCTGCTGGTGAGAACAGATACTCTGTACTTTCTGGCGAGTATCGAGTATCGGAGTAGAAGGTATTTGTTTGTTTGTCTGTATTTACCATTTCTTAAACAACCATTTTCCTCAGAGAGAAGCTCTATGCAGAGTTAAATGTTGTTAAATATTAAGTTAAAATAATGCTAAATGAAAACCAAGGAAAAAAACCTTAAATTCAGCAAGTCATTTGTGTAATAACTGCAAGCAGGAAATAGGTCAAAATAAATCAACTGAGAAACTCCTGGGGAAAAAAAAAAAAGAAACCAAAGAAAGAAAGAAAGCTGAAAGATAATGTCCATTTTGGAATGGATTCATATTAATACCAGCATGAAGACAACGGAGGTATTACAAAAATGCAGGGAGGAAAATAGTCCTGCTTCTGTTGAAACTGCAGTCACACCGCAGGATCTTTTAGATTTTCCAAAAGCCACAAAGAATAAAGACAACCTGTGCATGTCAAGCCACAGGCATAATGGAGTCATTCGGACTTAGCCATAAAACAGCCATTCACCTAGTGGCTACTGATGCTAAGCAAGAATAATCTTTGGGAGATGAAGGAGGGAATTTGGGTGGGGATGGGGGTTCTGGGAATCAGTAAATTCATTTTCCTCTTCTAGAATAACAGTGTGCAATAAGCCCTGATATGTTCTGGCAGCGAGGTCAGCCAATGTTGTGGGTGTACTGCAGTAGGATCTTCTGGCTGTATTGTGGACAACACCTGCAGGAGCTCTCAATTACAAAATAATGCTGTTTCAGTGCTAGGAAAAATGCAGTGTGTTTCCAACAGCATTTCTCTGTAGAAAGGTCTCCTGATACAAAGCAATGACTCTGCATTTATTATGCTATATACGGACTCCAGAAAAGAGGCACTGAGACATAGGCAATGCTGTGAAATAAAAACAGAGAGCTTGTTGTTTACCAGTGGCAGTTTAAGACAGCAATGGTGCTTTTTTTAAGCTTGTGCGCGTGCGCGCACACACACCCCATACTGAAAGGTGTGTGCATAGAAGTTGCACAACACTGCTGTTAAACAAGAGATCCAATTTCGTAAGGACAAAGTTCAGTGCCCCATGAAACTGCTTTTTTGCAATAGTAATTTTAAATAGGTCATTGCCTAGTAAACCTTAGAAATAAAGGTTAGACTTAGGCTATATTTTGAAAAGACCTCTGTCTCTCTCATATTCACCTCTTCGCTTTTTCCTAAAACCAAATGTGACTCCTAAACCTCAGCTGCAAACCTTCTTATAAATATAGCTATGTTACATTTACTCTCTACTGAGGTCAGCAATTCAATTGTATTTCACTCGGAGCACAAGATATACCTGCTGAGGTCACAGCCACAACACAGCAAGATCTTAGAAAGATGCTTTTGGTATCAACAGAGGATAATATTTGTTGCTCAAGAGTTGAACTGCAGAGTTCTCGGTGCTCTCTGAGCTTGGTTGTTTCTTTGCAGATATTTCATTACCCAACTAGATAACATTATTGGTGTCAATGATGATCAGTGCATTGATGATGTTACATAGCTGGGTAATGAGATGTCTGCAAGAAAACAACTAAACTCAGAGAACACCAATGATCAACATTTTTACTGTTGGTTGCCCAGCTGAAAGCTGGAAAACCACATTCTGTCCTTCTATAATTTGTTTTCTCCACAAAAACCTTGTATTACTTCCTACCAGCTGAATAATGTTTGGAGTTGAATGGCACAGAAGTATCACTAACAAATAAATTATAAATATTGTAAAGCAGTTTTTCCTAACATGGCTAGCTGGAACCATTGCTTTCTTCGTTCCTGTTTGGAACTCTTGATTGTATTTTTTTTTAACTTGAAGGAATATAATTATCTACACTTTCTGGGCTTTTCCAAATGTTGTAATTTTCCTACAGTGAGAATGTGTTAGCCAAACTCTGTATTTTTTTTAAGATAGAATTTGCAATGTTTTTTTAAGGCAAAGGGGCATGCTTCGTTTCTGTGTGTTTACTGCAGAGTGAAATTCAGAATGAGGGAAATACAAAAGTGTGAGTGCATTAGAACAAAATGGGCTCGATTTAATTTAAAACCAAATGATAATTCAATTCAATACAAATAGTACAATTATTCTGCTGCTGGTAGTGCTCTCAGTTTTGTCACATTTTCAACATTACAGCAACTTCTGGAGAGGATTTGGAGGTTTTGAGGACTGGTTGCACTTGCAGCTAGGCACCCCTGCTGTAAGACACAATTTTTGTTTATGTTTGTTTATGATTTTTATGGTTTGTTGAACAAGCCACCTTTGGGCTGAGTGTGTAGACTGCCCGAAGGTAAAACCAAATGAACCACATGATGGTTTATTGCAATGGATAAACACAATCCCTGCAAGTTTAATTTCTAGCCCAAAATTTCTGTCTCGTGGAACTATAAAGGGATGAGAGAGGAACTTCAATTCACACAAGACAAAAACAAATGTTTGTGCTTCTTGGTGTATTCTACTTCTTGCCCGTCTCTCTAAGCTGCTGAAGCTGCTCCTAAAAAGTGTGTGTGTGTGTGTGTGTGTGTGTGTGTGTATCAACAGATAGGAGCTTATCTATGCAATTAGAGCTTGTTTGGCCAACCTTTTTGCTTGCCTGGAGGGGGCACAATGCAAATGCAGCAGAGCTGGGGGGAGGTGGTTGCTGCTGTTATGCGGAACAGCTCATCCTGAAGATGCTTAGGAACAAACCACACAGGCTTTCTAGGTGGAAAACAATGTTCTGAATTCACCTGGTAACCTATTGGAAGCTACCATAGAGTCTGCAACATAGGAGTTATATGCTTGCAGGAGCCTCTACCCACCATCAAATGGGTTGCTACATTTTGGGCCAGCTGTAGTTCCAAGTGATCTCCAAAAGAAGTGCGCACAAAGCACATTTGACTCAAGTGTCTTGAGTCAACCAAAGTGTTCTAAATATAGTCAGAATTGTCAGGAATTACAGAAAGTCCTGACGGATGAAACCCTGCAGTAAATCCATAAGGTAGAGAAATGAATTTATTTAACACTATTGTAGCTTCTTAAATAAAAATTATTTTACCTTCCCCTAAAATAACATTAAGAGAAAAAGAAAATAGATTCTGGAGATGCAGACTGCATTCAAGCCATATGAGAAAAACAGGTACACCCATGCTCTAAATCTAGATAAATAAAATTTTAATTAGATATCGTGTATTTATGTGACCTTAAATCTTCAATGGGAGGTGAGAAAAAGAGAAGCTTGGAACCAACTCACAGGATGAAGTTAAGAACAAAAAGCAGTCTGTGGTTGCAATAAATTCTATTAATGCGATGAGTGAAACAGAAATAGAAAAAAGGTTCAGCTCATGCCACTTTCAAATTTTTAGAAATCCTGAAGGTTTCTCCAAACTCGCCTACTTGCATTTGTTTCTTGAGAACTATTCTAAGCATGCATTGCTCATAGAACAGTTTGTATAAAGAGGACAAAGTCCATATGCAATTTAGGAGGCAAGAATGGGGTGGGGGGAGAACATAGAAGAGAAGCAAGGCGATAGATAAGAGAGGGCAGGGTCTCATGTGCTCTTTATTTCTTGATGAGATTTCCAACTCTCACTTGTTCAATGAGCATAGAATGAAAAGAAGAATCTCATAGCCCGATTTCTAATTTATGAGGACTATAAGTAATAATAAGTAATGATTTAGTTATCCAGATTTAACAGAATTGGAAGGGACTTTGAAAGTCTTCTAGTTCAACCCCCTGCTTAAGCAGGAGACCCCTTACCATTCCAGACAAGTGTGTGCTCACGTGCCAGCACCCAGAAGGCAATGTGTGCCATTTCCCCTCCGCCGCCCCTGCTGCCTCTTTACCTGCACTGCGCCTCAACAGCTGATTTTCGGCTCATTTGAGGCCTTCTTCGCCCTCCCAGAGGCTTGAAAAAAGCCTCTGCAAGCTTTGCAGGCCGAATAATAGGCCTGTTTTGTCACTTCTGATATTACAGGAAGTGACAAAACGGGCCTATAATTCGGCCTGCAAAGCCTGCAGAGCCTTTTTTCAAGCCTCTGGGAGGCCAAAACAGGCCTCAAACCAGCCAAAAAATCCAGCTCTGAGGCGCGTGCATGAGCAGTGAAGTAGGTTTTCCTACGGCTCGCGTGCCGGCCCAAATGGCTCTGTGTGGCACACATGCCATAGGTTCGCCATCATGGGTATAGTCTCTTCTTGAAAACCTCCAGTGTTGGAGCACCCATAACTTTTAGAAGAAAACTCTTCCACACTGGTGGATTGTTCTGTCAGGAAATTTCTCCTGAGTTCTAGGTTGCTTCTCTCTTTGTTTAGTTTCCATCCATTGCTTCTTGTCCTGCTTTCATGTGCTTTGGCAAATAGGTTGCTTCCCTCCCCCTTCTTTGTGGCAGCCCCTCCAATATTGGGACATTGCTATCATGTCACTTGTAGTCCTTCTTTTCTCTAGACTAGACATACTTAATTCCTGCAACTGTTCTTCATGTGATAACTTTCAGGGGGGCCCCCATCATCTTTGATGCTCTTCTCTGCACTCTTTCCAGGGTCTCAATATATTTTGCGGTGATCAAAATTGGATGCAATATTTCAAGTGTAGTCTTACCAAGGCATTATACAGCAGTAGTATCACTTCTCATAATCGTGATTCTACCCCTCTTTTAATGCAGCCAAGGATTCTAGTTCTAAATTCACTTCTATTTAAAAGGGTTGAAATTTCTGAAGCTCATCGTATATTTGATTTTTTGAGAATGAAAATGAAGCTAAATATATTGGTGTGTACTTTCATGTGCCCTCAGTTGACCAATATCCTATTGTAACATAAATACAACTAGAAACCTTCTTTCTTTCATTACATAGTTCCAATTGTTTTCTACAAATAGCCATTTTATTACTATTCTTATAACTCTCCAAATGTTTCATGTACACTTAAGTTGCATTTTATAGATTATTACGCTCTTTTAAATGATTTTTGACATGAGGGTGCAATGCCCCCAAATGAATAGCAGCATCAATGTGATCAATAAAATAGATGAATGCAGCTTGACAATCTAATCATTTCTGTTCCTCTCAGTGCTTTAGAAAGGAGAACTAGACTACAACTGGACATGGGGTACAACACTGTTTTAATGAACTTTATAGCAAGGAATAGTCTGCTTTCTATTAGTGTTCCTCTCCTCAAGTTGTTCTGGAAATTAAGGGACCCTATGAAGCATGAGGCTATGCAAAAAATAAGATAGGTTAACCCATCCATTCAACATCTGTTTATCTGAATTTCAGCCAATCAAATTGCAATGTACAGGTAATCTTTGACTTACATTCATTTATTTAATGACCATTCAAAGTTACTATAGCTCTGAAAAAAGTGATTTATGACCAGCCCTTGTACCTACATCATAACATCCCCACTATCACATAAACAAAATTTGAATGCCGGGCAACCAGTACAAAGAGAGATGTACATTTACCATTGTACATAAATGGTGAGGAGGTGGAGAGGGTTGGTAGTTCTGAATTTCTGGGCACTTATACCTCAGAGGACTTCTCGTGGACTATGAATGTTAACATGCTTGTAAAGAAGGCACAGGAGAGGCTGTACTTCCTGATAATGCTCAGGAAGATAAATTTATCTCAATATCTACTTCTGTTCTTCTACTGCAACACCATTGAGAGTGTCCTGACATACTGCATTTTTATATGGTATGGGAGCAGCTCTATAGCGGACAAAAAAGCTCTAGAGAGAAACATTAAAACTGTCCAGAATATCATTGGGCTCCAGCTACCAACCCTGGATGATATCTTCGTATCTTGCTGTTTGAGGAAGTTGCACAACATTCTCAGAGACTTTTCCCATCCTGCTTACAATCTTTATGAACTGCTGCCTTCTGGCAGAAGATACGGAACAATTAAATCTTGGACCACACATTTTCCGAATCATTTTTATTCCAGAGCTATAATTGCATTTAACAATGAACTTAAGGACCACCCTCAGTGAGCTGTTGGACATTATTACTTGGTCTGTTAGGTGGATGCTTGTGTGTTTTTAGGAGGCATGGAATTTTGGCGGGTGGCGAGGTGTTTGGGGATTTTCATGTGAGTGTGCATGTTGAGTCTGGTCTCTGGGTGTTTATGTGAATTTTGTTGTATGTATACTGTGTATATATGTACAATGACAATGAAGAATTCAATTTATGTCAGCTGTAGCATCCTGGAGTCATGTGATGGCCATTATATACCTTCTGGCAAAAAAAGTTAATGGGAGAATTGCTTAACTGCAGATTTCATTTAACCACAGTCATTCACTGAACAATCATAGCAAACCCGCCCCCCATAAAATCAGGTGCAACTAATTTAACAACTGCCTCATTTAGTAATGGAAATTTTGGTTCTAACTGTGGTCATAAGTTGAGGACTACATATATATCATATGCAACTTGGAACTTAAATTTCTGTGAGGTCTGACTGTGAAGCTCTTAGCAAGACAAATGCAGAGGATGAATAGTAATAAAATGGAATACAAAGTGTTAGTTTTTAAAATCAGACTACTACCATCTTTTTTTTTGAGACTGGCTGAGAAAATGTAGTTGTATCTACAAAAATCTTTACTGTCCACAACTATCGTTTAGATAAGGTTTTTCTTTCTCAATCATAAATTCATTAAAATTGAATACCGTTGTGCAAAGAAGAGCAATTGATTCTTCCCTTTCATATAATTAACAGGATTTTCAGAGTGTGTGACAAGCCATGGGACTCCCATAATTACGCACACATTTCAACTTTCAACACTGGAAGTTGGAACTTTAATTAATATTGTGAACTAATTATTTCTAGACTCAGTTTCTGTTCCAGAAAAGGCACATTAAATGACACTAGATTTACTGGTAAATTTACTGAGAAGCAATTAAGGTTATGAGGTGTGAATCGGAAATCTCAATTCAAAGTTCACCTTAGCAGTGAAACAGGTGGCCTCACATCAAACTATTACTTCACTTTATAATGACAGAATCTCATGGAATGTTGTAGTTAAAAACACCTGAAATTTTACATATTTGGGAAATTCTGGGAGTTGAAGTCCATAAACTTGCCAAGTTTGGAGTCCTTTGGCTTAGGACACAGTTGGATTTATTCAAACTGGACTGTGAGATTGGGATTTCCACCTGAATTATTGATAGGTTTCTAGTTGGTGGGTGAGAGAGTGCTATACTTTACCAGTGGAGGGTGAAAAGGGACTGGGGAGCGAGGATATAACATTATTTTGTCCAATTGGAAGATATAAGTTAATAGATCTGAGCACCCAGATAAGTGATACCTACAGAACTGCTTGTTCCAAACAGAATTGGCCCAACCCACTTTAAGGGACACGGTGGTTCAGTGGTTAAGACACTGAGCTTGTCGATCAGAAAGGTTGGCAGTTCCAATCCCTAGCGCCGTGTAATGGAGTGAACTCCTGTTACTTGTCCCAGCTTCTGCCAACCTAGCAGTTCGAAAGCATGTAAAAATGCAAGTAGAAAAATAGGGACCACTTTGATGGGGAGGTAACAGTGTTCTGTGCGCCCTCAGCATTTAGTCATGCCGGCCACATGACCACAGAGACATCTTCGGATAGCGCTGGCTCTTCGTCTTTGTAACGGAGATGAGCACTACCCCCTAGAGCTAGAAATGATTAGCATGTATGTGCAAAGGGAACCTTTACTCTTACTTGATCTTGCAGGAAAAAGTTGCAAACAACTTCACACTTCTAACAGGTAAAGGGGACTGAGACTGGAAAATACCACATATTTGGCAGTGCTTATGCTTTGGAATGCATGCCAATAGAGATCAAGATTGCCATCTCCCCAGTGGCCTTAGGAAAATGTTGAACATGTAGTCACTCTACAGTAATGGTCCCCAACCCATGGGCCGTGGCCCACTACCAGGCCTTAAGCTGTTTGGAACTGAGCCATGGAAATGGTGGGTGAGCTCATATGCCTCCCCACTTGTGCAAAAAGTGGCCGAGTGCGTGCGCATATCTTTTGCAAATAGAGCTGCATGGGCAGATGCACTAGCATGCCACTCACACGGAACTATTCCCACCTCATACCGGGCCACAAAGCTAGAATGGTTTGGGAACTCTATTTTATAGAAAGTTCTTTCTATGAGCCGCGGTGGTCCAGTGGTTAGAGTGCAGTGCTGCAGGCTATTTCTGCTGACTACCAGCTGCCAGCAGTTCAAGTCTCACTGGCTCAAGGTTGATTCAGCCTTCCATCCTTCTGAGGTGGGTAAAATGAGGACCCAGATTGTTGGGGGAAATATGCTGACTCTGTAAAGCATTATAAAGCGGTTTTTAAGTCTAAGTACTATTGCTCTTTAACTTAAGCACTGGGATATCTTTATTTCTTTATTCTTGGCTTTTTTATTCCTTTATTTTTTGTTTTGTGTTGTTACTGCTGTTTTTAATTGTACTGTGGATATTTTAACATTGACTATATAATATAATTTTGTCAGCAACTGAGAGTTGCCAAACTATGTTGGGCAAATGTTTAATAAATAAATAAATGAAAGTAACAGCACTCAGGCAAACCAATTCTGAAAGCAAGATTTGTTTAGAGGCAACAATAAAGGAAGTCAAGAATAAAAAGATTAAAAGAACATGAGAGTACAATTTTAATTTTGCCTCATTTCAGTGGTGGAACCATATTTAAGATTCAGACCTATAAGCCTTGTGTATTTATACAAATAGAAAAGTGGGGTATAAATAAAAACCAAACCAAAAAACTCAAAAAAATTCCCTTTCTCCCATTTAATTCCTAATACGACCAAAAAATTCCTAGTCATATTCAGCAAAATAGATTGTACTGTTTGTGGATTATTAAGATTGGCATGCATTTTCTCTCTTTTTTAAAAAAAACAACAGAACGGGTCTAACAATGCTGAAAAGAGTGTTAATGGAGTTGTGATGTTAATGGCATCTGCAGCTTCTCCTCCCTCTGAACACTTATCTGAAGCCTTTAAATATAACTGGTGCCCTGGTCTCTAACTCTGGAGATTGCTGTTAGTAGCCAAACAATCTGGATGATTCAACCCAAATGGTGAGGCTACACATCCAGTTTTGCAGGTGCTGTCATATTTATTTAAGCAGCTAAATGGGAGGCTTTTTTTAGAAACAGGAAGTATATTCAGTGAGACAGTCAACCCACGACTGCATAAAAAAGCGACAGATTTACACAGGCTCTCTAAATTTCAAACAGGCTGGCATTTTATTACTCCAGGAAAAGATAAGGCTGCGCTTCCTTAAGTCTAGATCTCCCCGTGTATGTTATAATCAAAGAACAGTCAAAGCAAATCTATTCTACAAAGCACAAACTTGTGTTGTAATAATACAGCACAAACTATTACAGTTGTTGCACATTACATATTAACAGGTTCAGATTAATAAAAAAATTAGGCTACAGTTCAAAAGCAGCAAACATCTGTACAAAACTAGTGAAAAATAAAATGTAAGCCTCTTAAATATTTTTGATTTCAACGAGTGTCAAAGGAACTTGTTTTTTTTCCCCAAGTTAGAACAAAAAGGATTAATTTTTATTAAAGTTTGCAATGCAATATAAATGGGAACTTCAGCTACATATAATATCTTCTATTGCAATGTTCTCTTCTGCTGCAATGTAAACATCCAATCAAATACTAAATTATAAAAACCTTCCATTAAAAAATAATGTTCAAGTTCTGCATCTAAAGCTTGTAATAAAACATAAGTCAGAGCTAACACAAAACAAACAGAATAAAGCACCCATTAAAAACAATCAACAAAGATTATAAAAATTCTTTAGATGGCCTAAGAGAATCAAAAGTAGTTTACCAGATGCTGAAAAACAACATAGAAGGGGAAAAAGTTTCACAAACAAGAGATCACGACCAAAAACAATTTCCGTTGTTATTGGTGTCTTAATATTTAATGGCAGGAGAAAACTAAGGAACGATGGCAAATGTATGTATTTAAAGCATTTATACCTGATTCTTCAGCTGAAAAGAATCCTAAAGCCAACCTTGGATGCATTAAAACAAAAAAGACAATTCCTAAAGAATTATGATTTAAAAGATTTTAAAATTTGATATGGTATATAGCATACAAATTCCTTTCAATAACCAGTATCCAGCCTAAAAATCTTATAAAGCATTTAATTGGCAACTAATTAAATTATTTTAATAATGTTGCAATATTCTCAAAAGAGAAAAAAAAGGGGGGAGGGAATGAAGAAAGAAAGAAAGAAAGAAAGAAAGAAAGAAAGAAAGAAAGAAAGAAAGAAAGAAAGAAAGAAAGAAAGAAAGAAA